>JAVDPK010002012.1:0-53018 GCA_034780415.1 Cichlasoma orientale
ACACACACACACACACACACACACACACACACACACACACACACACACACACACACACACACACACACACACGGGGAGGCGGATATTTTGTCTTTTTTTGTGAGCATGTGACAAAACAAGTTGACAGCTTGTGTTCCTAAAAGCTGTCAAATCTACAAAGAATTAGCACAAACTAATAATCAGCACATTCCACAGGATTTCAACAAGAAAAAAACAAACAAAAAGTTAATGCAGATTTCTGACACCTAATGCACATCATCACATTCAAGACATTTTCTCTCCAACCCTCCTTTATTCCACTTTGAGTGTAATTAAATATAATGAAAAATACTTTGATTATGCTCATATGCTGTACGGCTATCACTAAAATGTAGCAAAATGTGCTTAAACAAGAACAGCACAAGTCTGAGTAGCTTACCTTTCCTCCAGTGGAAAATAACTATTAGGCGGGGGCCATAATGACAAGCAAAGGAGAAGAAAGAAAAGGCAGAAAATCAGAACAGCAGAAAGTAGATAGAAAACATCTTTAAATGTGAGATGAGAATACAGTTAGAAATAATAGCTGAAAAGGCTTAGAGCTGATCTTAATAAGAGGCTTAAGAGATGTGTTGAAGTGATAATTACGTTTTGTTTATTGCTATTAGTCCCTGTTAATTACTTTTTAATTATTTTGAAAATTAAATAAAGGCCAAAAATAAGCTCTTAATTGAGAGGATAGCATGTGATTAATTGTTCCTCTAAATGCCTCTGCTTTTTCCAGAGAATTTGTGCTAACAGTCAGAGGCCTGACTAAATGTTGCTCAGAGAGCATTTGTTCCTACGCAGCAGAATGATTCTGATGAATTGTCTCTGACACGGAAAATCCATAATAAAGATTAGCTGTAAAGCTCACCTTATCAACACACTCATCAAAGAAAGCCAGGCTGGCATCTTTATCACTGACAAAGGAGCACTCTTCTATGAAACGACTGAACATTTGAGTCTTGGTCATGAGGGAGTAAAACCTCTGATGGGAGCGGTCTCTGCTCTTCAAAAAGCCTGTAAAAAAAAAAAAAAAAGGGAATTATTGCATGAAAATCGGGAAAAGTGGGCATTAATATCAGTCTCATTTACTTGTTAAGCCCTTACAAAATATTTATGGGGTCAAGATGCAGCCTTAACCGGCATTTCCGCAAAATAAATACTGGGTTATGAAACAATTTGTTCTGCACTGCTCCTCTTACATAAGAGCACGCAGATGTGCAGGGACATTGTGCTATTAATCATGCTGGCCTCTCTGACTTACCATCCAACCCTAATTTCCACTGAGGCTTAAGATAAATCACAACAATCATTACAGCTCTGATTTGAGGCCAACTTAGCAGCACTCAGACCTTAACCGCGTAACCTACAGCAGCACTAAATCACAGAGACAGGGAAACAATGACTTGTCAACATGGACTGTGATGACATACTAAGGAGAATATTACTGGCTGAAACTGAAACATACCTTGGATGTCAAAGAGGGAGCTGGCATCAGTGGTTTTCTCAGATGGGGCTTGGGTGATGGGCAGCAGATAGGAACGGTAGCCTCGTAGGATGGCAGCCATGAAGCGCAGGAAGGCCTCCTGGATCTCCAGCTCTAGAGTGTGCAGGCTTTTTCCACTTTCAAGCTCACAGTCAGACACTGTGTGATCCATCTGCACATCTTCATGGTTTAAGTGACCACCTGAGGGCACACAGCAGCTGATGTTTTAGAATCCATGAGGACATAAAGCACTTGATAGCAAATAACTGCTAATTAAACAAAGCACAGTAAATACATGCGGCTCTGATGATAATAATCATTTTGTCTGTTCAAAACACCACAGTGAAGATCTAGATTTTACAAGAGACATAACAGTTAATTTTATATCATTTAAAGTTTGTTTGCTTTTTGTTTAATTTCATAGTAAATGAATCTGAATAAATGACAAATTAAAGAATGCCATAGGTGGAATAAAAAGCAGGGTGATGAGGAGTGTATAAATGATAAATCATCCGCGAGCTCTCCTGGAACTGAACCAAGCATCACGTTATTTTTATCTAACCGTGAGTGCTTCCTGTCAGTTTTCCTGTAAAGTCGCCCATACAGGCTGACTCAACAGACTCCTGTAGCCTAAGCAACCAAATTATTCATGAAACCACTTACAAAATGATACAGCGTCAGACTGGACTTACCCTCAATGAGCTGCTGATAGAGCTTACTCAGGGTATTGAGAAGATGCTTGCAGGCTCTCCTGGGCAAGATTTTCCACGTTAGAGCCTTTTTGTCGTCTTTTCTGAAAGCATAACATATGGTTGCTGTTACACGGGAGGATAGTTAAGAAACAAAAAAGATATGAGGAGGGAGGATTCACCGACATCAGCACTGACAGCTTCATCCCTTCACAAAATACCTTTTGAATTGATGTGGGAGACCAGTGGGACCCAAACGTGTTTTTCTGTACAGTAAGAATATTTCACTTTCCAGCTCTTATTATTATATAAGAGAGGCTCGCACTGACAGATACTGATAACCTTGGAAATAACTTTCAGACCTGAGCAATAAAAGCCCAGAGCATGGAAAAACCATTTTTGCTGTTCAGCTGAAGTTGGCCATCTATCACGGACTGGTTGCAGTCAGAGGTCACTCACTGGGAGATGGTGTTGGTGTCCAGATCCACACAACTAATGTCAGCTGGGGGCACGTAAAGGTCAAAGTATCGGGAGTCCACACCCACGATGAAAGGGCACGGTGCACTAAGAACATCTGCCAGAGCCAGCGGGCACAGAGGGATGTAGGGGCACGGCCAGTGGAAGGGAAAAATCATCTGAAAGGAAGGAGCCATATTCATCATTAAAATGCATGATCATAAACATATACAATGCAGCAACAAAAGCTGATATTTAAACACTGAATTTGTGACTTTTATTATGACATTAAAGACCGCCCTCTTTAGTGTTATTATCAGAGAAAAAGAGGCCTAAAAGAACACAATACTTACAGACACAAGGGCCTCGGTTACACTGGTGAGAACAGCGGGACGCAGGGAATGAACCAGGATCTTGTGCTCCGTGACAGCCAATACAAGCAGAGTGGCTGCATTTTTGGGACCCAGATTCAGGAGCAATGTGGAGAGGCTCCCACCGCTGCCGCACACACAAGTAAGAAAACAAACAAGTGTTTCCATATTAAGGCTGCAGGAAATACGAGATGGTAAAACTCTCAAATTTATTGTTGTTTCTTTACCTGAGAGGCAGTGGAGAAGACACAGGTTGGCTCAGCATCAGGCTGTCATGTGGAGACAGCTGTGGAAGACACACAAAAGCTTTAGTGAGTTAGAGTGAATTAAAAAACAAAACAAACAAAAAAATGCACCCATACAGAATTGAAGTCATTTCTCATGAAATATTAAACTCACCTGCACTAGGATGCGCGGTCTCTGAGTTGAGGGAAATGGCACATTTTGCATGAAGTGAGAGATGTGCCTGTGAGTAAAAAATATTCCGTTAATAAAGTGGTAACGCTTCACACTTTTGTAAGAAGTATTAGGATGTGAACTAGAGTTTCTGGTTCAAGGATGAAATCTGTAAAAGTTGCTAACTTTTCAATGGGCAGGGCATGTGGTCCGGAGATGGAATATCGGTAGAGGAAGGTGAGAAAGCTCCTGAAGGACTGGAAGAAGGGCCAGTGGGAGAGTAAACAGATGCTCTTGTTGCTGTAAACGTTTCTGGTCTCATCAGGTCTGAGATCAGAGCTTGGCAGGCTGAGCTGTGAGCGCTGACGCTCAGACAGGTTCTCCTCTGGGTAAGGCTCATAGAACTGAATAGCTGCTCCGTACACCTGCACAAAAAGGGGCCACAAGGTAAGTGCGCGAAGAATACACAAAAGGATGCACACACTTGTTATCCTAATGCAAAGCCCACAGTAGCCACAAGTCCTTTGAAAAAAAGCATGTTGCGGCGGCTTCACAAGAGAATTTTCATCATAATAAATCAGACCTTTGAAGTTCCTTCTCCCAAATAAATGCACAAATCATTCCAAGCCTAAAGTGCCAGGAGACTAGCCTGCAGACTAGGGGTTGCAGGGAAGAAGGAGTAAACACTGAAGAATTCAGCATTTAAAACTTGCACATCAGCCCAAGCGGTGCATGAGACATCCATTATTCAAAAGATGAGCTACAAAAAAAAAAAATCTTTTATGCTGCAGTGCTTTCAGAGGCTAACAGGCTTTTGGTATTCCAAACACAGCTTTTAGACCATTTTTGATTCCAGTCAGAGTTCAGAAGTTGATTAAGATTGTCTGGTATTCTTAGAAATACGACCGCACTTCATAAACAGACTAATCCATAAGGGATTCTAATGCACAGTGAGACGGAGGGGGAGATGAAGATGGAGAGGCTAGCTGAAATGAAGCAATCAAGGGAGATATTTTGTATTAAAGGGCAAAAACCAATGAATAAGTTGTTTGGAAATTGTTAATTGATGAGTCTGTCAACGAAACAGCTATATGCTGAAGAGAGCAGTAGTTTGTTTGTTTTTTTGGCTACTTCAGTATGTAAAGACACAAAAGAAGTAAAGGAAAAAATACAAGAAAGGAACATAGTTGTTGCTGCAAACTATCTACAAAAGGTGACTTTACCTTTTCTCCAGAGGCTCCCGTAAGTACAAATGTGGAAAAAACAGGAAGGGAGTGTTTGGTGTGTGCAGGCCAGCACTCGATCATTGCCCCCATGGGCAGGCAGAACATAGGCACTGACTCTGGCAGTGGAAAGGACTCATAGTCCTCTTCGGGGTACCTACACAAAAGACCTGGGCACAAACACAAGCAATAAATATTAAATGCATTTGTCATGTCATTACTGGTAATGACTGACACACATCCACAACCAAACTTCCTTTTTTTATTTTCACTGCTACAAATTCTGCTCACTAGTTTACCTGCTTTGTATGCGATTGTGTTTGCTTTAGCCAGAGACTTCTTATAGCAAAGGTAGACCGAGGATCCCCACTGAAATATGGAGAAAGATAAAGGCCGTCACATTTCAGCAACAATCTGTGTCATGTGGGCAGACACACTAGATTTGAGTAATTATTTTCAGAGCTCTGTCCCACCATGCTGCTGTTGAGATTCTTGTCCACCTTGCAGAAGGTGTGAGGGGGCGCTTCCCCTTTTCCAGGGATGATGACGCAGACATCAGTGACAGCCAACGACGTGTGTGGCTGGCTCTTTGGTGCACGGCGGTAGGTGATGTAGATGCGTTGGGAGGATGAGCTGCTGATGTTTGCAGGGCGCCCTGAGGGTGTGGTCTGGACGATGTGGCATCCAGGTTTGAGCTTCTCTTTCCACTCATACAGAACCCTGAAATATCAGACAGTATTAGTGACTTTTTATATTTCTGAAAACTGGACAGCTTTGATAAATATTCTATGTAGAGATTTCAGACTGGAGGATGTGTATTACAGCAGATTACAGTGACCCTAAGCAGAGAAGTTATTAGTGGTGCTGGGTGAGTAAAGGGTCAGTGAGTGAGGATTACATCTTACCCAAGATCTGTCAGTGGAGGCTTATCTCTGCCTCGCTTAAAGCACAAGAAGATCTGCGGGCCCCTTAGACTGGCTCCATTGAGCTCTGCAGAGAGGCCTGAGGGGGTGGTTTCCACACAGGTGAAGCCCGGGGGTACCTCTTCACCCAGAGAGCGTATGACGACAGCGACATCGGTGATAGGGGCTTGGGGTTTCACAGATTTGGGACCGGCATCATCAAAGTGTAGATCCTCCTCCAGAGGCTTGGATGAGTCGGTGAGCCCAGCAACCACAAAGTAGTCTGCTACACGAGGCCCTTTATCCTCCATCATTTCCCATTCCCACACTGTTGACTGCAAAATAGATAATAATAATAATAAAATATTACAAAGTATACTCTATGATTTTGGCCATTTGTACATTGCAGCCCAGGTTAGCTAAAAGTGGATCAGCTTTAATTTTCCTTCCAGAGTAAACTGTATTAACTGTGTTGCTGCTTTAACTGTTGCATGAAATGTGGGGCAAGAGATCAAATGCAGCAGGTAAAAATGCAGACTCCTCCTATAGTCCGTTAAATGCATACTATACTAAAGGAATAACATATAACGAGAGCATATGGAAGCACTTAAAACGCATTCCTTGCTGTAAAAACACCATATTTCACCAAGAAATATGGGAGGGCTTGTGACCAGTGACCTTGCTATATGCCATGGATGGTTATATAAAATAGAACACATGCCTCTGTAGAGAAAAAAAGAAAAAAAAAAGCACACATGGAAACTGGAACTGAACGATAAGTGAGCATTCAGAATTGAAGAGAGGGTGCGTCGTAGCACGGCAAGCGGCTTTTTCTGGGCTTTTACGGAGGTAATATTCAGAGAGCGTTTATTTTGGGCTCAACAACGTCACGAAAATGAAAGGGATAGAGGGAGTGCCTGTGAATTAGCTTGTTATGGCTTTATCACAAAGCATGGAGCCCTGGAAGCCCTCTAAGCGCTGGGCCAGCTTATTGTGCTTCAGCTGAAGAGCCTGGTTTATCTCTCGCAGCAGTTCCTCCACACTCACTAGCAAACTGATAAAACAGCCGCCTATTATTTTCCCCACTGGCATATGTGGGAGGTAGCATAAAGTTGTTTCACTCCTCTGTGATGGATGTGTCACTGTTTGGAGCCCTGGCACACAAGAAGCCATGGCCATATCTCATCTACTTAGGACTTTGACTTCCACTGGCTTTAAATCTAACAGTCCTTTGTGTTGTTCCTCCCTGTAGCTGCATGATGGCACAGACAGCTAAGCACTGCTTACAGGCTTAGGGTGTGAAACTGACTGCTAGTACAAGAACAGGGAAAAACAGAGATAATTTGTAGAAGCACAAAAACTGCAGATGTTGAGGGATGATAGAGATTCACTTGTTTATAAGCTGTCAGTCAGAAATCAAACAAGATTTAGAATTAGCTATCTGACTGACTTTTGAACACATTAGAAATCACAAGAGCCTTTACCAGCAAAAAAATAAATAAATCAGTCCACTCTTTCTTAAGCAAATCGGTAAGAGTCAGCACTTGAAAATGATGAATCATCACCACCAGGTTGCTCGCGGCCTTACAGTCTTTTAATCTACATTGTTTTTGTCCACAGTTCCATTAGTAGTTGATGTTTTTATGCAGTTATTTGCGCTCTGCATTGCTGAGCCTTATGGTTACGCTTGATGACTCAGCATGTAAAGTGCAAAAAGTTCTCGGCTTTTTCTGATCTCCTTCAATACTGAACTTTATTTTATGGAAACATATGTATGTATTCATATCAGTGCCATTTATGCATTATGCAAAGTAGTGTTTGTACTTTTACGACTTACTCAGGTTCTCAAAGAGGTTATTCTGGAAAAACAACAACAGCTGTTGCTTAACTGGTCTTGTTTTTATGCTGCGTCACTGCTTCTACATTTTAACGAACAAACTAATCACATTGTCTAAAATGATAATTAATATGGAAGAATGTGATGGCTTCCTTTTCCATATTAGATGGGTCATATTGTTAGATATCTAGTTAGATATCTAGCAAAAAATTGTCTGCAAACAAAGCACATCTCACATTGCTATCCCACCAGAAGTCCTCAGTTACTGGATGATCAATTATTATTTAGTAATGCATTCACTGTGCTCAAAGTTTGCATTGATCAGAGCAATTCTTACCACTCCGCAGCCACCTTGGTAATGCCTTTTTTAAGTGTGTCACTACGCAGGTCTTACACTATTTTAGAAACTATTTTAGAAATCAAATCTTTTCTGATTAATTGAATGAACAATTAAAGCCATGAAATACAATTTTCAGTCAAATCTGTTTAAAACCAGTGAAAATGTTTCCAACCCCAAAATAAGGTTGCAAAAAGCCTTTTTTTCCTTCTGCCGCTTTCTTTGCTGATCTAGAATTTCTAAGCAGGAGTTTTTGCCTTTTATCTCTGGCTGTTCATGCAGTGCAAAATCCTTTGTAATCCAGTGCAGAATCCATTTTATCTAATGACCTAACAAGCCAAAGGCCACAATAATTCTGTTCAGCTGATCCACCTGTTCTCCGACCGGACAAAGCACTTACACCACATACAGTACCTGCTCTCAGGAGATATTACCCAAATGCTGACAAACAGAAAGTTGAAAGCTGGACAGTTGTGTCATATAATACTCGAAAGGTTCAGGATTAAATATAGATGTAATCTCCAGCTCCAACTACCACGACATTACTGCATCTATTCCTCCCCCTCGACAGGAAGTGGAGGCCTAAAATTATATCTAATCCTCTCCATAGCAACAACATTAAAACTGGGCAGAAAACAGAAGGTTGAACATTTCTCACTGCAATGATGATACACTGCTTTTGCGTTTAATCAGAAAACTGCCAACTAATTGTCTATGCCGGGATAAATGTGTCTGACAAATGTGTTTTACCAGATGGAGAATCAGCCACATTAGTAGCTTTTGTCTGTTTGTTTTTTTCCATGTTATTGTGGAAGTCGAGACCAGCACTCTCGGTAAACAGGTCTACCTCCAGTGTTTCCCTCTTTACTATAAATGTTTTCAATTTTTTAAAAATCAATGTGACAGTGCTAAATCAGAGCGTGCTGTATGTGATGAACCCCATCGCCCATAATATTTTAACTGAAATGTAATCTTCAAATATCCTCCTACTATCGCACCTCTTCTAGGCAGTCTTGAGTTTGCTGGAAGTGAGTTAGTCACAGTCTCCACAGAAACTGCAATCTTCTCATTCACAGCATTTCTTAATAACAGGACAAATAAGGACACGGCGGATTTCCTCTTACTGCAAGCAAACCAACTTCCCTATTCACATCCAATAATGTTTTCATGAGTCACCACCAACCGTCCGTTTTGCAGTAATTTGCTAACCACTTGTGCCATAATGTTCCTCACATTTTTCCTGACATTTTTCTGTCAAGGATCCTCAAACCGAAGATTTTTTTTCCCCATGGTATCTGAGAGCATCACATCTTGCTACATATCTTTTTTCAGCACTTTCCAAGATGCTTTTGTCAGTTTGCATCACTACTACAAAGTTTTTTGTCTTATGTATTATTTTAAATATTCTCTTTAAGTTTAAGCACACTGTGGTCATAGCTATAAACAAAAACACACTGCTTTACATTTTAAAAGCCCAAACTGCCAACGGTTTGCAGATGACAAAACTACTAATATTAAATATGATTTTGTACACACCAAAAAATATTTCTAAATGCTGGTTAGCTGTTAAAGCCAATTCAGAAATTATAATGAGCTTATATTTCATCTGAAGCAATGTAGTTGGTTATTTATCCCGAGTCTTTTCATATTTTTTGCCAAGAACATTTCTGTTTTTTTCAGAAGGGTGACATTAAACTTTGAAAACTCGATCCTCTCTCTCCACTGTGTGAGGTTTGTGACTTCTACTTGTGTGTTGCTGTAATTATGGCCCAAGAGACAGCGGCAGGGGCTGCTGGACAGTCCATGTAGGACTGTGCAGGGATTAGAGGGCCGTGTTAACAGCAGGGGGGGCAGGGAGGATGGGCAGTCTGATCAGGGAGGGAACCACCACAACATTTCACTCAGCATCTGTTCCCCTTTAGCCATGAAGACAACCCTCACCCTCATCAGCCATTTGCATTCCTTATGCTGGACAGGGGGGAGCCCTGGCTGTTTGATGGGGAAACCACACACGCCCAAGATAAACAGAGCAGAATGATGAAGGAGAACATACTCTAAGGTGGTGCTGAAAATAGAAGAACGCTGAACAGCCTTGCATGTTAAGCTTGCATCACGTGCAGGACTACTGGGTTAAAACATAAAGCAAATGGTTCTGTAAAAAAATACAACTGACTAAAGCGACCATAAAGGGGTTTTCTCATATGCCCACATCTGAAGAGGCCATCTTATGGAGCAGCGACACGGGAGGCAATGAAATAAGACTCCATATGACTTCATTGTAACCAATGGGCGCACTGTACACAGAAAATCTCACATAGACAAAGATGCTCACCGTAAAGAATTAAATTGTCTTTGCATTGCATGCACCTCCAGGAAAAATGATATGACATGTTTTTCTGTGAATTATTCTAACAGCGATTCAACATTAAAATTATAATGCAATGTATAGCGTACACAAACATACAGCTACTAAAATGAGATCTCAATCTTATAATATAGAAAAAAAAACACCAGAATTATTGAGTACAGAAACTACGCGTGTGCGCGTCGTTTGTTATTATTATTATTTTTTAATATTCGATAAAAGAAGAATCTACTCACATCACGACGAATGGAAGATGATCAGTCGAATACGAGTGCACGTCGAAATAAAACCCAGGTTTCCGTGGAGAACAAATATTTATTTCTCACTAGTTTCTTCCTCTGCTTTTTTATCTATATATACATATATATTTTTTATCATGTAGAAAATAATTGAAAATGATAATTCACAGAGGGCTGGACCGACCAGAATAGATGGTGTATTCCCGAGCAGCGCTTTATCCAGACCTGCGCTGTTCACGTGACTGATTACAAACCTCACTGACGTCACTGATGACACTGTTGTGACAGAAGAACAACGTCTGTGGATCTGAAGAAACATTTGGTGATACTGGTTTATACGGAACTACACAACTTCCTACAGAACTTATTGTAAGTAATAGTAGTAATAGTATTTTGTCGTGAATCACTATGTAATATTTATCTTGAAAGGTCCTATATAAATATGTACTTACTTTATTATTATTACCATTATCATTATCAAACTAACAGAATATTTGTCAATTTCACAGCTCTAACGTCATCTTTCAAAACAATGAACAAACACCTCTCTAGCAACAAAAACTAAATAGTACAGTATAACTTGTAAAGTAAGTTCTTTGGCCTAAGTAACTTACTTTTGCAACTTACTAATATTCTGAAAACTGAGTCTGAGTATATTTTCTTTTCATGTGACAAATCTTTAGAGCTTCCTGCACACACAGGAATAAAGTTCTGAGTACTTTTGGCGACTTAAACTTTTTTTTTTTTTTTTTAATTTAAACCTACTGAGTGACACAATGTTGCAGGGTTTTAAAATATTCGTCAAGTTTTACCTTCAAGTTTTGAGAGCCCAAGCCCTCAAATCCTACAAAAATCCTAACCAAAGACAGGCAAAACTTTTTGATTTAATAAGGAAAGCACATTATTTTATTGTTAATTTTAAAAAAAAATGGCAGTAAAACGGCATAGAAACATGTATTTATTTTGGTAGTGCATTATGAGAATATTGATATGTCTTAGCTATAAATGATTTTGTAGATATAAATGATGATGGTGCTTTATTGTCATCACAGCAGCTCGATTTGCATCATCACAAGAAAAAAACCCAAAAGGATTCCTTTAGCTGATGTGTGTGACTGATTATTACAAGGACATTTTAGTTAGATCCTAAAGAAAACAAGAACTGTTTGAAATCATCACATTTTTAAATGAACTCATCTATGACATGATGATCAGAAGTTTATTATTATTTTTTGTCTTGCCAACTGTTTAATGTTCAGTTAAACCAAATCAAAGTGGGTATATGCAGAGTAGAAATTAGCACAATTAATGTGTTTTATAAGGCTTTGGAGATTTTTATTTATTTATTTATTTAGCTACAGCCCATGACTAACATTTAGAGATTTTCACAGTTGGACACACTGAACTGATGCAATAAATCACAGTACATGAGACCGTGAACAACAAGGACTGTTTTCCTGCCCTCTGCTGCCCTTCTGTGGCGATTATAAAGACATACAGTTTGGTTTAAATTTACAAATGACCACATATTAATACTGGAAGGTCTAAGGGAGTTTGAGGGGCTTTCCCACTGGATCACATGTGAATCTGGTTGACGGCTGCACCAATAAGCTTATAAGCTTATAAAGAGTCCCAGTTTGTCATGTGGCCCACTGGGGAAATTGTTTAGACGGACTCCATTTTCAGATATCTCATTGTCCTCTTTGATGCTGTATTATAGCGCTAAAATAATGATGGCAACATTGTATGATAATTGCAGTTTTGTTGGGGAAAAAAAGGTCAACAGCTACTAAATCAAGAATATTAGACATAGAATTACAGAGATGTACAAGTTAGATGGAAAACATGATATAAGATATGTGCAGTGAATCTGTTTAACAAGCTGCATGCTCAAAGTGGATAATGTATTCATTAGCAGCAGACAGTGGGTGGCTCTTCATTTGTTTCTGTGAGACTGAATCACATATACTCAGACTGCATCTGTGGAGAAAGAAACACAAAAACAAAGAAGAAAAAGCAGCCATCTGCCAATATCTGTAGGCTCTCACCAGCACACAGAGGCATTGTTGGTATTTCAAAGATTTGGGTGTTAAAAGTGACCCGAGACTAAAGGTCCAGTTACTGAAGTTAAGTCACCAAATTCACCAAATCAAGATACTATTGAGCTCTAAATGATCACATTTGATAACACCTCACTGAAATGTCCAGCATTGCATAGAAAAATGACAGTTTTATCAGAGAGGTCTAAATGTACTATTGCAAGAGAATATATACATCTGAGAATATTTTGCACATCATCTTCTGTGTTAGCTTGCACTAAAGTCTCTACTCTGAGCTCCTAATTTTATGATCGCAGTAACAACTTAATTAACAAATTTGGGTCTTGAGTAGAAATTTATTTGCATTTTTAACAGACAGCGCTTGCCACCCACAAACAGTTAGAGCTGCCAAAGAGTTTATGCAGTTATGCAGGTTCAGGTTTGACTGAACACATTATTGCTTAGCTACCAGCAGCTATGTTTAAATGTCATTTTACAGAAAACTGAATAATTATTTTGTGACTTAACATAAATTATTTGCAATAAAAGATCAGACGTGATGTTACTGACACAGTTAACTTCAAGTAAGATGTGATTTCTTTTTTCTTTTTTCTTTTTCCATTTCTTAAAACACTCTTAGCTGTCAAAACACGAGGCAGATGAGTCACACCGTGCCTCTGCAGAAGCCTGAATGTGGAGCACTGACATCACCTGGCATTTTTTGATCTCAGTGAATAGCTCAGTATGAGTATGAGAAGCAAGCTCCAGAGCTGACAACGAGGGAACAACGCATCCATGGCAACAATTAATGAGTTTCCAAAAAAAACAAACAAACAAAAAAAAAAAAACTATCAAATGAGGGAAGAAATTATTTTAAAAATGTATTATTGATTTATCTACACATTGGAAGATAGGGTGATTTACCCAACTTAATTTTTGTACTGAGAAGGCACACCTGGAATTTAGCCTGCCTTACAAATAAGTGAAAGACTGAGCAACAAATACATTTCACAACACAACGTTTTCTGATTTCATTTAGGATAATAACTATGCTACAAAAAAGAAAGAAAGAAAGAAAGAAAGAAAGAAAGAGAACCAGCTGTGTTGGGTTTTTTGTTGAGCTTTGAAATCCATCCATTAGTGAGAAAGCTCTAATTTGGTCTGTCTTATCAGCCTTGCATTAAAGGCATTATGAATTATAGACAGAGTTTTATTTAATATCCGAGCAGAAAAATCTATGTGAAATTACCTTATAATGATGTCTGGTCTTTGATCGTATGAGATTATTGTTGATTACATCCTCCAGAGGAATAAAATGAACATTATAATAAGGAGAAAATTAGACGAGAAAATGACGAAAACTTCTACATTACACCACGAGCTTAGAAAGGGCCCATCATCAGCTGCTCACGCAAGCAGCACCAGTTTCATCAACGTTTGGGCTGATGTGATGCTTTTCAGAAGTGTGTTGTCTTTTCAAAGCATCCATAAAATAAAATATGACCATACATATAACAGAAAAGGTTCTTTAAGCTACCAGCAATTAAAACAAAATTTCAGGGTCCTGTTCTTTAATTGACAAAATTATTATTATTATTTTTTTTTTTTGGATGATTGCTGCTTTTCTATAAATGTATGCACATTAGACTCTTAAGAAGACTTATAATTTGAGAGTGCATGTAAAATGTAAATTTTGGGGATTGTGATTTCCTATGAGAAAGCTGACACTGTTAGACATGGTGGAGTACAGCTGCAGTGTCCGCTCAAAAGACCACAATCAATATATGTATTCAGGACTGAGATAATGGGAATCCTGTAGGGCTACGTCTGACTATAGACATGTTGCAGTGAAAATGGAGAAAAAAAAGAAAGAAGAAAAAAGGAAAGGAAATAAATTAGGTCCCACCGAGATTTGAACTCGGATCGCTGGATTCAGAGTCCAGAGTGCTAACCATTACACCATGGAACCACGTAGTCTCAGCAGCTCATTAAAAGTGTACACAGACCCATGACAATGTGATCGCATGGGCTTTTGACGCGCTCCGGATGGGCTGTTTCTCGTGGAGGGACAACATTTAAAGACACAACCTGAGCGCTCACCTGTGACTGGTCGAATTTCTTCAGCGACGCTCTCACGAACACCCGACTGCCTCCTGGTGACCAAAATTTGAAATTGCAGGGGACTGCAAGTATAGACTTTGATTCTGTTCACTGCTTGTCCTTGAGGTACATCTGAGTATGTAAAGCTCTGGGCGACTGTAAATCAATGTCTCCAGTCCATTCTCCTAAGACTGACCTGCCCATGACTAAATTAAGTCTACAATCTCAATTTGGTTTTGTATACAAAGTGAGCTTGCATCCCAAATCCTTTAAAGGTGGTAAACTTATATGATAGAAATACTATGTTAAATACCTGATGATGAAACATCTTGTAGTAGATCTTTCAGAAATTTAGGTAATTTAGGTCTGAATACACAAATCTGGCTGAGCTTTCTACACAGAGTACCTGTAATACCAGTTAAGTAAAAACTGCAAGTGCACAACTGTGAATTCACCACAGTTAGCAGGCCTATCACAAACTGAGCTTATGGTTGACATTCTTTAACTCCTCTAAGATAAATCTGCTTAATTCACACAGTACCTGTGAAGAAGAAGAAAAAAGAAAGCATTACAGATTGATGTCTGCAGCTGCACCATTATGCAGCGAGAGTCATTGGCCTTGAGTGCTTGCAAAGTTGTAGTAATGTGGTTGTTCTGCCTCCAAGAAAATAGTCGTGCCTTTAAACCTCGGCTCTGAACTCGAATGGAAACATCTGTTTTCATAGAGCTCTCTATTAGTGGGTCTCTCCAGTTGATTAAGACAAATCTTTTGTCATTTCCTTTTCCATCTTTACTTTGTTAACAGGCTTATTTAGTTATTGAGCAGAGTTATAAGTGTCAAGGTTCATTTTCACCTGAATTAAATACAGACACAGAGGGAGTGAAAATGATCAACCTCACTGGGATGAATAGTGATTGTGCATTAAGTAAAGATCCAGCTCTGGTCTGATGGATAATCACAGTTCCTGTAGCAGGACGTGACCACAATAAAGATCTGCAGCTGAGCTCTGCTATGGATTTAGCCACAGCAGAGTGCAGTCAAATGGTGCATGCTTTAAATGAAAGCACTATCACACCACGATTGATCCTGTTGGCAGAAAATTCACCAGGAAAATACAAACTCCATCAGAAGTCGTCGTGTGCCACTCATTTAAAACGTTTTGTGTTCGCTTCAGTTTTCTGTACCAGACATAAATCTCGCAACAGCCGATGTCTGACTCAAGTGAAAGTGACAGGTTATTCTGCAGCAGTGTGGTCAGCATCCAGGTGCAGCTTTTCAGAGCATGTAGATGTTTTCCCCTTGCTTCCCTATGACAGCTTTGAAAAACAGCTTTGGCTGAGAGAGAGCTGACAGGCAACTGTACCAAAAGGGATTAAGACCGCATTAGAAGGGAAAAAGCCCCTAAGTTCCCTCTTTAGCTCAACATAAGATGCAGACTAAAAATATGCACTCATATGAACCCGATCCCATTTTATCAGTTCAAAGAATTTGCGTTGTATACGTAAATTATTAATTAATAAAGTAAAAAAAAAAAATCCAACAAATTCTCTGTAGCTTGTAGCTGAAGCATTTAACACTTCGTATTGAAAGACTAATAGTAATAAAGGGGAAGGAATATGTTCAACTGTGAAGATCATTTCAATCTTTTGTATAAAATCTAAATGTGCTTTAAAGGGAAACAAATGACTGCCTCTGAAACAGCCGCCATTGTTCAATTAGGAATAATGGAGAACAGATGTGGACAGATGTGAATGTGCCAGAAATACAGTTACACATTTGATGGCCCACTTTGCGTTGAGATGTAACATATAGTTGGGCAGAGCAAGGCTCCGGAAATGGAAAACATTTTCTTTTTTCTGCCACAGTGACTCAGTTGAGAGAGAGCTCAATCACCCCGGCAACAATAATGGTACCTGCCTCTGAACGAGAGCAGTAGTTTCAGTACCTTTACCTAAGAATGGCATAAAAAAAAAAAGGCACACAGATAGAAGTTTTGTTGCTGTTTTTAACTCTCTACTCACTCTGACCTCTGAGAAATCACATAAAGTATTTCTGTGCAGAGAGGCTATTCAGCATGCTCAAAAAAAACAAACAAAGAAATCGACATCTCTCGAGTGCTTACCTCGCTACAGTGTGACCTCGTCCTTTTATGCTTCTCTTTCTATTCCAACTGCCTTTAAAGTCCCCCGGTTGTATTTGGTCCATTAGTTCCTTGACTTAGTGGCTGCATTTCCTTTCCATGGGGCATCACTCAGGGTTTGTTGGCTGTCAGTTGATGGGAGCTGAGGAAACCTGCTCCTTAATTGTGTGATCGTAGTGACCTGGCACACTGCAATTTCTCCTTGTTCCAGTAATTATGACAGTTATGACTTTTTTTTTATAAAGAGAGTTAGCCACAGCGTCACTATGTCACACAGGGGTTTTGGTGTAAAATGACTGTTTTTTTTTTACTGTATATGTTGCTTGTTTTTATGATTTCATGCAGTTTATGTTGTGGCTGAAGTCACAAGATATCTGAGCCAGCGGTTCAGCTGGTGCCTGGATAACAGTGCAGTCCTGCAGCACAGGCCTTTACATGTTTTAGTTCTTCGGGTGAGAGACGAAGTTGTTTACATCACACCATATAAACAGATAGGGTAGGTATGTTAAATGTATTTGGTGATCCAACAGATGCACATCCGACTTAACAGCTCCAGATAAATTGGTCTTTACTAACCTCCAGCAGTTCAACATCTCAGCCTGTTGGGGTGATGTACAAAATCCAAAGCACAAAAAAAAAAAAAAAAAAAAAAAATCATACTTTGTTCAAGAAAGTGGATTTCTGAGCACCAATCACAACGATCAGTGATCCCGGGCGCAGTCATAGATAAAACAGGCTCCACACTTTCAACCAGAGGACTACTTTTCCCCCCCATTTTTCACTCTTCATGAAATTTCTCAAAAGAAAGTGTTTAATTCCTGTGATTTCATTTCTATAGCTGTCAAGTATGTATAACGAAACTAAAATAAATGCGGTAGACCAAAGGATAAAACAAATTCCTCTGTGGTGCGGTGGATAAAGTTACAAGCTGTGCAGAACTGAAGCGTATGTACTGCGTAAATCAGCTTGCTTCGCCTTGGGGCCGCTCTTTCAAATTGACAGGAGGCCAGGGGCCAGTTTAAATGGTAAAAAAAAGCAACATTTATGAGCTAAAATGAATAAAACTGACAAGTTGATAGTGCATTCACTACCTGCAACTGAATCTTTGTTACATTTAGAAGCATTAATACAACACTGAACAAAGCTGCAACCTCTTCAATCAGTTTTATACAGTGAATTTTAAAATAGTTGACGGGGCAGGCGGCACCCTATGGTGATGAGTCGGCCTATCACTGCTTTAAATCACACAGTTGTCCCCTCTGTATTCACTCTGCGCATAACATATTTAACATTAGAGCATTTAGCAAAGAGTTTCTATTCATGAATTTCACAAAAAATAATGTGTGGCGATTACTTTTCCTCACCCAAAGGCTCTAACACTCTGACGGTTTTGAAGTGCGGGCAGAAGGTTCGGGAGTCGCACGCATTAAGTTACCTGATAAGATTCCACGTTCATCAGACCGGGACCCTCCATTTAAGTGTTACGCCGGGCATTAACCTGACTGAAACGGGTTTCTGATGGCAGAATAGGCATTTAATTTGAAACTTGTACCAAAACAACAACCTGCTTCGATATGACAGCAGCTAGAAAAACCTTCCTCGGAAGTCAAATGGTCACATGAAGTATGATCCACTGTCACCACACGGGTCAAAGATGGGATAACGTTCAGCACTAATGAAAACGCTGTCTGTGCGTCGATTGTCAACATGTTATTGCTTCTACAGAGGGTGAAATGGAATTCACATAGTGAATGAGTAAATTCATCTCCATAAATAAATAAATAAATAAATATGCTCTTTCAGCCTGATACAAACATAATATAATTTAGAAATGGATTTTTTTCTCTCTTTTTTTTTTTTTTTTTTTTTTTTTTTTTTTTTTTTTTACATATAATTCCCTTTTGTAAATACGGCACAGGATATTCGTGGGTCTTAAACTGGTCGTGTGAAAGCCTTTTTTTTCCTTCAATTTACAATTTGACAGAGAGCGTGAGGACATTTTCAGTGACTTCAAAAACAGTTCACAAAATGACACCGATAATTTCACAAGAAGATAAATTGTGTGTTATCTACATCAGCGGGTATCCATGCTCATCTTTTTTTATGCTAGAGTCACACTGATTTTTTTTAAAAGAACAACATCACTAATATAAATGAACTAAAACAAAAAGCAATTCGATTTAGAAATACGAAACAAAAACAGTCTAAGCAAACACTTCTTAAGACCCACTATTTTCAAAAATTGTGAACCAAAACATTTGCGAGAAAAAAAAACAAAAAAACTTTCACATACAAAACAACACAAGATCTGATCACTTCATTGGTGAGGGGAAAAAAAAATCCAAACTTTAGACTTATTGTAAATTTCAGCAATGCAATAAATGCATGAGCACTGATGACCTGAATACATTTCAAGATACACTGGGCCTCATTAACACTAAAACTAAAAGAAGCTCTTTAGTAAGACACAGGGATCACATTACTATGAACTGTGATCGTTACTGGATAACAGTGAGTAAAAACCCCAATACAGTATTTTATTATTTATCCATGCTTTCTCAAACTTGATTCGCTCACAGCCAAGTTTCCTTAATTAACATTGAGAGAAGGTTTCTCTACCTTTGCCTGCATTTTTCTTCACTTCAGAGTAGATGATCATGAGCACTTTGTGGCAGCTGTGCTTTGATATGCAGCTGCGGCACACAGTGAAAATTCATAAACGCTATACATAGCAGATCTTTGCCTGCTTAGATATGGTCAAGGCTGCTAAACCTTCCTTCCTGTGGAGAAAATCACGTCTGTTTCGAGGGATATTATAAACACTTGGCCGCTCTTGAATGCAAACATATCATGGGTTAAAAATCAGAGTGAAGATAGTTCTCTCCAGGTAAATAAACTGTCCACCCACTCCATGTACACTGTCTTACGGGGTGTTTGGAACGATGCAGTTCCACTTCAGCAGGTCCGTAAAGAGGCCAGGTAGCAGTTTGTGTGATCAATTATATAAGAAAATACAATGAGTGAATGATCGCTGGTGTGTGGGACACTCTTTTCTCCCCTCCCTCTCTCTGGGCGACAGAAAGGGTGCCGGTGAAGGAGCCAAAGAGATCATGGTCCAGAGGAGCTGCGGCTGTCCTTCCATCTCAACATGTCAGTATCTTATCGAACACACACAGAGACAAAGGGAGGGCCGCTGGTTGAAAGTTGGCTGGATGTTTCCCAGATGCCGGCAAGCAGTCAGAGCCAGGTGGAGAGGGTGCCCTCTAGAGCAGGGAGCTGGGGCTTTCTGGGGGTGGTGGGGGTGTGTGCGTGGGGCTGTGACGCATGGGTAGTATATCATAGTGGCTCGGGATGTGGCTGCTGCGGGGAAGGTCATAGGGACTCTGGGAGAAGCCGGTGGCCATTCCGTTGGGCCCCTGCAGGACGCTCACTGTTGGCTCTGTGATAATGAGGGGAAGAAGGAAGGAAAAGAGTGGGAGAGATATATGAGAAGGTAAAGTGGCAGGCACAGGCTGAGGGGAAAAAAAGAGACCAGAGAGGTTCATGCAACAGAGGGACCACATGTACTTTCTTTTATCAAGCGGTACAAAGTCTGTAAAGGATCACAGTATGGGCCATAAGCTGCGGGACCCTGCTGAGCTCCATTCACAACACTCCAACAACACACTCACCAACATCATAGACATTCCTGCTTGCACTGCCCAGGAGGGTGGCAGTGCCTCCAAAGGGCACTTCACGGTGGGAGGGGGATTTCATCTCCACATAGCTGCTCTCTGTGTGCTTACAAGCCAGCCCTGGTGGGTCTCTAATGGTAGCGTAAGGATTCTCACTATTGAGGGAGCAGGAGCTGTTGCTGCACATGGAGCCTTTGATGTAATCTGCAGTTGCCGCAAGACAAGGACATATTGAGTATCAACAGAGATGAAGTGCCTGTTTCTGACTTAACAACGGTATGCATACTGGATTCTTCATATTAAAGGAAATTTGAACCAGTATTAGAGCGTGACCCGGAGAATGGCAACAAAACTCGCTGCCATTCTGAAGAAATTGAACTTCTTTTGTCTCGGACAGGTGACTAATGGTGGTATGTAGTAATCAGAGTACAAAGGGGAGAGAGTGGAGGACTCGTCTCATCCATAACAGTCTCATCATACTGATAAGAGGCCTCATTAGAGACCGCAGCAAAGCTGCTTCAGACCACTCTCCACACCCTTGGGTTTCTCACATTCACCACCGATTGAACAGTGTAGAAGACAAAATGACGTATCAGGCACCGAGCCATAGAGAGCAATTACTGTTGGAATAAAACCTCAGCCCACCATGATCTTGTCCAAAGTGCAGTGAGTTTTCACATAAATCACAGAGAATATACGGATGTGGGATTTTGGGTCAGAGAAATAGCTCTCTCAGAGGGGAACACGACCCAAATGGGAAAATGGATATATGGGCTGTTAAGCATAAAAGGATTTTGTAATTTAGCTGCTAGTGAAGCTGAACAGGATTCCATATGCAGAACATGTATTCACAGACACGCATGCAGCAGACTGCATGTCCCTGCTCTTCATTTCTTACCTTTTCTGGAGCCTCTTTGTGTCTGTGCCTCACCCTGTTGAACATCTGTAAACACGTCAAAACATGAAAGTCAGACATCACATTAAATTCCCAGAATGTGTGAAGGTTGACAGGCGATGTCTCATTATAGTGAAATATCTTTTTTTTTTTTTTTTGGAAGAAGATGAAGAAAGTGTTGGTGAGGAGTTCCTGCCAACAACAACCTATCACAAAGGAAAAACAAGCCAAGTGCTAAAACTACAATAGTTCATCACTGAGTAAATAAAAAGGACTTTTTGACTTCTCATTATAATTGATGTGCTTTGTACGTATAAGCTAAATGGGGACTTTAAAGTCAAGCATGACAAAGAATTAATTATAGATATTAGGTTTCTGAATGGACATCCAACCCATTGTGATTCCCAGAGCGCCGAATACTGTCCTTTTTGTCAGAGCTGCTGGCATCTCAAAGATAGGCACAAGGTGTCCTTTGGTGTCTGTGCATGACCCACTGGATTATAACAAGACTAATACAGCTCTCACTCCTAACTTGTGGCATACAGTGCAAAATCCATTAAACGACCCCCTTAGCGTCACATTTAAATGCACTGAGTGACCAGAATTTTGCACCACGCATCCCTTTTCTAAACTTAACCAAGTACATTTCAGCACCGAATCCTAACCAGTGACTGAAGTGAAGTCCAAAGGAAACAAATCAGTGATAGAAAATAAAGCAAAACAAAGTCCAAATGACAAAAGCCCCCAAAGGGGACATGGACTGCAGTCACTTCCTACTGAGGATTTTATCAATCTTTAAAAAGGGGCCCGGTTATCTCTTGGTATCTAATATTGCGGCACGTCACGGCACCGAAGCAAAAGGACACCTTGTGCGTATCTCGAGGACACCAGTGGCATCTGACTGAACAGCAGCATTTGACGCCTCGGGGTTAGAATGCATTCCAAAAGTGTTCAATGCACATAAAGTCAGAACACAATTTTTATGCAAGCAGTAAAGAAAAAAACAATATTACTAATACAGTATTTCCCAATAATTAGATGTTCTCCTACAGTATGGCAACATATACTCACTTATATTCTTTTAGCACACCGTCATTCATTATCTGTGTGTACCCTATTCTCCACTTAATTATTACCTGTCAATTATTATTAACACAAAAAACCCCACTTTGATGTGCTTACAGCTACACTATACCGTGTTATAAACCATTTATGAAATGCTAAAACGCTCCTTTAAAATGCCACACTTAATTTTCTATCGTTCGCAGGCTAGGAGTGCAGTGTTTGACCCATTGTAAGCCTTCATAGAAAAATGTGCCACCAGGGGGAAGTGAAAGAGGACTAATGAGCTCACAGTGACCCCTATTCATCTTTGCACCACTGCTTTCTCTGCATATCTTATCAAAATCAGAGCAAAGGTTATGTCTAACAAGAGACCCCCGGATCATCTTCATTCACAGCAGGTTAGCGCCAATAAAGGGTGTGTACGATCGACACGGGCGTCGTTGCCCTTGGATTTCCGGTTCTGTAGGATCCAGATTCAGGATATATGACGTGTGATGTAATAAGAGAGGGGAAAACTGACCCAGGTCATTGAGGTTGCAGTAGGCCCTCCATTCAGATCCATTTCTGCTCTTCAGGGTGTTTGACTGTGAAAACCAAAACACAATACGCTGTTGATTTTGTACTGCAGCATGTAATTTAGAAATTGCAGTACATTTTGTGTGAACACACGGTGGGTGTTCATACCTTGAGGGTCAGAGTGCCGTCCAAGTTGCTGGAAATGGTTGAGACAACGTTACACTGAGCCACAGTGTGGTAACTAGGGTTGGAGAAGCACTGGCCACTGCTACTGCTGCTGTTCTGGCTCTGACTGATCTCAGGTGCACTGGTCCTCATTGCTACAGTACTGCCACACTCTGATGGTTTATAGATGGGGACGTTTAAAAGCAAAATGATACAATTTTGAAATTATTTACCATTTTAGCGATGTTGCATGGGGTGTAAGCAGTTTTGTTATATATTGTAACTGAGAAAAGTGCACAAGTAAGAGTAGACTCTTACCAGAGAGAGAGTAGTCAGTGTTGGTAATGTGCATCGCCTGTGTATAGGATACACTTGGCTGGATCTCATGCCCCTTGTCCCTCTGCCTCTGTCTGTACCACACAAACAGACTCAGCATGGCCATGATGATGAGGAGGAGAAAGATGATGCCCATGACAGCCCCTGCGGACTGGCGCTCCGAGCCTCGTGCTGGACTGATTTTCGTGTATGGGTTCAGCTCCTCCATCATCAGAGCTGCTATAGAGAAAGCACAGAAAGTGGGTCATTTAAACCTTGTGTACACATCTGTGTTTGAGCGATAACAACCCGCAAAGCCTCGGCCATCTCAATCACCTCTCACCTTGATCGCAGCGGATGCCTTTATAGCCAGGGCTGCAGTAGCATGTTCCAGTCACATAGTCACAGGTAGCATTGTTCTGGCACTCACATAGCTGCTGGCAACCATATCCAAATGTACCAGGGGGACACTCTGCATGACAGAGAGGCACATTATTACACCCATCAAAATTAAAGCACTTAGAGAGTGGGAGCCAAACTGTTTATAGAACTCATACTCATCTACAGGGTAATTTTGCTCGGAGCTAAAATGCGTTGTGCCTACTCAACTCTGCTCGCAGCTCGTCCCAATGAAGCCTGTTCGGCAAGCACACTGGCCAGATATGTGGTCACAGTCTGCGCCGTTTTGGCAGCGGCAGACTTCGGAGCAGTCCCTGCCGTAGAACCCTGAAGGACAGCCTGGGACAGAGATGTATAAAATGTTGGGGGTGGGAGGAGTGTAGAAAACAAAAAGAAAGGAAGACAACACAGAGAGTCAAGGTCAAATCGCAAAGGAACAGGAAAATCAATATCATTCAATGTCTCTGCTGCATACTCAATAAGGGACAATGTGAATGAATTGAAATGAAACATTTCCTGCTTCTGCAGAAAAAGCCGTTATGCTGTCAACATAACCTAGAGGTGGAAATAAAGAAGAAGGCAACTGGAAATAGTAAGAATCTATATGAGAGAAAAGAGGGAAAAATAAATGTCATTTTCATGCACAGTAGCGGGAGCACCACACTGCAAACAATACTGAATAAACCCTCGAGGTGATAGATAATGGAAATTCAAATTAGTGGACTGATATTGATGATCTGCTCTATCCCTGGGTAAATGAGTGGGATGTATGATGAACATTAATGAAATGACCATTAGTTCTATTCTGTTGTCTCTGGCTCTCTCTCAAAAATAATAAATAAGTAAATAAAAACATCCAGTTTCCTTGTAATCTGAAAAAAAAAAAAGCATTGTTTCCTACTTGTCATCTGCTGCAGTTCTATTGCACTGCCAGTAGATGACACTGTGTGTCTACTAACTCGATAGGAGACACTCACGCTGTGTGCAGTAGAGACCGGTCCAGCCGGGGCTGCACCTGCACTCTCCATCATAGGCACTGCACTGGGCTCCATTGTGACAGTTACACGAGTTGAGACAATCAGGGCCCCAGTGCCCAGAGGGACAGGCTGCAGATGCCAGAGACACAAGCTCATGGTCACACGCTCTCCCTTACATACACCATGTCCTAGGCATGCATACATGAATGATATAACACATATGTTTGAGGACATTCTCCACACAATCATACAATATGCTAAACAGTATACATCCAAAAGAAAATCCAGTTTTATAATCACCCTCCACAAGCCCATACTTTGTAGCTTGCTATAAGAACAGACATAGTTTCCAGGTGAATACTTACAGAGGATCACCTGCCAGATGATTAGTTACTTTTACTTTAATAGTTAATGCAATTAAAACACACACACACACACACATCAATTTCCCATGCCATGGTAGCTCAAAGTTCTGCTAATGATCTTTGGCCTAAAGTGCTGTAAATCAAAGAGCATAATGTATTACAACAATCATTTAAGCAAGCTGTGTGTTTTACATCAGCTGGGGCTGAGGGTAGTTCTCTCAGTGCGTAGTGTCATGAAGATGATTAATGTGTGTGAAGGTAAGGGTGAGAAAGAAATTAGGAGTGGAGACAGACAATGAGAGTGGGAAAAGTGGGAAAATGAGCAAATTACACACTGGATGAAGGAAGGAAGCCATACCTTGAGAGCAGTCCTCTCCTATCCAGCCAGGGAAACACTGGCAGGAGCCATCGATGGGGTTGCAGGTGCCGTTGTTGGTGCAGAGGCAGATCTCGGCACAAGCCCTCCCGTACCTGCCGCTTGGACAGACTGCAGGACAGAAAAAAAAACCCCACAACACTTTAAAAAAAACAAAACAAAACAAAACAAAAAACGTTTTGCGTATTAAGACTAGAAAAACCCATTAACACTGCGACATTATACTTAGGCACATTACTGTGAACATGTTTTTGCAAACAGTAATTTTGTGAAAGCTTGTGTAAACATATTCCTCTAATGGATGATATTCTTTAATTTGAGTGGACATGAAGTGATCTGCTTAGACAAAAGGAGGAGTCAATCACTGCCTCCTGTGGTACAACTGCCCTATTTCCACTGACTAGAGCGGAATGAGTGATGTGCCAAAGAATTAAAATAGACCATGTACACAGACCACTGTATACATTTTTTATGAAATTAATATTTCAATGGACTCAGGCACTCTTCAATAAGAAATATCATTTCCAGTGAAGCCTCCATTGTGTTTCCTTGTTGGACCATGGGACAAATTGAACCGAGGTGTATCTAACTATCAGATCAGGGAGCTGCAGTGCCAGCAGATGCAATAAATGTCTCACATAAAAGAATAGCCACCGTTAGAAATATCTGATAAGGTGGCAGGCTGTGAAAGAGATGGGTCTGACTCATTATCATGGGGGGGGGGGGGACTTTAATGATTACATTTCAACTGGTTTTTCCCTCTTCTTGAGAGCTCTTTCAACCTCTTTCAAGCAGGTTGTCATTAAGCCATGAGGTTGGCTCCCCCATACTGTTGCTTCCGGGGATTCAAGCCTCAACTCACTGGGAGAGCTTCATTAGGCTGGGACTTTGTGTGCTGGACAGAGGACAAGTGAGGACACAATGGGGCTCAACAAGAGGATAATGTGCATGATGATGACCACCTTCGTCCCTCGTCGCCTAACGCCCGTTCACCAGTAATTATAGTTCAGACAAATTAGGACCGGTTCTCGTTTTTACTTTTCTCTCTTCCTTCAGCTAAGCTATTAAACTTTTATTTGTAAGACATTGCTTAAAGCCATGAAAGAGAATTCAAAAATTCCCCATTGCCTTTCTGTAATTTATTAAAAAATGGTAAATTATTAGAGGAAAAAATCTACAGTACATTTGTGTGAAGGTATCTTTTCTCAACAGAGCGGAGAACATTTTTAATGCACTTCACTGACAATGTGGAACCATCAACAAGACAAATACAGTACCTTTGGTCACAAATGAGCTGAGAGTAACATGCAGTTCAACAGTGAGGAAACAACAACTACCACGATGCACACATAATCTACCCTCAATCCCTTTACAGGTTTCCAAATGAATGTTCTCTTTGTAACACCTTTATGACGCTGTCATCACTCTACACGGTGATTAAAAATATTCTCAGACTTAGCTGTTGCTTTTAATACATAAAAAAAAAAAATGCAAATTCAATCGCACCTCTGGCTAAAATGAGTAGTGGCAATGAACCAAGGTGTTCACACAATATCTTCAGTAAAATCACAAAAGAAAAGTTGCCTGGAAAATAAGTTTAACAATAGAAACAGGTGTGCATGTGCATTTTTTTTCTTTGCATATTCATAAAAAGCTATTTACATACAGCTCCCTTTGCAGAATTAAGCAGAGGGACAGCAAAATTTGCTTAAAATAAGCTTTGTCTAAAAAATGTGCCTCTTAGCAATTTTCAGTCCTTTGTTGAAGGCTGTTTTTTTTTTTTTTTTTTTTGGCTTGGGACACATTAATAATAGTCATATTTTAAAATTTCAAGGCTAAGATGCCAGTGGGAGAGGCAGCAGGTCATCTTATTAGAGCCAGTGTGCAAAGCAAGGACTTAAAATGTACAAGCAAAACTTTTACTCTGACATTTTCGCCATTGTTTCGCCATCAGTATTCCTCCCTTACAGATTTTTGTATTTTATTTGAAGGCTTTTTCAAAGATAAAACTTGTGTTTTTCGTAGAAAAAAAATGAAAACTTCACAGTGAATGAATTTTACCGCACGTGAAAGAGCAGGATAAAGGTCACAAGGACATAGAAGGCTACTTGCCTTGGTTGCACAGCGAACCAGTAAAGCCAGACAGGCACTCACAGTGGCCCGTGACATGATGGCACGGCCCGGTGCTGTGCACACACTGTGGACACGACTGGCTGCAGCGGTGCCCGTAGAACCCCGGAGAGCAGACTGTAGGCAGCAGAGTGTGGCAGGAGAGGACAGAGAATCAGTCACCAGTGTTGGATGAAACACGAGGTATATAATAATGAAACAAAGCATGACAAGAGTGATCAAGGGAGAGCCGAAAAATCAAGGCTGGAAGAATTAAAGCAGAAAAGACGAGGAGCGACAGCAAAGGGAAGGGAAAAGTATAAAAGTCAGTCTCTATTGTAATCATTGCCATTTTATCTGCAGCCAGAGACAGAACAGTAAACGAGTTAAGAGAACAGTGAAAGTCTGTTTTATGTCGAGGCATGAGAGCAGCTTGATGATCTCTATATGTCAGGAGACACGCAACTGTGTTAATAATGCAAATTTCATTGAAAGAATGGGAACCAAGAGATATATATGTAAAAGGTGGTATAAAAGTTATTATATAACGCTTTATCTAAAGACTGTGCAACCATTACAAGTAGCGGCAATTTATATTAAAAAACACATTTTCATTTGAGCACTATACTTCCTAAGAGAGCGTTAGGAATAGCTACACTATTTTCACAGCCAATAATTTGGAGAAAACTGTCAGGGGACAAGTGGGTATTTCCAAAATAGAAACCTTTTAGAAACTGACAAAACAGCCTCAGTTGTAGTCTGACAAACTTGCAATGTTAAGTTTACCCAGTGGATTTTATTTTAAGCACCAGGTGTAGTGCATTTTTATCAGCCTCTGGAGAAGCATGTAATTCTTCAGTTAATGTTTCAATGGGGGAAAAAAAAAGAGAGTAAAACTGCAGTTATGAGGTTTCCACCTGACGAGTAAATTATCTGTGTAAATATTGAGTTTGCAGGAGTAACCATTTCCCCTCTCTGTCTCTCTCACACACAGCGTGTTTAAGTCTCTCCACTCAAATTGATGTTTACAGGTTTGAGACAGTGAATTCACTCCCAATCAGTGAGTTCATCACTTGAGAGCGCCTTCAGACAGACCCCATTCAGAAACCAGAGCTAGCACTCCCAGTGAGCATGCCCTCTGATGAGCCTCAGGCGAGGACTGTGAGTCTCCCACTGCGAGGTGGTTGTTGAGGATGGTGCAGGGGGGCTGAGGAGTGTGTGTGTGTGCGCGTGTTTATGTGTCTGGGGGAATGCCGTTGGGGCAAAGACACTGTGATTACATGATAGCTGTGATGAAGGGTTTACACTCAAGCAGTTATGTCCGACAACAATTCTTCAAAGATCAAACAAGGTCAGTACTGTGATGGAGTTTGCAAGTGTGCTGGTCTCAGTGTAACAGAGTCATTTCCTAAGGGTTTAGATAAAGAGAAGTTGCTTTGAGAAAGAGAAGGAGGCTCACTTCTTTTGCAGGATGTCCCTCTGTATCCAGGTGCACACACACATGTGCCGTCCTCAGGAGAGCAAGATCCTCCATTCTGACAGGAGCAGCTGACTGAACAGTTGGGTCCCCAGAAGCCTTGTGGGCACACATTATCACAGTGGATTCCTGCAGGCACGTTACCAAATCTTCAGTGAATGCATACTAAGAAGGCAAAAGACTGGTAGGCTGATAAATTCTAAACAGCGTGCCATCTGTAAAAACACATCATTAAAGGGCAGGATTCACAATGCTTGATCATTGCACATCTTTGCAGGGTTATTAAACTAGCATGGATCATTGACTGATTTTAGTTCTGAATAAAGACGATGCAGTTTGGAGTATTTTTTTTTTTTTTTTTTTTTAGTTCAGCCCATCTTTCACACTCTGCTTCTCCTCTCCAAATGTATTTTATTTTTGATCTGACTGGAGCTCCTTGCCAGTGCACTGTGTTGATTAACAGGGTTGGGTCTCAAGAGAGGCCAAGCTTGTCTCCCATTCTCTTTCAGCAGAGCCAGGCTAGTGCATAGAGCTGAAGGGAAGTACTCAGACCACAGTCTGGAAGTGTCACAGTGTTTTTTTTTTGGGTTTTTTTTTTTCATATGTGTGTGCGTAGTTCCAACCAGCAAATGCAAAACACTGCATCCATACAGGGCTCTCACTGTGAATGCATTAGCACACCCATCAGAGCGCCATGTTTTACTTCAGCCATGTTTTCAAAAACATGGAAAAAAAGGGAAAAATCACGTGCTGTTCTACATACGGGTTTAGAAAAATGTGGTGTATCCCTACAATTGCACAACCACACACTTAGTGTCACACACTCACACAAATGCATGCAAACTCTGCAACCTTTCAAGCTTCAGCCCTTAGTTCGAAGCCTCATTTGAAATTTCCTTTGAGTGAGAATATCTGAGAATGGTGTGGCAATTAAAGCAGCATTAGTGCAGTACCTTTGAATTAAACCTGGACTAAACTCTGGGGACTACTGTTATACAGTAACCATGATACCTTAGGTGTGCACAGGACAGAAAATGTTAAGTCTGATGAGTGGGGGGCTGGATGGGTAAGGGGTTTATAGTCGCAGTGATTAAGTCAGAAGCCATGCCATGGACATTAAAAGGAGGGCAAGGCTTGTGCAAGTGTGTTTGAGGTTCTGCTAGGCCAGGCAGAAAAAACAGTAGCTGCCTTTACTGTCAGAAAATGAATGCAGAAAGAGCATCGCATTTTTCAGTCTAATGGTGACAAACAGAGGGGCTTTGGGTGCCTAGTGAGGGAGAAGAAGAAAGAGTGAAAGGAGCCAGAACTGAAGTCTCTTCAAAGGGGGCTTTTCGCTGAGAAGTGCCAGAGGTCCCACTATCCAATTTGTACAGTGAGCACAGCGAAGCAAACCTCTCTCTCCCTTTTTAACTCTCTCTCCTGGTGCATGTAAACACACATCACATTACCTGCTTCATAAAATGGACCAGAATCTCTTCAGAAATAAAAGGCAAAGCCCTATTTAACATGGTCTAGCATGATGCCCCTGCATCAAGTGTCTAGTCGGAGAACTCTTTTAAATCTGTGCAGGCTGATGTCAGGCTCACGACAGTTCAGTAACAATTCTGTGGGTCATAGTCGGCCTAGCCACTTAAGTGCGTGCACTCTTAGAGTCAAGCTTCTTGACAATTTAGGCAAGCCTCACAATAAAGCCAACACCAAGTTGACAGCTAAGTAGAATGAAATACCAACTCTGGCGCACTCAGTGATATGACAGTGTTTACAAAAATAGCTGTAAATAGACACTTCATTCCATCCCTGACATAGTCCTGTGACGAATCCCACATAGCCCTCTCTCTAGGTGCACCTTCTTTCAGAGAGACCGCTGTCAAGCCTGTACAATTTAAGTATGTGTGTGTGTGTGTTTGTCCGACCCACTGGGCTGCACGCTGCCCCCAGCTCTGCACCCTGGTGACTCAATTAAGGCTGACAGATGGTCCCGACCTGTGCGGGATTCAGAGCATGAGAGGCCCGTTTTGCCGGCTCCGTTCTTGCAGATAATAAAACCCACATTGTTTCCCAGAATAAATGCCCGAAGCTCGGGAGGCTGAATGGAGTGGGCTGCTGAGAGCTCACAGGCTTGACCTTTCCTGCTGAATCTTTTTCCCTCCCGGACTGCACCTCTCTGCCCAAGCTCAGAGACCAGGTCCTTTGCTAGCCCCCTGTATTTGACATTCAGATGCGACGCTTCATTTTTGAGCATAATGACTCTCACCCTTGCTGTGACATTCATACTTTCCAACCTCCAGCTTTTTCCCTGTAAGCAAATGGTCTAAACGACAAGAAACAGAGAGCGAACATATGGACACGCAAAAAAATAAAAAGTAGTTTGCATCTAGAGGGGCTCAGATTCCAGTGGAGAGCCTATGATAGCAGAGAAAGACTGATACTCTGAGGAATAAATGCAGCAGTTGGTTTAATCAGATTTCACAATAAAATGAAAGCTCAAATAATAAACAGAACCAAAAATAACAATATCATAAGATATGTACAAAAATCGTGAGAGCAATCTGGGCCAATTATTTGATTCAGTTTGCAAATATTTATCTGATGATTCAGTTCGGTCCTTGTGTGTAACCGGCAGCACATAATATAAGCATGATTGCATACCAGCTTCCAGCGTGCCAGCCAAGAGAATTAATTTAGAGCTCAGTTCTCAGCATCTCTCATTCAGCTATGCCACCGGCGCAGTGGCAAAACAAATTGAACATTTAATTAACAAAACACTGTGTAGACATTCTGTAAACATACTGTACAGCACAAGCCATGAATGCTGCAGCATATTTTCTTGTTATGGTAAATAAGTGTGTCTGACTAGCATCTAATGTCTTTGATTTTCACCTAATGAAGATAACTACTGAAGACACGCTGTTTCTGTTCCTAAAGACGGCCTGCTCTGATTTTTGAAAAAGGAGTACTAACCTGTCCAGCCAGGGTAGCAGCGGCAGTAGCCACTCACTGGGTCACAGCCATCGGCATGGCTACAATCACAGCGCTCACGACACTCCAACCCATAGGTACCATCCTGACAATGATAAAAAGAAAAAAAAAGGTAATATTACTCTTTTAAAATATTGCACAATGACTCACTTAAACTTGCACAGAGATCCAAAAGATTCAGCTGGATCTACACATCAATCTCTCAGTCAAGAAGACAAACTTACAGGGCAGGACTCGTCACAGTGCTCTCCTCTCCAACCAGGAGAACAAGTACAGGTGCCATCTACAGGATCGCATGCAGCTCCATTGCTACATAAGCATGTCTGATTACAGCCCAGACCCCAGGTGCCACTGGAACAGAGGATGGAGCAGTCCACACCCTGCCAACCTCGAGTAACAGAGAAAAGAAATCAAACCGTAAACATTTATATAAGAAAAGCCACCTGGAGTCAGATGCTTTAGATTACAATATTAGACAATTTCACGATCCAAATAATGGTACAATGGCTTCTAACCTTATATGTGAACACTGAAGACTGATATGCCATTCTGAGATCTACTCAACATGTACTGGATAGTTTGGCCCAAAACATTAAACAGACTTCACTGTCAGCAGTCAGCAGAATATAGACGCAGACAATTCCTCCATTAACCCACAAGTTCGCATCTGTGTGTCAGAGTGAAAGGTCTCCAGGATAATTTACCTGGTTGGTACTAATGACTGTATTTACAGTACAGCTGGGACACATGCCCGGAACATTTGTTTTTCTTTTTTTTCATTTTTCATCAAGGTCACTCGCATAATACAATCTGAGAAAGGAAAATATTTTTATAGGAGATGAATTTGTTATTAAGAATTTGATATCAAGCATATATTTATGCAGTACTGTGCAAAAGTCTTGAGCCACCCCTCATTTCTTTATATTTTACTTCCGAGGAGCCGGACTTTCTTGTCATTTTTAAAGTGGTCTTGAGCAATAGTTCTTTTTTTTTAAATTTTGGCTGCTTTTTCACCCCTTTTCAGTGCATTCCTCGTAACTGGCTGTTTTCTGAGGAATATACTAGCATTAAGTACTTTGTTATTAGCAGTCTGTCACAAACCACATAACTTGTTCCCATTTCTTCAGTTGAATCTATGAAAAATGACAAAGATAACACAGTTTGACAGGCATAAAATAGTATTTTTGCACAAGCAAGGTGACTCCCAAAGAGCTATTGGCTGAAAACCTGGCATATCTTGGCATGGTGTGCAATGTGTCCTTAAACAATCTGAGGAAACTGGACAAGTGGAGGACAAAAGAAAAAGTGGCAGGCCTAAAATTAAACAAAAAATGGACTGAAAATCAGTAGCAACAGGTCTTATGGAGGAAGGAATCCAGTTGTGGAGGTTTTGGTTCAAGTTGTTGACAGTTTCCATGGAGGAGGTTAGGAAAGAGACAACAAGGTCTACAGCCACCTGTAAAACACGGGGGAGGCTCTGTCATGGTTTGAGGCTGCATTTCAGTCACTGGTGTTGGGAATATTGTCAAAACTGATGGCATTATCAACAGAAAAGTCCCATCAGAGTTTGATCCACCATGCAATACCATCTGGAAATAGTCTGATTGGCAACAGCTTCATTTTTCAGCACGACAATGATCCCAAACACGCTGCCAATGCAGTAAAAGCATACCTGGATAGAAAAACACACAATGGAACACTATCAGTCATGGACTGGCCGTCCCAGTGCCTGAACATTAGCATTATTGAAGCAGTGTGGGATCATTGTGATAGAGAACGGAACAAGCACATCCAAAGAAGAGCTTTGATTGATCTTCAAGAAGCCTGGAGAACTATTCCTGAAAACTGACTTAACGAATAAAGGTGGTCATATCTTACAAAAACCTTTTTTGTTGTTGCTGAATATATTGTATTTCAAAATATGTTTGCACATTTTAATAAAACTGCTGCAACTATTTCCCATTTTCCTAGTGAAATATAAGGAAATGAGGGGTGGCTCAAGATTTTTGCACAACATTAGAATTATGACACTGTGGTGGCACTAAATTCTGCCTTAAGAAAATAAGAACAGCTTATGTCATGTGTTATTCATTACACTGAAAAATGGACATAGATTAAATGAAGTGTGTAGAGGAAAAGAACCAAATGCAGTAAGATTTAGTCCACAGAAATTTATGTGTACAAATATTCATCCATCTTTTCAAGCACAGCCGGTACGGCATATCTTATAATACAGAGGACTTGCTCCGAACCACTGTTATGAGTCAGGTATTCTTTACCTTCCTTGCAGATGCAGGAGCCATCAACAGGAGAGCAGGATGCGTGATTATGGCAGGAGCAGGTGGACAGGCAACTAGGTCCATACAGACCAGGGGGACAGACTGTGGTGCAGTCCTCACCCTATGGAAGAAATAATGCAAAGTCATGCAGCAAACAAGCAGCATGGCCATAAATGCTGACTCTGGCAGATTGAAAATAGGAATAAAACAGTCTGAAAAGATGTGGACAGAAACACTGAGAAGGTTGACGCCACTTCTCTATATAGCTTACTAAGCTGTTTACTTAAACAAGTCACATTGTGTCTGTATGGAGACTGCAAAATTGAATGGATTTAAGAAAGTAACTGAAGTTCAAAGGGAAGGACCACACTTGATCAGCCCAAGCCATCTCTTCTTAACTTCCAATTATGCACTCTATATATTCTGACAGCACCTGCTCTGAGCCATGCTTTGCCTTTTGCAACCCCATTTCACCCCATCTCTCAACTTCTCTCTTCATCTCTGTCTCCCATTAGATTCCCTTTTTTTCAGCTGAGATGCAGGCAGGACTCCAAAATTTGGGAATCCAGACTCTTCACCCCTTCTCCAACCAAGAAATGTCTAATTCTGCACTCCTATCTAATCATTTTCACCCTATTAGTGCAGTCATTTGAGTAAATAAACTTAAACCACATTAAGTTACTGCCCATGTGAAATGACTTGCGGAAGATGTATGTTTTTAAGCTGTGCTCTACAAGAGTTTTCAGAGTCTGACACTGTGGACCCCAGCTCGAACTGAAACGAAATAAAAATATGCTTAAAAGTTTCAAGTTGCTGTTTACAATTTTCCCAGGGAGCGGATTACACTGACACCTGGAGTTCTTCTGTGAGATCTGATTTATGGATGTTTATTTGCGGTGGACATTAGAGATGATGAAACTGTCAGGAATTGTGAGCCAAAGTAAATCAAAAAATGTGTGAGATGCCTGTGCGTTCAAATGAAGACAAAGAAATGGGATATTTGATGCAAAGTATTAGAGTTCTTTCATTACCTCCATGAGCCACTGCTGCAGCTCCAACTTTACCGGTTTACTGAGCGAGCCAAACTAGCATGCCAAAGTACAGCAACTAAAAATGGCAACTTTTAAGATACTCACAATGTGTCCTTTGGCACTGGTGCCCTTGACACACTGTCAGCCGCAATATCGGGCTAAGAGAGATAATGGTCCTCTTTTAATGAGCGAAAAAGTCTGAATTAGGAGATTGAGGCTTGCGTTAAAACACGCACCTTGCCCACATTAACCCTGGTCATAAATGTGTCGCCAAAGGGTCCTTTATAAGTTTCCCTGTGATCACTTGGGAGTAAGGCCCATCTCATTATTGCCATTACTCTGTGCGTCACGGCACTGACAGCAAAGAACACAGTGTGTGCGTCTGTGAGACATCAGTGGTCCTCCCAGCATTTGACACTCTGGGAATGAAATAGAACTGAATCTGAAGTTTACTGTGAAACTTATGGTGAAAACATCATATGTATATTACAGCACATGGCTGTCTACACCCTCGTCAGGCCAGATATTCAGCCAAAGCTGAACTAGGGAGAAACAGGGGTAAAAGCCAAGCAAATGAATTCCATGGTGAAATGGATGGACAGGATCCCACAGGCATCACGTATAGACCAACTCTCTCTCTAATATATTATAGCAAGGATTGGCAGCCACATTGGCACAACATTTTAGTGTTGTTGCATTAAAATTAAGTATCTGGTAAAGGACATGAAGTACACCGTCTCTGTCCTCTGCATCCTTCTGTCATTAGAATTTCTCTGCTTTAAAGGCTGAGCACAGCCCACCTTCACCACTCTTGTCCCTCCCTCAGCTAGAGATCACAGCCAGTCTATGGATGCCCACACCCTTTGTTTCAAACCCCAACTTGAGTGACAGGTGACACAATGATTTAGAGTTCCAATTAGAGGCCCAGAGGAGTCCTGAGTGGCTCTTGCTTCACTCACCAGAGAGCTGGGGGACTGCTCGCTGCTCACTGCTCTCATTATCATTTTGAACTCAGTTTAAACATGAGGCAGGAGGAGATGTGCCAGTGGACGCCAGGGGCAGAACACACATCTTAAAACATCTCTCCTCCCCGTACACCACATAAAAGCGCCTGTCTGCGAATGAAATTTTTATCAATCGGTTGCAATAACCTTTGTTCTGCCGCAAATGACAGCTTCAAGACTGCTAACAATAGCAGTTCAGTTGCAGTTGTTAAGTGCGGCAAGAAGTTCATCTGGCCGGGAGGGGGAGGGCTGGACAGTTGGGGACCGGCAGGGAGGTTCGGTCTTTCTTTCAGAGCACAGGCAATTTGCTGGTGACTGGACTCATGGATAAAACGTCATACAGCCACAAATGACCACATGGATTTTGCTGCCTCCATGGCTGCATCGAATTCCACTTGGTTTCCCCCTCACAGTGCGGACACCAGTGGTTGGTCTGTTCTCAAGTGGGGAAAGGCAGCTCTCTCATTAGTCGACTGATTCATATTCCTTCTGAGCTGGGAAGGATAGAAGTCTGGATGTGGAGAATCATTATTAATACACGGGCTGTCAGTCCATTGCATAGAAGCAGCAGGACCTTACATAACTGCACAGCCGATGGAAGCAGTAACTGGACCTGAGCTCCTGAGAGTCAGCCAGGTCGTCCTTGGCCAAAGCACTAAATTCATACCTATTAGTATCTTAATGTAATTGGAGTGCATTTTTTCCAGAAAGCCACTAGCTGACACAACATTGATCAGGCTGGTACCCTTCGAGACTAGATGCAAATGGCACCACTAATTACCAATCATTCTCACTCCTTAACAGTTCATCTAACTGCTGGGTGAGTGAGTGCAGTTTAAAATTCATGCAGCATGGCTGAAAATGAACCTCTGAACCTTCTGATGAGGAGAGAAATCCCTGAGAGATAGGAAAATTGTTTTCACCACCTACAAAGGCAGACCGGAATCCATTTCTAATGCATTCATATTTCAGATAAAGTGGTACCAACTCAGAATCTGTAGAAAAAAAAAATCTTACTGAGTCTACATGCTGCAGATTGCAAGGGACAATGCCTGAATAGGTAACATGTAATCACTTTGTCCCAGTCAAAAAGAGCATGTCCAATTACTAGAGCTAAATCAAGCGTGCAGGTGCTCAGCCTGCTCCAACACTTTGCTTGGTTTGCCCCCCGATGGGACTCCAGAACAAAGATGCAGTGGGGAGGCTTAGTCTTATCAGCCGTCCTCCGGGGACGTGACTTCAGTTGCAATCACAGCCGCAACACCATCATCAACCATATTTAAAAACCTCCATGTGATAATAACCATGTGTGATGCATGTGACACAATTACAGGTAGCAGCTACACAGCTCCCCCTTTGTAACAAAGTGTGTGCGTTGTTTGCACAGCAGCAGCTTTGTTAAAAGTGCAGAAAAAAAAGAAAAACCCTCCACACACACTCAAACACACCAATCCTCCATATGAGGTGTGTCTGCTCCCATCTGACTGCCTCCTTTTCTTTCCAGCTCCTGCCCTCTAGGTCTATTTAATGGATCTGGCAGTCCTTCCCAGCAGCCGCCAAAGAGAACAGGTGGAGCAAATTAAGACACAGTCTGCGGCCCTGCTCGGTAGCTCAATTCACCACAGTGGCCTGCTGTAAGACACAGGCAATTTCCACCGAAATGTAATGTTGGCAGAAATGTACCCTTGCAGTCTCTGTTGCTCTCTAACTTCAGATTGCAAGACAAGAAATACAATAGGGAAACTGATTGAAGTTACCCAACTAATTTGACAGTTGTAAAAGGGGACAATATGGCTGCACAAAAACGACTAAAACGAAAACACATATGGGTCAAAGATTCAATTTTCTCCCAATTGGTCCAGGAGTACAGCTCTAAGCTCGCGCTCCACTGACGCTACAAGTCAACACATATCGACTGTATTTGTAAAACACACACGACCCATTATTAATGTCTGCACAGGGAGGTACCACAGGATTTATTGTGATGTGGTAGAGCACATTTATAATAAGGCGATAATAAAACGTCTCACCTTCCTCTTGACTGTCTGTGTACAAAAAGCTTCTAAAGTGAAACTGGGACAACTTCCAAAAAAAATTATGACCACACTGGCACAAACATTTTACAACAGCCACAAAAAAAAAAAAAGCACGAAACATAAGTCAAAGCTGCAACCTTCACAACTTACGGAGGAGAGGGATGAAACGTTTCACAGCGTGTGGAATGAAACACGCTTACGCAAATACAATTATTGTTTAGTAGAGCCTCAGATATTCTTCAGTATATCAAAGATTACAAGGAGTGGGGTTACAATGACAATTAACCCTTGAGCATTTCATGAGAAATTAATGTAACCAACAGCATAATTACAAGTGTATACTCTAATTATAGCTGTGGTTAAATTAAAATGGACGTGCAAGTGTCAAGATGGTTTAAAACGTAAAGTCAAGGACTGATTTGTTTTAAGCGTTTTAAAAGCATTTTATGTTTATACTTGATCACATGTTCTTTTCTCTGTTTTTTTTTTCTCAATAACCTTTTTTTCCCCTTTTCTCTGAGTACACATTAGCTGTGTTTTGGTTTACATAACATCACTATAGTGCTATCTTGGCATTTTGGCTCTTGGAACAGAGCTCTAGATCTCATGAGATCAGGTAAAGGTCAAATTTGAAATAAAATATTTAATAAAACATTATCCTGAAAGTGGCCACTGATCTGAGTACAATAAAATAGCAGTGAGTGTACAAGATGCTCACCATGAACCCAGGGGCACATATACAGGCACCAGTGACAGGATGACAGTCAGCTCCGTTGGCACAGCTGCAAGTCAGCATGCATCCCTCTCCAAAGAATCCAGGCGGACAGGTCTCATTACAGTAAAGCCCCGTCCATCCCGCAGCGCAGGTGCATTCACCAGAAAGCGGGTGGCAGCTACAACATAATGAGAAAGAAATATGGGACCATGACAGGAAGAAAAAGGGTGAGGTGAAGTTTGAGCTCTAAAAGTATCAACACTTCATTCCTGAGCAGGATCAAAGTGTGAAGTCCTCGCCAAAAGCCATTCATCCATCTATGTGTCTGCGTGCGTGTTTCTGATAGATGAGGTGTCCCTTTTCTCCTTCGTTCTGTAATGACTTCTATGGCCGATGCCCAATTCTTGCCGGAATCAGAGCATTAACATTGCATTAACTATGAATGCTGCTGAGAAATTATGGATGAAGCAAAGGTCGCGATTAAAAGCTAACTGGATGACATGGCTAAGAGGTGTCCAGACTTCAGAATGAGTGCTGGCATAGAGCTAAGATGAGACAAAATTGAGTTGCAGAAATCTTTATTCATATGGAGAGCCTTTGCTTCGGGGCTTGGTCAGAGTGAAGCTGTGTGTGGCCTTGCACTGATGTCTCACTTACCTCACAGTGTTGGTGGTATTACAGGGGCAGTACTTGTCACAGATGAGGCCGTATAGACCTGGGGGACAGAATCTCTCCTGGCAATTAGGACCTTTAAACCCTGTTTCGCATAGACAGGCTCCATTGATATGGTGACACTTAGCTCCATTCTGACACTCGCACTTCTGGTTACACTGCGGTCCATAGGAGCCCACAGGGCAGTCATCCTGACATCTGGAGGAAAATTACAAAGCAATGATGGTGTTTTTTAAAATGTTGCTCTAAAAAATGTCCACGGGGAAAAAAAACGAGTCAAGGCGTGTAACATGAAATTTGGGTGTTGGAAATCTTAAAGCATCTTTGGATATGTATGATAATATTGTATAAAATTTGAATTTCAGCAATTGATTCATCAAATAAACAACAATCCGGAAAATCTCAAACTTTCTTCGGCTCCATATTTTAAAATGTGCAAATTTTCTGTCTTTTCTGTCTTTCCTGTTACCTTTCAGCTCCGGAAAACTGTGAGTGCAGTTCAGTTAATAAAATTAATGACAGGATGTTTCAACAGTGCTCGCTACAGCATTTAAAAGTCTCTACAAACGGCATATGGCCATGATTACATGAAGGAAATGAGGTCAATTTTATATTCATTGTGGCAATATTGCTATTACAACCATTTTAGTAAAACTGAAGCATTTAATTTTGGATTCATATTTCAAAGACTGCTATTCTAGCCTCTGTCAAATGTGAGCAACATAATACTTTAACTGCTCTCCTCAGCATTTAAAAGCACAACATAAACATATTATTTTGATTGTGTTTTATTGTAGTGCCAGTCACTCTTTTTATAGTAGACTCAATTTTTGCGTCTACATAGGGTTAGTTGTTAAATACATCAATAAACACTTACAACCACATAATAGTTCATTATATTCATTAAATACACTCACCGGCCACTTTGTTAAGCAAACCTGTTCACCTGCTCGTTAATGCAAATATCTAAATAAGCCAATCAAATGGCAGCAGCTCAATGCATTTAGGCACGCAGACATGGCCAAGATGATCTGCTGAAGTTTAAACTGAGCATCAGAATGGGCGAGAAAGATGATTTCAGTGACTTTGAATGTGGCATGGTTGTTGGTGCCAGATGGGCTGATTTGAATATTTCAGAAACTGCTGATCCACTGGAATCTCTAGGGTTTAGAGTATGGTCTAAAAAAAGGAGAAAACATCCAGTGAGTGGCAGTTCTCTGGCAGAAAACGCCTTGTTGATGTCAGAGGAGAATGGCAAGACTGTTATAACCGAGGTACGCCGAAGAGCATCTCTGAATGCATGCCATGCACATGTCAAACCCTGAAGCAGGCTACAGCAGCAGAAGACCACACAGGGTACCACTCCTGTCAGCAGAACAGAATACTGAGGCCGCAATTCACTCAGCCTCACCAAAATTGGACAATAGAAGACTGGAAAAATGCTGCGTGGTCTAATGAGACTTGATTTCTAATGCACCATTTCAGATGGTAGGGTCAAAATTTGGCACAAACAACATGAAAGCATCAATGGTTCAGGCTGCTGGTGCGGTGGATATTTTCTTGGCACACACTCTGTGCCCCTAACCACCAACTGACCATGTCCATCCCTTTTTGACCACACTGTACCCCGCTTCTGATGGCTGCTTCCAGCAGGATAATGTACCATGTCACAAAGCTCAAATCATCTCAAAACGGTTTCTTGAACATGACAATGAGTTCATGGTACTCAAATGGCCTCCACAGTCACAAGATTTCAATCCAATAGGGCACCTTTGGGATGTAGAGAAACGGGAGATTCACATCTTGGATGTGCAGCTGACAAACTGTGTGATGCTCTCACGTCAATATGGACCAAAATCTCTGAGGAATGTTTCCAGCACCTTGTTGAATCTGTGCCATGAAGAATTAGGGCAGAGCTGAAGGCAAAAGGAGGTCCAAGCTGGTACAGTACTATCCAATAAAGTGGCTGGTGAGTGTGTTTCTATAGTGTAAATGTAAATGTGATACTGGAACAATGTTTTATGATCATTTTACACAATGCAAAGTTTGTTTAAGAATTTGAAAATAGGGGCCGTCTTGTATTGAAATGAAACGCTTTAGCAACAACTTCAATACATTAAATAATATGCATATATTATTAACAGTTTTCTTGCATTTCAGGGTTTTAATAATGAATGTTTACTTTGAAAATACTTTCATAAATCCGTCGTCAAATTTTAACGAGGACAGCAAGACTCTGCTGTGAGTACTTCAGTGTCTCTGCAGGGGTTAGACAAGACGCAGTGATCGCCATCAACTAAATAAAACTTGCTTACGTTTCTGTACATGAACTGGAGTAGATCAGAAAATAAATTTCTTCCTTCACTTCAATATACTGACTTAAGTATACAGTCCTGGTGGAGTTTCAGTCTCAGGAGTCTAACAAAGCCTTTACAAATAGCTCAATTACAATACAAAATGGCCAAGTTATGTTTCATGTTTAAATTACCCTAGCTTTAGTTTTATCAGAGGACAATGGTATTATTATACTAGACGCATGAGGGTGGGGGGTAGCACAATCTTAGATTATTCCTGGCAGTTTAATTCACCTGCCACTGACAAAATGAATGAGGGCAATTTTGCAAAATAATAAAGTAAAGGAAAGGTCTTGTAAAGGAAGTGTTTCCATCCAAGAGACAATTGCTTTAGCTGAACTAATAAACCCAGGCTGCTCTGGGCTGCTCTGGCAGGCACGGGGAACTAAAAAGATCTGTGGATTTCAATGAGACCTTAATATAAGCCCATTACTTATAATTAATGAGCAGAATCCAAACAGCATGTAGCTCATGGCGAGATCAATGGATAGGCTGGGAGTGGATGAGGATGAAGGCTGAAGACATGAAACCTTGCTGGCCAGCATGAAGTACAAGATTAATTAAACATGCAACACCCCTATTAAAAGCTTCCAATCCACCTTCAAATGGACTAATGGGCATTTATAAATGCTTATTTCTCTTGAGCGCGAGAACATTCCAGGATTTCCTTTATCTTTTTAAAGAACAGCCAGGTTTGTGCCTCATTTAGAAGTCAACAAAGAGAATGGGTCAATGAGTGACTGTTAAATGTGTAACTGCATGAAACCATCCTTTTGCATTAAATACTAATATCAATAAATCATGCCATTGTCTGACCTATTTTGAAAGTAAGAGCACAAAAGTTTGCAGAGAGCCCTTCCCCTTTTTGCATAATAACCGAGCAGCCTGTTTGTCAGCCAGGTGGTGTGACCTGCATACCTGCGTCCACTGAAGCCAGCTGCGCACTGGCACTGCCCCGTGATGTGGTCGCACATTCCGCCATTACGACAGGAACAGTCTTTGCTGCAGTTGATGCCGTACTTGCCAAGAGAGCAGGGCTGGGCACACACTGACCCCTTTGAAAACAAGCCAACACACTTAATTGATGTTTGGACAGTTCAGACCTATTGTTAATGTTCTCCTATGTGTTTGCAGATGTGTTTTACTTTCTAGGAAGCAGCTGAAAGAATTACATTCAAGAAGTAAATCCAAAAGTGTACACTTTACTTTGCAAGATATTTTCACATATTATCTTCAGAAAGGTCAATGCGGAGTTAATTTTCACATGGAAAGTTCACAGTGGTAAACATCCACTCTACGAATTCTGTATTTTTTTTTCTTCCAGGGAGCAGAGACTCGGTGTTCTCATTCATTGTATTTTCTTTTTAAACTAACAGCAACGCTCAAGTATTTCCCTCCCTCGGGCACTTTGCTTTTGCTCGTGTGACCTACCGTCCACCCAGCAGGGCAGGAACAATCTCCTGTGATGTGGTGGCACGTTCCTCCATTCTGACAGGGGCAGCGCTGTTCACATTGAGGCCCGTGACTACCAGAGGGGCAGCGCTCCCCACAGCTGTCAACACACAAGTCAAAAGTCTCAGATAAGTAGCCTGTATTTGCCTGCAGTTCTTTGCATCAGCAAGAATGAAGAAAGCACTTACATTTCTTCGTAGAATGTGCCGAAAGAGTAAATATGATACGGGTACTCACAAAGCCCCTGTGTAGCCCGGTGCACAGATGCACTCTCCTGTCTCGTGGTTGCAGGTGGCACCATTGAGACACTGGCATGGTAACTGGCACGTCTTGCCATAATAACCGTGCTCACAGGGCTCCTCACAGCGCCATCCCTGGTACCCATCAGTGCAGACACAAGCACCTGTGATGGGGTTACACTTAGCCCCATTTTGGCACTGGCACCGATTGCTGCAGTGAGGTCCCCAGAAGTCACTCTCACAGCCTGCAGGCACAGAGACAAGTGGCATCAAACACATGCACCAGAACACCCTTGAAAACATCTGAAATCATAACAATCACACAAAATCAAAAATAATAATAAAATTGAAATAACTGTAAAAGTTCATCAGTAATAATAAATGATGAAGGGAAATACTCCTCCTAATGAATTACGATTATCTTTCTATATTCCTATAACATTCATTTTCATCAGTTCAACAAATTCAAGCTTTAAAGCTTTAAAGCTTTAATCTGTGTTTTTTTTTTTTATCTTTAGAACATGTAACTGCAAACAAATTGCTGGATTTAATCTTTTCATGCAATTAATTGAACATCTTATTAAAATACTATTTATGTATCGAAAAGCTGATAGTCTTCCTCTGGGCCATAGACCTCAATTAAAAAACACATCAATAAACCCCACTGGTGCACGTGGTGTTTCTTCATTACCAACACAAATACACTGGCACTGTGGTTTGTGGGCTGATCCAACATATACAGTTGTATTGCTGTAGCCAAAAACAGCACTAACTACTGTATGTTTAAGGAAACAATTTCTGTTTTCCAAAAACTGAAACAATAAAACTGTGAAATTATTTCGATGTTCTGCAGGAATAAATCACCTTGTGGCTCAATACCACAGAGGTCAAAATGAAGGCTTTTTAGAGGTATGACAATGAATTGTTGGTTTTGGCCTTTCCAAGGATTTTATTTTCATCACTCCTGCTCAGGAGAGCAGCTACTTTTATGAGGATGCCTTGAGCAAAAAGGAGAGGAAAACCCTCCAGAAAGCAACACTGTCAAGCATTTGCTAAGAAAAAACGGACACACGGAGACGGGAAGAACGTGTAAACTCCCCGATGAAACGACCTGATCAGAAATCAAAATGAGACCGTGTGTTCACGGATCTTCTGTTTCATATTTTCAACAACTACCAATGTATGCTTGTACAATCCAATTATAAGGTAGCAACAATGCACAACTAAATTCATATCCCATATGAGTCGATATAAACAAAAACAAGTGATTAAAGTAAGCTTCTGGCTGACACCCTGTACAGAAGCTTTGTAAACATTACTGTTAGCCTACTTCCTCAACAGGCTGCATAATCAACTTAAAGAAATATGGATGGTCAGGAGTTAAGTAAGATAGTTATCATTTTACACAGGAAACCTCTCATTTTCAGATTGATTTAGATCAATATGATATTTTATATTTTCTATGTTGCTACGTTAACATCAGAAAACCCATCACGTTAAAATGAATATTTCATAGCTTTAGCTTTAATAGGCTGAAACATAAGCTTTTTAGCATTTTCCATCATTCAAAAAAAAAAAAAAATCCAGCTTTACAGCTCAGCAGATGAAATATCGAAAGGTTTTCTAACATCATCCTCATCACACAGTGATGCTGCCAAGGATGTGAGCATAATTTAGATGTTGCAGTTGCTACTTTTAAAGCTGCATGTAAAGGGGAACAGTGACATCAAAACAAACTGGTAAATACAGTTGGCGCAATATCTTCTTTGTTGGCCAGCAGGGGGTGATCCCTCTGGTTGACCACTCACTCTACTTATTATCCCTCTGAGCATTTTCGGAGGCGGTTAGCACTATCACCTCACAGCGAGGAGGTCCTAGGTTCGAATCCAACAAAATCAGCTGGGGTCTTTCTGTGGGTTGTTCTGGTTTCCTCCCACAGTCTGAAAGCATATACGTTAAGTTAATTGGTAGGTGATTGCGAATGGTTGCCTGTCTTTATGTGTTAGCCCTGCAAGCCCTGCATTTCGTCCTATCACAGCTGAGATAGACTCCAGCCCCACCACAACCCTGAATTGGATAAGCAGAAGAAAATAGATGAATGGAATGTTTTCCTATTGAGTTTATGGTCTCAACAGCTTAATGCGCCTGTAATACATTATTATGGTCCCATTTAGTATGGGAACATGGCAACCTTATGTAGTCAAGATCTGTCTCATTCGATCTCGTGCCAATTTGTGAATCAAGATAGAGTCACTGCAAATTTCTGCATACAATTAAACAAGCATGAATTTGTTTTTAAATGCTGTGTTTACCTTAGAACTTAGACCAATTCACAGCATTTCAGTTCAAAGTTTTAATAAGATTTAGGTCGCAAAAAATGCATTTGTTACGATGAAACGGTGGTACAATATACAGTGTGAGGCTGAATATTTGTGATGTTGACATATCACAGCCACCACAGACAAAAATCTTAATAACACCCTGAAATTAATCTGCAAAAAGGGGACGCACATGTGCAAGCTGTTCACACCTTTCAGTGACTATACAAAAGAGCAAAGGACGACTCAGAGATTAACACGAGGAACAAATAATTTTCATATATAACAGTTTGGTACTTTAATGTTTTTAACGCCTCTTTTCAGGTGGAACTTCAGCCGTCAGCTGTCAAAATGGAAAAAGAAATAAGGTACTTGAGACGCTTGAATCATCAGACTGTTCATAAGTACTCATTTTTCAAATTTTGCAAAATGCACTAGCTGCCTCATTACGCTGAACTTGGAGTAATACAGCAGGAAAGTTTAATTTGGAACAACACCTGAATGAGACAGCGTTCTAGCTGCAATGTGCAGCGGTGTTAAATTCTGTGGCATTACTAAGTGGTACCTGAGGGTATGATGTAAAACAAGTGATTCCCACATTCTTGGGAATTTGGCTGTTAAAAGAAAACCTCAATTAGTCCCATAATCATGTAAACAACTAGTAATCGACAGCCACATTCCGCATGAAAAAAAAAAACAATCAGCACTGAGTAGGGGTAGTAAGTATTCTTCACTCCCAGCCAGGTAATTGTTCTTTTGAGATTCTAGTAATGATTTAAGTGACTGATACAGCACTGTCTCTCCATAAGCAGCTGTACTGCCTCACACAAAAGCCCAGCTTGAGATCCAGACCAGCACAGCAGCCAGGATGGTGAATATTCCCCTATTGATTCTCACACCAACCCAGCCTGAGCTGAAAATGTAAAGATGCTGAGCCCCATCCTTGTATGCTCACTTTGCCAGAGCTGTGATCAGCCAGAATTGGAGCTTAATGAACTCCGTTTCGTGGTCGGCACTGAAACCTGTTTTTCCAGGTACACAGCAGGAAGATGATCAGCCCTTCACTGATACGGACAGGTCTGCCCTGAAGGGGGTCCCGAAACACTGGGCTGGTGCAGTATTGCTTTTGCGTTTGGACAGACTAGAGGCTACATTACAGGGCTCTCGCTGATTTGATCTAATCTGCTCCTGGCCTCCAGTCTGGCATGAATGAGCTCCCTGAAGGTTGAGCTGCTGCCACGCAAACGACCCTGGCACATTAAACTTGAGGGGTGTGCGGGCGGTGGTGGTAATGGATGAGCAGCTTAACTGCAACTTGGTTTAGCAGTCTATAAGCACTCATCAGAGCTTCCTCTGCTCAACAGTGCTCCCTCAGCACAGCAGAAAAAATAGGCAGTGTCTATACAACTTAGAGGCATCATCATCTCTGGTTTCAGCTCAAATCTTGACCACATTAGTAGCGAGAGCATTTTACATTCTTACATGTACAATTCAAAATATGATGTCAGTTAAAAAGATAAATACATAAATGCCAGAGAGGTAGAGAGAACCAGAATAAACCAAAATCTATCTAGTGCTTAATTTGCAGACTTTTTTGGTGCTTAGGAGCTCAACAAATGTTACCATTTGAAGTTTTAAACCTCCTTTAGCTTGCAGTTAGAGGCCTCAGCACATTGAGAGCAAAGCCCATTATCTTGCTGTCTCTTTCCTCTGTGGAGGTTCGGAAACTTTACCCAGTAGTCTCTCACTTCCCAGCTCTGATAGCATTTAACTGTGATTAAGGAGTCAGAGTTCATGATGAGCTGCGGGCAAAAACAGAGAGAAATAGCAGAAGAAAGTAGCATGTAGCATGAAGGCTCCAGCTTCCAGAGAGAGCAGCTAAACTGTGTGCAGTGATGAGGACCCCTGTGGGTTGCGGTCTGTAGGCAACAAATCCTACAGTCTGAAACTGGAGAAGATGCAGTCCAAGCCATTAACTGGTCTGGCCCGGGTCACGCTGCCTAACCAGAGGACACATACGCCATCCAGCCTGAACTCTCAGAGCTCATAATGTATAACAGTTAGAATGTGGAAAACCTCACACACAGGGAAAGGTCCAATCCCAGGATGCTGAGTGAAATCCCCTCTGCTGGAACAAAACAGATCACGAAGGGCTACCGGCAGGTAGTAAACTTCTGAAGGTGATGTCCAAAGAATAGGCTGAGAGAGCCATCATGGTGGTGCTGAGCTTTGAAGTATGCTCAAGAGCCTGCATAATCAGAGCCTGGCTGCAACAGGATTAAAACCAAACAGCTTTCAGCAGCTGACTTCATTCAGGAGCTCTCCTAAACTTGGCAACTTGCAGCAAAATGTTTGTCACTGTTCTCGATGAGGAGAAGCCGGCGCCACAGAAAGATGCCATAAGCTTCTCAAAACGAAATTCCAAATGAAGGCCTCAGTCAAGCTCTTTAAACACAGAATATCTTTCACCATTCAAATGGCACCCAAGTTTTAGACATCATTTATTCAGCTCGACGGAGGGGAAAAGCAAACTTCAATTACAATTATAGTATAAATGCTGGCTAGTTGTGGTGGATGGTGCAGACGGTTGCTTTCTCCTTTGCCCACTCCAACTGTAAAAGCCACATTATTGCTATTGGAATATTTGGCAGGCAGCCTGACTTCACTCCCCACTGCCTGAGTCACTCACTGTCACATAACTATTATTAACACACACTGTTGACACTTGAGGAATAACTTAACTAAAGACATTAGAAGGGGAAACGCTCTGGTGCCTGAGAGCCTTTTACTCCACGCTTACTTTTGAGCAGAGCTTGTAGCAAAGCAAAGCAGCGTGACTCATTGTCTTGATGAGTCGCCTGCATTGCCTCATGAGAAGAATGCAGTTTCATATTGTCTGAATCGCACTTTGTTCCACTAGCTTTGTTCTTTTTTCTTCTTTCCTTGACAGATCTGAATTTTCAAATTACACTTCATGGTCAGAATTAATGCCGACAAGTCACCACTTAAAAATGGCATAAAGAGACAGACTTTCTTTAGACATTTTAAATGTTAAAATTATACTTTAAAAAAATGGAACAATGAAACAATTGTTCATACAATTTAGCTGACACAAGAATATGTAATACTCTGCTCTTCAGTCAATATGAGCTATTTGCAAAAGGAGTTATTCAAAAAAAAAAAAGAAGAAGAAAAAAAAGAAAAGCCAGACTCAACATTCAACTATTCATCACAGCTCCCTGACTCATTGATGCAGACTAACTGAGTGAGAAGCAGACAGGGTTGAGACCGGGTCTTGAGGGAAAGTGATGATTGTTGTGTAAAGTGGTAAATTTGCACTGAGTGATAAATGTCGCTGAGCTTTGTTAAACCTGGGGCTGTGAAAGCAGCCAATATGCTACAAGACAGGTCCTACTGGCACCTCCATGTTCTGCTGACACCTATTATGCTGTTATTTATTAGTCCCCAGAAAACCCAGGCACGACAAGTGAAAAGTTTAGATACATCCACGAGAGCTTGACAAATGAATGTCTAAATATACAGAAGGACCTGCCAATAGTTATGGGCGCCGTTCTGCTGAACTAGAATAACAGTATGCTGCGGCTTCTGCTGTTGGGCGTGTCTTTTGTCCTGCCCTAATTCATCTTAGCTGAGACCCTGTGTGTTCGCATTTCCCCGGGGGGGAAAGCAGCACACAACCAAGCCAACAATGCAAGAACTCAGTGCAGAGTTTGCTGCTCAAACATTTCACTAGAATGCACCGTACACTTCCTCCTAATACCACCTTGCAGCTGGAGAAGAACTAACGAGATCTGACTGTTGCCCGCTCGGAGCCACAAAACTAATGAGTGAATAACTTAATTCTTTTAGGACTATGCATTACCGATTAAAAAGTCTAGCCCGGTTGTTTATCCTGAGCAGGATCTGATCATTTGTCTGAGTTCTACTCTATGGGATGTTAACGTGGATCAATAGAAGTACTGCAGCCAGTTCCTCTGCAGTACGGCTCTAACAGGGTTAACGGGACCAGAGGCTGACTGAGACAGACAAGGCCAGGTCATCTCACGTGTTATTCTAAACAAGCACTTAAAAGTAATGCTACTAAAAAGAGTGTCCCTCACTTTCTAATAAAGCTGCCCATGTTGAGCAGTAATGCAAGCAGACTGCGAGAGATGCTCTGCCTCATTGCAGTAAACCAGTCACTTGTTCAACAGAACCTGACACGGCTCATGAAAGCCTCTGGATCAGCAAATTGTTACACAGCCCACTGCTCCTTCCAATTAATAATTTACCCTTCACACTGTCCTGGAGAAAACAAACCCTTTGCTCTCTTGCCACAGGACAACAACAAAAAAACACAATCAGAGCAAAGGCGGACATTTATCTACAGTGCACGACAATACGCAGTGACCTGCGAATAAATGAAGCCATGATTGTAGTACTTCAAAGACATAACGCACAACAGTAAATCAGTCACCTGGAATGGCATGGTCCCTCCAAAAAAACAATGTCAACCTGACAATACCAACTGTTACCAGACTTAATTTGCACATATTGATTTCCTATTTTCAATTATTAATTCTAATTAGGATGAAGTAGAATCTGCCATAGGGCAATGGCAGTCGATGTGAAGGGGTGTGCAGTCAGGGAGTGGAGACTGATGTATATTCATATAATGCCAATACAGCCACCCCTGCCATCGTAGCTCCACACGCTTCACATGTAAAGTCAGTACTGTTTAAATCACAATTATGTCAAAGCTAATAACAGCCACTTCCCAGACAAAGAGTGCATGCATTGTAGTTTTCTACAATAAGATGATACTGATACTTAATGTAGCCTAAATTATGATCCAATAGTGTCGTACTCTGACAGGATTCTGCATGTGCATTTACCCTATCATCATGTAATTTAAGTTCAATAAAACATACAATGTGAGGTTTTTACTTGTCGTGGAATATCAGAGTCACTGATTCACCACCACCGCAAATAAATGAGTCGAATTTCACCAAAGTAGATTTATTAAAAGCACATCCCACACGCAGCTTTGTCTGTTTGCACAAAACATACAGTAATAATCAACTAAAGTGAGAAGAGAAACCCTTCTGACCAGCAGACCTTCAACAATCAAAAGTCCACTTGATGAAAAAAACTTGAATTTCCACCTTGCTGATGTGTGCCTCGATCGAACAGTCATGTTACGGTTTACATCCATGTCTGCCGACCAAATGTGAAATATCACAATCTTCCCCCTCAGTTCTCTGCTATGGCGGATTCAAGCAACACAACATAATGCCTCTGGCTACTGCTGTAGCCAGCATGGAGCCATTAAAAAAAAAAGAGCAAAAAACAGAATTGAATCTCAAGATGAGACAATGTTTGACTACATGGCATTCCTTCTTCTCGTGGCCTCCGGTGTAAATGGCTACATTGGTAAAATCATTTTGTGTTTTGTTACCTTTTCGACCATATTGTGGGTTTTCACTGCAGCTCTGCACTCATTTTAAAACACAGGGCTGCAGTGAGGCGCTGTTGTGCCCCTGGTATCCCAATTAGAGATTTGTGACTGACTTTATTTGCATAAGTAGTCTTAATAAAGAAGAAAAGCTGCAGCTGTTAAATTTATGTACATGGCACTAATTAGTTCAACTCTGTTTTCATGGTATGACTTCTGTCGGTTTATGTGGATTAACAGATTATCACCTTCTGTAGATATCAGTGTATAGAGACGGTTTCATTATTACAGTGCATATAGAAGCTCAGTCATAGGTGGATTCAGGGGTGCGGCTTAAAAGAGATTTTTTTTTGTTTGTTTTAAAATTTACATGACATTAATTATCTATGTATACGCCAGACCGCTGTACTGAAAATAGCAGGTTCTGTTTTGTGCATTGTCAAACAAAAAATTGACACTAGCACAGCATATCACAACATAGAAACAACACCATCCTGCAGCTCTAACGACAATCCCTTGGAGTCACACTACGCTGTATATTCAATATCACACAACAGAAAAGCTTTGATTTCACAGTGTATCTGTGTTGTTATAAGCCAGTGGGACTGCCATATAACAACTGTTTTTAAAGATAATGTGTAATTTCATTTATTTATCAATTAAAGACTTTCTTTAACATCATCCTTGCAACCTATAGCAGATACAGTAAAGTTACCAGTGTTATTTTTTTAAACTAACACACAGACATTAGACAAGACAAACAAAAAAATAAAAGACCTGTAACAAGCCAGAATATATGAAACATATTCATGACAACTTCTTCTGAACTTAACGTGACATCAACGTGCTTGTTTTGTACTGCAAACTCTTCAAAATTCTTTAATATCAAGACAACCTTGACCAAACCTGTATGACACAAATTGAGTATCAGTCTGAGATACTCTTATACTACTTACTACTTAAAACATACATGGTGGATTTAAAAAAAAAAAAAAGTTGGTAAAAGAAAAAACAGATGTTGCTCCTGCCATTATTATTAGGAGAGGGCAAATATCCCAAAGAATGAGAGAATAACATTAGTGCTGCACTTATCACTGGAGACCACTGAAAATTTTGCTTTAATAATTTAATGTTAAACCTGCAATCTTGAACATAAAAACAAAACCAAAAAGTGAAATGCCTGAAATAGAGTTTAATCTTCCTCGTTTGGATGGTGAGCACATCTTTAGATCAGATTTGACTGACAGGAACTTGACAGCATAAGGGAAACTTCAGATTTCCCTCTGAGTACACACTGATCAGAGAACTCTCAGAAGATCCTGGTTTCATAGTAGGTACTTATATAAATGGGGCCCTGTGGAGCTGTTTCTCCAAATACTGGATATTTAATTGATCTCTTACCTTTTAATAGAAGGGGCTAAGACAATAGATATGGTTAACATAAGCCACTGTTGATTTTTACAGATCAACTGAGCAGAAGCTGAGAATTTTTAGCAGCAGCCACCTGATGGCACCTAACAATAAAGCACCTGCAGATTGAACATGCAGC
>JAVDPK010002012.1:53118-89133 GCA_034780415.1 Cichlasoma orientale
AGTTCTTATATAGCGCTTTTCTACTCTCTTGGAGCACTCAAAGCGCTTATACAACACATTTGCATTCACCCATTCACTTCCATGAGTAAGTAACTAAGCTAAGTGCTTATTGTCTAACATTCACACACATTCATTGTCGGAGAGCAACTTGGGGTTCAGTATCTTGCCCAAGGATACTTTGGCATGTTGCCCAGAGCAGAATCAAATTCCGACCTTCCGATCAGTGGGTGACCTGCTCTACCTCCTGAGCTACAGCCACCCCTATATCTATTATATATTCTATAATAATAGAATAATTTGTTTGTTCTGACTTAACTATGCTGCCAAGTTCAGTTTCAATGCTGATACATAAACAAAAGTGCACTTGTGAAAACTAAAACAAAAGTTTAACAGTTTGGTCTAGACACAGGAGTAAATAATTATTTATTTTATATTTCAGCCCCATTCATTCACAGAGGACCATCATGCAAGTGCCCTCTAGGCAAATAACTGCCAATTTCAGTTCAATGCAGGAAGGAACAGGCTGGGGTTTTTTTTCCAATTAACCCTACTGAACCTTAAACGAGGACGTGAAAAAAATGTATTGTGTAAAATTGTCAGAAAACTTTGCTACTGACTGAAAAAAATGATTTTTCAGGGCTTTTATTACCTTTGTTCACAATGTTGTGAAGCTAAAACAAGAAACATTAAATACTCGGAAATCCTGTTAATGCTTTTTATGTAGGTATGTTGAGAGTACAGGACTGTGTGCTACTGTTTGCCTCTTAACATCAGCTGTTCTAAGAATTTCAAAACCCATTTGGAAATCACCCTGAAACTAACAATTTACACAAAACTGACAGAAGTGGAACTGTGCAATTTTAACAGAATAAAGCTAAACTGAAAACGAGCTGAGACAACAGGTATTAAGCATTGACAGCACTAGCATCTAAATTCACATGTATCCAAGCTAATGCTGTCAAGAACACACAGGCATTAAAAAAAAAAGAAAACCTCAAAGCGTGAAACTCCATCTGTCAGTCTGATTATTGCGTTATCTTCAGCTTTACACACGCAGCTTTAAGGGCACCAGAACTCATCGACCAACACAGAGAGGTGAATAAATGCAAATTTTCTGTTGTGTCTGCATTTTTAACCATTCCTCTCCGTGGAGCGTAAGCAAACGAAACTCGCTGGTTGCTTTCTCAAACCCGTGATTTTATGCGTCTCAGATGTCGCATGAATATGTCCCCCACTATAAACACTTAATATGATTCATCTTAGAGACGGTCAATCAGCGTGCCTATCCACCTACCAAATTAATCCCAACAATACAGAAACATGTACGCAAACAGAAACACAAGGATAATTGCTTTTTAATGATCTCACATTATGCAAATGCTCATCATGTAGCCATCAATCTTGGATGGAGTTTCTACCTGCCTGACCACCAGTAAATCCAACACACTGACATCTATTGTATGAGGAAAGATTTTTATGTACAGCCGTTATGCTTTGTTTTATTTAAATGGATTAAATAGCCAAGAAAGAAGCCCAGAAAAAGTGTTCTTTTTCATTGCTATTCATCTAAAACGAGCAAAATGCGGCACAGTAGTGTATTTAAAACTATATTAGCACTGCATCCTGGGAAATATTTGAATATGTGGAAAACAGCAGCGTGAAAAGTCGGAGCAGTGCATTATGCTCAATGAGGTAAGAAGAGGAGCGGCACTGGATGGATGGATACCTGAAATATGAAAGCGCAGAAACAGGAAAACATCTCGAGCCTTTGATTAACACAGAAAAACTGTAGATTAAGAGTTTTTCCCCTTTTTTTTCTATTTCTCTCCAGGATAATACAGGCCCTTTGGAGATTTCTCACAAAAAAAAAGGAAAAAAAAGGAAAATCCAGAAGTTCAACTCAAATGAACTGCTGGCTCTGAAAGAAGCGTTGTTATCCCAGTCTCTGAAACTTGCTAGCCCATGAATTATTCTCCCCGATTCTCAAAGTCAAAGTGAAGAGAAAAGTATACAACAGCAACTTAGGGAGTATTGTGTGTGAGTGGCAGAGAGAGAGGAAGAAGAGAGCTACTGTAGTACATTAAAGAAGCAGCTAAGAAATGAATTAAGCCATCTGGGAAGAGCAGGGTCAGCATGGGGCATAAAACCAGCCGCATGACATTTACTATGAGAGAAGAAACATAGTTTAAAAATGTTTCAAACTAGACAGATTCGCTCATCGGTCAGTTTTGATTAAAAGTTTTCTGAGGACAAACAAATGATACAAAAGGAAAAATATTCCATCCAAAAGCTTTCAGAATCCGTGGAAGGAACAATGATATTGATCCATGGACCTTAACCCGCTTTTTGTTCTGTGGCAGAGGGCGAATTTGTCATTCATACTACAGTATGCCTGTGCCTGGAATGGAAGTGAGTCCCAGAATTATAATACAAGTGAATGTTTAAAGTGTGAAGGCTGGGAGAATCACATGGTGTCAAGTTTCTTTGCAAATCTAATTTCTCAGGAGAGACTCATCACTTTGAGGATGCGGGAGCCTAAACCAGTAAGTCAGCATTTTCTGTCTTTTATCCATCTAAACTCAATTGAAAGGTCTTAATGAAGTGCACACTACAGGACATGATTAACTCCTATAGTTCTGCTTTTTAAAAAAATTTTCTCTGCTCAGACTTAACATGGTACCGGTTGGTGATGTGCGCTCGACAATTTCAGTGGCACTGACCTTGTTTTTTTTCCCATGGCTTCATTTTAGTGTTACGACTAATTTTAGATGAGTTTCTGCAGAACACAGATTGGATCATGAATGCATCCTTGTGTGGGGTAACGATTACATTTCCTCTAAAATTTCCTTTGATCCTTATCATCCAGATGCCCTTTTGTCAATGGTTAGATCCCAAGCTGCAGCTCTTTGTTCCAGTTAGTATGCCCTAGCTATGTGATAGCGTCTCTTTGCGTTTTGTCTGTTTCCTTTTTTCTTTGTGGCAACAGCCACCAATTTAATTGAATTTCTTGGCTTTTAATGTCTGCATTACTCTAATCAGAGAAGAGTAGAGTTGTTTATCTCGACCTTGGTAGAATTAGCAGAGGGTATTTGTGAAGATGTAGAATTAGCAGAGGGTATTTGTGAAGATGTAGAATTAGCAGAGGGTATTCGCGGAGATGTAGAATTAGCAGAGGGTATTCGCGGAGATGTAGAATTAGCAGAGGGTATTCGCGGAGATGTTAATGCACAAACTATTCTGCAAGATCGTAACCTGAGCTTTTATTGATCAACTAGTCCAAAGTGCTTATAGACTTCCCTGACACTGACATGCACTCAGGAACCAGAGGGAAAAAAAACACTTCTGGTGACAAGTTGCAGTAAACTAGTACCAAACCTAAACAGTAGTTTTATTCTTTTGTTAGTTTTCTTTGTGGGTGGATAATCTTAAGATGCTACCACTGGATAATTCATCAATCACAGACAGTAGAAAGATAGGGCTCCCACCAAAGTAGGGCGCAAGGAAATCTGCTATCGCACACAAACAACATGCAATATAACCTTCTGAGAGGGTAGCACGACTGCAGGCGAGGCAGAACACAGTGGAATGCAAAATACAACCCCAAATACCCTAGGGCCTGAAGGCAAATTTGATTAAAAGTTTGTTTTTCTTCACTCTCAACAAACGGAGGAGCTCGTCGATGCGGCACTGACAGTTAATTGGACTTGGCAGGGCCACGAGTTCATTCGTCAGCATTGTGTGGGGCTGGCCTAGGAGGAGCAGGACAATCGATGTCCCTCAGGACGGCCTGTAATCACTGCAACACTCCAATGAAGTCCAGGGTTAAACATCAGGAGATTGCAGGTGCACCAAAGGATCTGAGAAAGACTGCTAATATGTTCCCTGTCCCAAAGCAAGGCAAGGACACAGCAACACAGCACCCAAAGGACTCTGGTGATCCTCAAGCTATTATTCTGATCATAATGATCATGAGGCCAAGGTCCTGAGAGGTGATAGGGCATCTACTACTAATATTATGCTGATAAAATGTGACAAACCTTACAGTATATGCAGTATATAGGTATCTACAAGGTGGATGTGTGTAGACGTGTACAGTTATGATATGTTACATATGTATGGACACGTTTATGACTTGTCTGTTCATCAAAGAATGGATATGTTGTTAAGAATAAGAGAATAATTTACACTTTACTTGTACCTTTGACTTAACAATAACACTGAAGTGTATGCCACATTATTTACACATTTATTTGATGTGTTTTCTATGCTGCTCCTTTGTCCATACCTCATTAGATCTCATGAAATTTAACATATCTATATATATTTATTAAATGAGACTTAGCAAAATCTGTGACTCACTATCTGGGTATTGGGACTGACACAAGGGCTCAATCTGAGGCTTCACAAGATGATAAATAGGATATTAAAGCAGCACATTTCTACTCCACAGATGGTAAAGATGAATACAAATCAGGCATGGCAAAAAAAAAAACAACCACACACACAACAAAAAACACTATTTTCGCCATGCTTTTCTCTGCTTTATTGGATTGATGTTGGGCATTCTAACATTAAAAATATAATACACAAAACAAGAAATAAACACACTTGAGTTGCATTCATCACAGCTGACGGACATATGATAACAATGCATCATGAGTTTTAGGGGTCAAATTGTAAAGGCTGATACGCAATCAAAGCCTCGCAGGCGTGATAAAGAAAAATAAGGTATAAGATATTTTTGTAGGATATTTTCATTTTAAGACAGTGAGTAGTCTGACCTCTCGGGCTTCTAAAGTTCTGGTCAGAATAGAAAAATGATGACACTGATGAATGGGAGGAGTTTCGCAGTGCTGAAGAGACTTAACAACACAGATCCATGGAGCATTTTAACACCAGTGCAATTGTGCAATTGTGTCCAAAACACATCAAACTATTAAAAAGGTTATCCAAAGCAAAGATGAATAAAAATCAAATTAATATGTCGAAAACAAACAAATAAGGCATTAGGCCACAAAACCAAGTGTGACTTAAAGGCTGTAACGTGATCCTAAAGCTGCTTTGTTCTGCATTAGTATTCAGGAGATATCTTATCTCTCTAAACTGTTATCATAGCATTTCAGCTATTTTAGACACACTGACCTTCTCTTAAGGACAGGAGATAAGGCTTTTTAATGTCCTTATTAAATCAAGCCATCTATACAGGCTCTCAGAGCTGGGTAGTGTGTTCCAGGAGCCCTTAACTCTCTCTCTTACTGACTAATGACAAGCATGAGGGTGATAATGACCCTCAGAACTTCATGTTGTATCATCCTAAACATCACATGAGATCCACCACTGTTTTATATGCTATATGCTAAGAAGTCACACATGCATATTCTTTTTATGTATAATATCTCCATATCTGATGCAACATTCTGATGGCAGGGACAGAATTTGGTGTAAACAACATGAAAATAAACAAATCTCAAATCATCGCATCCTGAATTCTTGAACAGGACAAGTTCAGATTACTCAAATGGCTTCCACAATCACCAGATCTCAGTCCATTAGAGCACCTTTGGGATCTGGTGGGAGGTTCACATCATTGATGTGCAGCTGACAAATCTATACCACCAAGAATTAAAGCAGCATATATATATATAAAATCCCTGTCTCTGTCTCTCTCTCTCTCTCTCACACACACACACACACACACACACCAGGCATTCCCCCACAAGTAATGGAGCAGTGCGCTCTTGGGGAATAATAAATCCTGCTTAATGGGATGGTACAAAAAAAATCTTCAGAGGCTGGCAAAGTCAATCTGCATACTTGGCCAATGAGGCTTGTATGTACAGAAAGCATAAGAGACATGTAGGGATGTGTGTGCAAGTGTGTGTGTGTGTGTGTGTGTGTGTGTGTGTCCAAAACCTGTGCAAAAGATTATGATTATTGTACTCGGAATATTTTTCAGTAATGAATATTTAATTCATTTTCAACTTTTGTGCGTGCGTGTGTGTGTGTGTCAACTTACAGCCAAGAATGCTGTCAGCTGCGGTGTGCGCACCACAATTCATTTGATGGACTCGGTATCAGTCAGTTGAAGTCTCTGCACATTGATTTACACTACACATAAGTCACACGACTCAGTGTGAGGCATGCAGGGAAAGATCTGAGAGGTGTGCTGTCTGAACCACATCCTGAAACGTCTCTGTCAGAGCCTGAGCAGTGGCATCCACATGGTTTAATCTGCTCTGTTTAACAGCCACCACTGGGTTTTAAAAATGCACACAACTAACTCAAATCAATAAAGTTAGCGTGTAAAGTCCTGCATAAGTTTAAACTGCAATTAGTGGACTATTAGTGGGGCTCACTACTTAAACTAATGTCCAAGCAGAAGACTTTTGCAATAAGTTGCTAGGAAAAATAGGAAAAGTCTACAGCGCCTTCCATTCACAAGCAAATGCCTAACTGCACCCTCATGGGCTTTAACATGAGTAGAAAAAATTAGAAAAGAAAAAAAAAAAGGACAAATATATATTAAAGCTAAAAGGACCACATGGAGCTTTATTGTTAACAGCACAAACATCAGAACTCAGAAGCAGACCACATTACCTGCTTTTCCACATATTTTGACAACGCCCCCAAGTGGCAGTATGAAGCTACAACACGTAGATGAGGGTCCGCAAAGCTGTGCATGGAATCCACAGACTGCTAACACACTACCATGTCGGGACCTTAAGCGCGGCTGTTACATACTTGGCACTACACAAAATGGCTCCAACATCCACAGGGAGCCCGGTGTCATTCACAAAAACAGCCCTCTGCAAGCGCAGTAGGGCTCAACTTCATTGATACAAGCACACACGCACAGAGGCACGAGGCACTATAGATCGGTCCGTCTTCTGTTCCCTTGAGAAATGCTGTTGCCTGGGTGCTTTGATCTATCAAAATGAATGAGGCAGTTGGCATCGACTGAAATAAGCAGCAAGGACCCCCTTTCAGAACGATACAGTCAGAATATTTATAGTTCTCCCAAAATGCCTCTTTGCATGCTTGTATAATGAGGAATTCAATCGATGTGGACTTCTTTTTAAAAACCCTGATTCACTTTTTTTTTGAGTTGTTGTTGTTGTTGACACGCAGGCATCATCTCAAAGAAAAGTGACTTGTTGAAGCACATGCAGCCACAAACAAATGTTCAAGTCCCTATCTTTAAGATTAATGAAGGGAGAAGTTTTGGGAGCAAAGTAAGGTGACACTTAGAGTGATGTGTCAAGTCAGAGTGTATCCGTGTGTGTCTCCGCGATGTTCAATGTAATTCAGTCCCTTGGTCTTTGACAGCAATGCATATCAATGTCCTGCTGCTGTGGGATCGGAGAGAAACCATCTGGCTTAGATGCTCTTCTGAGAATAATGTGTAAATACTGTTGACGTGTGCCAGAGGGAGTCCTCATAAGGGTGTTTTTCAAGTCAAAATGAAGTTTAAAAGCTTTTGGTCGGGCTACTCTTTCATTTTACCGTCTGCAGTGGTCGGGCCAACCAAGCTAACGGAGCTAAAGTAAAAAATCCGCTAATTCTGTTTGTACAGGGCCGCTGGGACTGCAATCCCAAATTCCTAAATCTAATAAAACAAATCATTGATTTAAACCCATAAAAATGGGTCCGTTTTAGTGGTCAATTAGCATCAAAAAAATAGTTTGTAGCATCCCGTCTGGTGCAGTACAGCGTTAAAAAAAACATTCAACCACATTTATCAATTAACCATGAGCACAGCACACACAGCAATAGCCGCTTTACCATCTGAATGCACGAGGGAGGAATATGTTACCTCATGGGCCACGGCTGACCAAACACATTAGATTTGGCTGTTAAGTGTGATAGATTTCTTTTTAGAATGCAAGTGAAGCTTTGTGGTTAACAAACCTGAACTACTCCTTGGACTTTCGAGATATACCCGTGGCATTGATTCTTAGAATCTCTGCACATGTGGGCGTACATTCGCACCATGATAGGGGAACGAAATCTCCAAGAAGGCAGAGGAAAGAAACATTAAAAGCTTCATATGCACTTTTCTTCTCCCCGAGCACTGGGAACATATCATTATCTGACTGAATCACATGAAATCAATGATAGTGCTTCATTGCACCTAATATTTTACAAGTGATGGCAGTCACAGCTAAATATACCTTACGACATCTATCTTGATCATTCTCTTTATTTGAAAGCTGTTATTACTGTAGCAAATAGTGACCCGGTGTGACAGGCTCATCAAGAGGGATTAAATCACAAGAGCTGAAAAATACACAGAAATGAAGGAAAAGGGACCGGGTCATTTCTCTGCAACTACAAAATCGGAGAGTCTACTGTTAAGGCCAAGAAACTCATAAGAGTCTCTAAAAAACTTTATATAGATTTTATTCAATAACCTGATAATATTCTACAAGGATTGGATTTCCAGTTTTATCTCATACTGTGTGCTTCTTTTTACACCAACATGTAGCATATTTGCCGCAAACTACAACCAATAACAGCCGAAGTATGCATCAGATGACTAAAATGACTAAAGACACACCGTTCAATCTCATGAGCAGAGTTCCATCTATCTGAATTGCCTTTGCAAAAAATAAAAGCTGCTGTCCCTGCTTTATTGAACCTAATATTTTTTGTCCATTTTTTTTATTTACATGGTGGAATTCGTATTGTGAACATTGTTGTTTTTCCAAGATAAACCCTACTGACAAAACAAAGCATACACAGTTGCAGAGGGAGGACAAATAGAGTGCATTTCAATATGAAAAGAATAGAAAGCAAAAGAACAGACAAAACAACCACAACATTGGGGGAAAAAAAAAAAGAAGATAAAAGCAAAAACTAACAGGTACAGGGCACGCTTTCAATGCCCCAAACTGTTAAATTAAAAGATAAACAACTGATTCATGACAAATCATTGGGAAAACATTTTCAAGACCACGTTCCACAAACACAATATGCAGGCATTAGAGCAATCACACTAACAAACAGCAGCAATTAATCATTCATCACTCTGGGAAAATAAAACCTCCACTCAAAATGCTCCAAATCCACACGACAGACAGCGAACATCACTCATCTGCTTTTCTGTTTTATGTGTGGTCCACATCTACCAGTGTGTCCTTGAGATGAGTCTCAGACACCCCAGGACTCCAATAAGGTCACAGGGCAGGTCTGGTCTCAGTGGGAATATTGCTTCAGGCCGAGGAAAAGGATGAAATGTTTTCTGGCTACAGCAGGTGGACAACAGCAGGCGAAACAAAAAAAAAAAAAACTAAACAAAAACAAAAACAAAAAAGGCGATATAGCTCTTCAGCCTTCACCACCACTCCCAGCACAATTTACTGACTTTCTCCCACCTTATTGCCTTCTCTTTTCTGGCACCAAACAGTCCAACTCTTTATTTTCACCACCTGACCCATATACAAAACTGTTTCCTGGTGGGTGCTGCTCCAGAAACAAAGTCCAAGCCTTTGATCCAGCTCCAGATCATTGGCTGAAAGGCTGTCACTTCAGCTTTAGGCCGCACAGCATCCCACGGCAGCGCTTCATCTCCAAGCCTGGACGGCACACTTTTTTTTTTGTTGTTGTTTTAATCACATTCACACATCCTTTGTCATATGATGAGCTCATTTTGCCTTCTCACCAGCTATGGAATTGGCTTTTATGTGAACACAAACACCTCAAGTCAAACACAATAGTGGTAAAATAAACAGCAAATAAGCCATGACATTGATTGTGTTGGAACTGATTAGGTGTTAATGTGTGTATTTCAGCCTACTTGTGCTATAATATGAAGCTTGCATCCATTTACATAGACTTTTTACCCAACCGCTTCATCTGTCTCTGCTGAGCGAATGTAAAATTTACAGTGAAAGACAAAAAAAAAAAACACACACACACACAAAAAAACATGCTGCACCATTTACACGAAGGAAAAAGAGGACAGATTTAATTTAAAAATTGGCACACATTCCTTATTTCGACAGATGAAAGCTCGTAAATGGAAAAAAAACCTGGAATCATGCCTGGTATGGAAATCTAAAGTTATGAATAATGCCTCCGACTCAATCATCAAGTCTGTTTTAACAAGGTGGATTAGCCAAGCACCTGCAGGCTGAAACGCACACACGGCTGCACTCCTAACCAACTAAGAGTGGGACAAGAGTCCCCGAGGGCCCTGAACCTCACATCCTCCCTGTTGGACCCTCACCAGTCTGTAGGAGTGAGCAGCAGCAAACAGCTCAGGCTTGTCATTTATGCCCATGAATCCACCTCCAACGGGCCATTGCTGCGGCACAGGCAGCTGATTTACACACAGTTGCTAATCAGTGAATGGCTCTCTTGCTAATGAAAACTCATAGATCTATACAATAACACTACTGGTATGATTTTATCTGCCATAACTCATTCCTAAATTTGCAACAGGCAGTAACAGTTAAATGCAACTGGGAGTGGAGAGTTGAGGTAAAGAATTAGAGGTCGGAAATGTTGACGCAGAAAATGGTGACATGTTGCCATGGGTATTGCTATCTCTGTGCTGACCTAGGTTTAAAGGCCTCCTGTATGTACATTTCTCTGCTGGTATAAATTTCACATAGGAGTAAATAGACTCTTCCCTCGTGTCTGGCCTCAGAGACACTCCAGCATTTAGCTGATTGCGGGATGGATATGCTTAAGTCCACCCTCCCATCCAGCTTTGGGTGCTGAGGAAACCCCAGTAAATAGAGGACCGATACAATGGCTTGTTTCAGCTTGGCTCTGATTCACCATTTCACTGAACAAGCCACAGGCATCAGTCTAATCACGATTAAGACCATAACAGAGAGTTTGGTAAACACAGGGGGGATGCAACCATCCATCCATCCGCTATATTCATCAGGCAAATCACTTCCACTTCCAGCAAATGAAAATGAATTCATAGTAACTTACCTGTTCCATTGGCTGTGCTTGCTAAGAAGAGAGGATACAAAGCTGAGCAGCTTTGAGGTAGATGGACATTGTGGCAAAACAGACTGACAGCAAAGTCTTATGGACTAACTGGCTGTGAAGCCATTTAGAAATAAATGGGTCTAAATGGTTAACTGGAGAATTAAAAGAAAAGTGCCCTCACCACTGGAGCAGTCTAGTCCTCCCCATCCAGGCTCGCACTGGCATGTATCAGGAGACACGCAGCGCCCATGGACACACTCCTCTGTGCACAGAGCTAAAATACACAAAGACATTTCCTCATCAGTGCAGTTTATAATTGCATTAGCACACATACACGCACGCAGAGTGTAAACCGTCATTAAACCGCCAATAAACAGCATAATGAAAACCACCAAGATAACAGCTGAAAGAAAATGGCCCATAAAACTGAACACTCAATATCTCCCGAATACCATAAAGGGCTAAATCTTAGCTCTGGCGCTCATATTTAACATCTATCTCAGCTACTTGACAATAGGCTAAATGCTTCCTTAGAAGCCAAAGTCCTTGGTCAACACTTGGTTTATCACATGGTTTTACTTTCCACAATGAGTCTTTATCGGCAGGTTGAGGCACGAAGGTACAAGTTATAAATCCTCTCTAATTTGATCAGCCAGTGCTTTGTCATATAGTGATGCTCTAATGTAGCAGGTCCAGACACTGCAGTGTTTACTAAGTATGCGGTTTTCTTGATCATTCATATTGAGCAAAACAGTGCCCAATTGATTGGGTTGGCATTAGTATTCTTGGGAGTGTGTTGACAAGAGTTGGATGTTTTTCTTGAGCTGGAAAATAAAGTGACCTATGTGGATTATTTTTCTACAGTGTTTTAAAGTGAGAAGGAAAAGGATGACAAAAATAGGTACTTAACATTAATAACTATATGGCAGCCAAGGTCATTTGGCCAACAGGGTTAAGACAGACAGGCTCTTATCTGAGGAAGGAGACAGTCAGGCCAATGCGACGAGAAAGAAACTCCGCCTGATGGGAATCAGCAGTCCACTAACATGGCCTGTGGAGGGATGATACACAATCCAAGGGCGGCAGAGCAGACAGTCCATCCCCTTAACTGATCAGAGCTCATCCAACACTTCATCCAAGTTCTGCTACCTTTGTTCTTTACTATTTTGTGATGTGGTCAAAAGTGAAAAAGGGACAGGACGACAGTTTTTTTTCCCCCCCTAACAGCACAGGTCCTGTGTGCAACACTATGGCATCCATCCTGCAGGCACAGAGGTCAGGACGAGCTGGCTGCAGGCCTGAACAGTGCTACTATAGATTATCACTCAATCAGGCTTTGATTAAGCTCCACCACCACCACCTCGAGAGATGCGGCAGGAAAGAGGAAAGAGGAGTGAACACCAGACAGCAACAAGCCGGTGCTAATCGCAGAAATGCTCCCACGGCAAAAATGGTAAACCAGAGATTGAAAGATAATTCAGGGCAGATTTCTGAGCATCTCTCTGGCAGAGAACTGTCTAATTACAGTAAGCTAGCAAAAAGAAAAGGGGGAAGAGCTTCAACATTTGTGCTGACGAAGGTAGTGAGATCGACTACCTGTAATCAATGAGTCCACAGTATGCAGAGTATTCAAAGAGAAGAGGAGACGAATTCAATGTCACCACGATGAGTTGATTTCGTTTAGTTTCAATCAGCAAATTCTGATCAGCGAGAACAGGGAAATGCAAATGTGTCACATCCTTTAGAAAAAAGAAATATGGAAATGAAGTTTTGAATATGGGAGAAAGGATAAAGCGCACCCTTCTCCTGAGATCTGAACCGGTGTACTGAAGGGATGGCATAATAAAGTAGGAGGTAGGTCTTTCATTTTAATTGAAATTCATGAATCACTCTGCCTAACTCATGTCTAAGGAATCTGTTGGAAAATTGAGTCTTTCATCTAGATAAAAGGCTAATCTAACTCATTATGCAGAGGTGTTATCAGGACGGGGAACAATGGAGCTAATTGGTGATTGTCATGCAGTGTTAATAAATTTAATATTTTTGCCCACGAAAACCACAATCTTTTAAAATGCCTGATAATATAAATCTTTACTGTCCCTCTCTGTTTTTGGAAAGCTTTGCTGCAGTGATGAAAAAAAAGATCTACCAGTACTATTTCTTCTTTTTTTTTGTTTGTTTATGATTTTTGCAGTTGTAGTGCTTTGTAGTGAAAAAGCTTGAAACACGGTGATGCAGCTGATGCTTGAATCGTTCTAGGACAGATGCCAGCCGAACCTATCAAACAACTTCCTGCATAACTTCTTCTCCAGGCCTCTTTCTAGCACAGAGACGATTTATTTTAAAACTGCGTCTTTGAAGCATTAAAAAAATGCAACAAAGCCAAAATGAAAAAGAAATCAAAGGTAAAGGATCTCTTTCTGGAGAGAAATCTCATCATCTTACTGATGGTGAAAGCTCAAATGTGAAACTTATCAAAAACCCAACTAATTCTGCAGCGAAGGTCTTTTTAAAATGGACAGGCAAGAGTCACGAAGGAGTCATCTGGCCTAAATGTTTTGCAAAAAGAGAGACTCAGAGCCCTGCAGGGCCTGTCAGCCTCAGAAGATATTACGAGCTGTTGTCATTAGTGAGCTCATCTCGCTTCCTTTGCACAACTGTAATAATCATGCTTATTAGGTGGGAAATGAGTTCCTCACATCCTCTACATAGACTAGTTACATATTAAGCTAATGACTTACGACAAATCAAAGGTCACAGAAATAATAAACACCTCTTGTTGGAAACTTCAAGCACTAATTAGAAAAAAAGCAGATCAAAGTTCAACTTATCACGGTGCCCCTTGACAAAAAAAAAAAATACTTCTTCTAAATAGAATGAAACACAACAACAAACAAAGAAAATGTATCCTTTAAGAGTTTCAGAAGCATTAGCATTTTGTGTGTTTCTGGTTTACTCAAGATCTCCACATCCCCAAATTCATTAACTGCCTCTCACTGGAGCTAATGTGAGTGCTGATGTGGTGCCATATGACAGAAAAAGAAAGCAGGCAGGATTAAAAGGCAAACCCTCTCGAAGCTTTTCTGACTTTTAATGAAACAGACTTCATGGGGAAAGCTACATTAAAACTAACAATACACAAGGGAGGGGTATTTTACATTCAGTAAACAATAAAATGTCCTGAAATAGATGACTTGAGTTAATTTTGGTTCGATTTCCTCTATAATGCCCCCTTTTGTCACTGCATGCAAAACAGCTTGGGGAGTACAAATCTCTTAATCCTAGTAGTGAGAGTGCTAGGATTAAAAGAGAGCAGTTTGCAAAGGCAGCAGAAAGCAAAAACTGCCCTTTTGGCCCCTATCAGCTCAATCTCCTCTTATCACCTGACAGAGACCGCGTTGGCCTGATACTGTATAATATAAAAACAAAGCCTACTTAGACCAAGATGAGCCAAATCCGAGAGGTGGAGCTGCAGTTAGCAGATTCACCTTGTTAACACCCTGAAAAGACTATTAATGAACAAATGTCTCTCTTGTCAGTTAAATGGTTAATGAATACATTATTGATCAGTCTGCTCCTCATTTCTCCAGACCCCCATATAATCACACTGGCTCTTACTCTTTGCTGGCTGGCTTCCTGGGGAGCTGCTACCCCGAGGCTAGGAAAGCTAAGACAAGGACAAGCTCAGCTGTGGTCAAAGAGCACATGGCTGTGGTTATGGTATCAAAAACGGGCTGGTGTTGCAAAAGATGTAGGAAACTATTGAAGACCGGTTCTAATTCAATTATTACCTTGTATTCAGGCAAATAAAACATCCAGTAAAAATACTTTCAATCAACTTGCAAATGTGTTCAATTGCATGTGTGAGAATAAAAATAGACATTGAGGCTATCAAACTGACAGTGGATGTTTTAAGCATATTGTTACAGTCTAATTTTCAAGGCCCTTGCTCTTTTAAGTTATTGAAGTCGGGTATGATTTTTATGGTGGGTGCTATACCTCCTTGGTCTGTACCCAGTAGCCTCTTGGCTCGTTAATTTTTCTCATTGTTATACAACTTCAATTAAGCTACTCTAACAGAAAGAGTAAAGCAGGGAGCAGACCATGTTGTAAAACAGTGAGTGACTCTGTTAAATCATGCTCAGTCATTTTAAACTGACTAAATGCACATATTGTGCACGGTGACACGCTAGCAAAGAAGGTAATAGTGGGCTGCTATTGGGTGTACACAGAATCAGAAAGGAGACTGGGGCAGCAGTGGCATGTTAGGGAGTTGTGGCTTTAATTAATAAATAAATCAATCCTAATATTTACTACTTTCCTTAAAATGTCCTAAAGATGCGACCAGAAATGTCGTGAACGAGGACAACGGAATTACAAAAGGATACTCACGAACACACAAGTCTCCGCTCTCAAAGTAACCAGGGCAACACTGCGAGCGGCGCCTATACATGGTCCTCACTCCCCGCCGGTAAGCTGTCTTATAGCTGATCCTGGGAAAACAGACACACAGAGACAGCTACGTGAGGTAAAAGAGTGACCCTTACTGAAGGGCAGGAAACATATAGAAGCTAAAAAGTAACATGATAATTTGTTGTTATATGTAGTTTTATCAAAGTACACTGAGAAAAAAAATATTAAGTGGAATTCTATCCCTTAAATAAAAGTCAGTTAATGGGAGGTCTCTGTTTACTCGTTTAGTTGATGGCGCTATCAACCTTGATGGAGCAATTAAGACATAACATCTTCAAAATAACACAATTACAGTCAGAGGCATCCTCTGGGGGTACAGTAAAGGTCACGCTACTTAAAAATATAACAAGGAAACAAACTGTGAGACTTCCAAACTTACCTGTGCCTCGTGCATTTAAACCAGTTGAGGATGTCTGTGCATCTAGTGTAATAGATCTGGTCAAATGGGTGAGCATAGGATTCCTGGACAGTCACCGCATAACTGAAAAACAAATGTTTAAGGACACCAGTGGCAGGAAAAAGTATACTATACTTGTACTCTGTCTTACTATTTCTACTGCTTTAAATGTAAGCTCTACTACATTTTAGAGGGGAATGTTGTGCTTGTTATTCTTTACATTTATTTGACTCCTACTGTAGTTCCCAGTATGGTCTTTGTTTCAGATTTTAAATTTTAAAAAAAAGGGCTTGAAATACCAATTCTATAGTTTCCAATATTTTTGGCTCTCAGTCCCTGCCACACGCACAAAAAAAGCAGCCATTAGCTGAGGCTTCTTGTCTTGTCATGTATTAAACGTCTGAGTGTTGTAACAAGCTCTACCTAGGAGACATTTACCCTTTGAAATTTTTACATGGCTTGGCTTAAAATAACAATTTGAGACATAAAATAGTGAAAGGTGACAATTTTTTTTTAAAATTATATATATATATTTTTCTTCTTTTTTTTTTTTTACAGGGAAGTCAAACATTTTAAGAATTTTTGCAGCCAAATTTTGTTTTTTTGTTTTTTCCCCCAACCTTTTGAATCATCTCAAACTTTTTATCTTGACTTAACTGTTATACCAGGTCAGGTTTTACCAGCTCTAACAACAACGCTAATTATTAAGAATCTAAAAATATATATATACGTAAGTCACAGTGGCAATTTTCAGCACCGTGCAGAAAGGGTATGAAAATGCTAAGAAAGTTGATATTTATGATATATGGTCTGCGGATATTGGAGGACCTTAGAGCCATAACCACAGTACCCACTTAGGGAATCCATTTCGATGCCAACAAGGTGGAACCACAAAGTACCCTCACCTTGGTCAGGCAATAATCCAGATAATATATCTTCACAGCTTTCTTTCCTCCCCTTTGCGCCATGGCCAGAAATTATTCCTGCTTATTTCTCATAAGTGACACTACCCGGCAAAGCTAATAATTATTCAGGCTCTGTGGCATTTGCGATTGATTGGAATGAGAGTACACTGATCAATCTGCCTGTGTATTTCATTTGAAGCTGCAGCTCCTCCCATCTCTCTGAGCTTAGCAACTTGAGCTGTGTGAGATCAATACTGGACTTTGACAATAGATCAGGAACTTTGGTTAAGAGCAGATATACTGAAAAAGTTTCAGAATTGACAACGCCACACCTACAAATCAGCGTTTTCAAATTATTAAATACAGGGGAATATGCTCACCTCTCCCAGTGGCTGCAGACATTGGGGTCATCCGGGTTGAGACTCAACGCACTGGTGGTGAGCACAAGCAGCAAGGCCAGCAGGGCAAGTGATGACCCCATCCTTCACTCTGAGAAGGAAACAGGGAGGAAATATAGATAACTGGGTGGCAGCTGGTATTTTCACAAGATTTAAAGGAATAGTCTGACCTTTTTAAAAAATGGCTTGTTTTATTCCTGAGAGATTTATCACATTAAGCTTCATTTGCTCGTTTGTATGTTAATGTGTTTTGTGCACAACAAGCTGCTTGAAACTAATTGCCCCTAGTGGGATTAATAAAGTTGTTTGTATTGCATTGTGCCAGTCTGTTTGGTAAAGCTGATGTCATCACCATCTCCAGGTTCAAACGCTATTTATGGTTAAAACGAGCGTAAACTCTCCAATTGAGTAATCAATACACTGATTACTCCAATAGAGTGATCAGTGTAGCCGGTATCCCAGGTGGAATAATCAAGGGTACAGTGCAAGGATCAACAAATAAGAGTATTTAGAGGCTGGGAATCAGAAAGTTAGCAGTAGGCAATGACAATGGACAATGACACTTTTTTGTAATGTTGATCCTGGACACCACCACAATGTATTTTAAATAAAAAAATATATATGACTAAAACACATACTTTTACCTTTAATTCAAGGGGTGTAAAAAAAAATGGTAATTGAGCTGAAGTAATTGTTGCTTATAACTGTTTATAGGAGTCTTTCCTCTAAATTTATTAAATACCTGCAGCTTCACTGAGTTACCTTCAGGATCAATTTGTGAACCCACAAAGCAAAAGAGCTGTGCATATGTATGCACGTCACACAACCTTGTTAATTTAATAAAAGATTCATAACTATTCATAATTCTTGACAGAATTGGTCAGGACCTGACTGTATATTAAAGCCCTGTAAGTCCTGTACTGCAGTCCTAGTATACACAGAGTGATGGTTTTATAGTGAAATCATGGGTTACAGGTTTAATCACGAGCTCAATCACAGCTGTTCAGACATTTTTATTTTCTTAGTATTCTCATTATTTGTGACAATTGTTTTATAATTGTGCATATTAAGATGCACCGATTGACCGGTCAAGGACCAGCATGGGATTTGCAGTGTTTTTGGCCTGGACTGTTGGATATGAACTTTCATGCATGCGCAACACACCCACACTGGCAAAGGCAAAAAGTCACGCTCACACTCACACGCTAACATGTCATTAGTGTGGCAGCTCTTCACTCTTCAGGAGGAAAATTATGGCAATGGTTGGAAAAAAAGAAATGCCCTGTTATCTGGTAAATTTGCAAACATATTGGAAAATGATGTAACTGACACACATTTGTTTTGTTATATAAATCTCCTGTGCCTGCTTTTGTTTGACAAGGTAAAACTATATCAGGTAATGGTAGGTGTACAGCAGCTAATTTTCAGTTAGTTATTTATACCTCTTTACAGTAACAGGGCACTTTATTTTTATTTTTAGTTGTATAAGGGAGAGCAGATTCTGTAACTTACAGCAGTTTGGGGGAAAATATAATGCTTAATAGTTTATTTTATTATTAAAACAATATTTTACATTGAAGAAAAGTTTATTTTTGTTTGTATGTGCTGTCAGTTTTAGTTCTTAGAAAGAAAATCATAATTGGCAAAAATCTGTATCAGCAGGTCACACTTAGAAAAAGAATCAGGTATTAGAATCCGCCAAAATAATTGCAATTCATGCGTCTCTAGTGCACGTGGATGCTTACCATATATATAGTGGCCTATCCAATCATTAAAAATAGCTTTAAAAAATGCTAACAATGAACACACCTAACTGCAGTTAGATAAATTATCATTACACCTGAAGTGTCGAGGAAACCAAAAATAAATAATCATAAATTAACTAATAAAACTATTTTGTTGACAGCACAAATGGAAGATTTGTCTAATTATACTATTTGGAATATTATTGTTTTGTGGGAAATCAGGCTTTACATACTGTAGGTGAACTATTTAACTCTTAAATACACCACACCTTGCCCTCTGGGGTATTTAAAGGGCCATTAAACCTGATTATTTTTTCAAAACCTCTGGTGGTAGCCATCAGCCCATAGAGTAGCACCCATCTGTTAGGCTAGGTTGACTAGCCGTTAGCTATGGTACCATATAGTGGTACATCAAACTATTTTCCCTTAAGTAGCTTTCACCTTCAAAATGGCTAATATGTTTTTTCAGTGAATGTCTACAGAGGTAAAAACCACCCAGCACCACTGATGGATATGTTGTCTACCCAGTCAGATTTTTTTCATTAGCTGTGTGGGCAGAAGAAGAGCACACATGATCAACAGACATGAGAATGACAGATTCTGCACAAGTGCAGGTATAATACATGTATGACTGACACATAGCAAATTTCATATGTGCATTTTAGTAATGAAACATGCAAATATGAAGTATGCAAAAAATGCTACAGCACGGCACATTGAGCAAAAACTCTCCACTGTATTAGATTCAACATGAAGTGTCTTCGTATGGCTCAGCATGCATGTCAGTGTAGGCTGTGTGCGCTCTGCATGTGCTATGGTGTGCTACGGGGACGTGTTCGATATTTCTGAGCAACTGTATCCAATAACACAGAAATTCACATGTTCAGCTAATCTTCCGCATTGACAGATGCACGTAGTTCACTCACATGTGAAAGGAAATCAATCAGAACTCCACTTCCTTTAAGCAGCAGTTCATCTGAACAGGCAGAGGTTAAAGTCATGTTCATTTCCTTAACAGGATGATTAATCAAGATACACATCTGTTATGGGCTAAAGCTGCTTTCATATTCAAACTCTGCTCTGAAACAATCAGGTTATAGGCTGCTAGAGGGACACTGCTTGATGGACCAGAAAGTTTTTATTGTTTCTTTGATTAGACCATCTTCCTCCACCATTTAATCTGAATGACTGTGGACAAGCTCGATATATTTTTTTTTTACTGTTCTCAATCACAAGCCCGCAAGGGGTTAAGAGGTAATAAAATTAGGATTATCCTAAATATGCAGCGAGATTAAACAAATCAATGACTATTAGTAAGCTTCAGAGTGAGGTCTGCAAGCAAATTAAGTGCCACAGTGCTCCTAAAAGAGGAGACAGTGACAGATCTAATAGCCAGAGGCGTGTGGCCTTATGCTCACCTAATCTTGCAGCCTGTGGTCCCTGGGTGTTTTCTGCGGTTGCTGAGGGGGCTCTGGAAGCAGGAAAAAAACCACAGAAGTGCCAGTGCGCTCACATGCGCTCGCTGGGCGAGGTGATGACAGGTCGCAGATCTGTGGGAGAGGAGAAAAATAATGAGCTTATGATGACACACAGAAGACACATGCTTCCTTGCTCGCTCTCACATGGATGCACGCACACAAACTCATAAATTTCTTATGGGATCAAGAATCTCAACAGGCATATAGTTCAACAAAAGCTGCTCTTGAAAGGCCAGTTTGCGCCGCACAGCCTCCACATTTGAGCACACGGTTCTCATTTCCACCTACCTATATTTCCACATCCACACTAACTTACCCACAGGAATAAAAGCCTGCATTAATTCAAGAGGGGCTAATACAATGAACTCTGTTCACGTTTCAAACGCTATAAGTGGTTTGTCCACAATGTGACAAGATCGCATTAACCGCGCTCATTAACAAAGCCTACACAAGGTTTATTGCAATAATTTGGAGCACATTCATGTGTTTATCATTTTTCTCATTGCATGGCCTTCACTAGAAGGTCAGAGTGTAGGTTTGAGATTTTTCTGTCCTTCATTTGCTATGAATCCTAAATTAAGATGGAAACACAGCCACAACCAAATAAAGTCTGTTTTCATTCTTGGCTTAATAAATACTTTAACATCATTTCTTATGCATGTAAACCGTTTCTAAGCCCCAGTGATGAGAGAAAAGACAAAAGAATTACTGTAGATACACTTATTACAGCTACTGAATATTAGCTCATTTAGAGCTCTATGACAGTCTGAGGCAATTTTAAATTTGCAGCACAATTATACAGCTGGCTAACAAATACACAACAAAGCATTTCTACTGTGGCATTACCGGATTTGATTGGGTGAAAATTATCACTGTGATTATTAGGTGTTTTAGATATTTCTGATTATATGGACCTGATATGTATATAAACTAAGTTTTCTCTTCGAACAGGAAGTTGTATTTTGTTACATGGTTGTTAGATACTTTTGCAAAAAAAAAGAAAAGAAATAGGTCCTCAGATGGGTACAATGGGTTTATTTTACAGCATAACACAATAAAGTCAATGTGGCTTAACAAAGTATAAAACACTAATGAGCAGAATGAAGTATAAGGTACAGCAAAGCCCAAATCTAATATGTGGATGCAGGGTCTTAGGATTTTAGATTTTGATTTCTTTTTTTCACATTCTGTGACCAATTGCAACTTGTGGTGACTTAATTGGTTGCCCGGCGCCTGAGGGTGTTGGACGCTCATGACCACTTTTGAGTGCAATGCAAATTGCACAGGTCGCCTGATAGGAGGCAACCTTTCTGCAAACAGTTGCAGTCTGACTTGGACTGACTGCAATCACTCTCAGAGAGAGTGCTGAAGGTTTGTAAATTATTGCTATCCAATTTATAAATGCAGACAGATTGCCAACATATTGCCACCAGTCTGAAAGAGTCTTTGTCAATGAGCACACCTTGAGGGGAGTCAACTCAACTGGTTGCCAGCTGGTTGTATTCTGGTTACATTACTATAGAACAGGAAGGTTACTGAGAACAAATGTAACACTTAAATGTGAATTTCTGTCTATGTAGTCAGCAACAGATATATGATTTTCAATGATTTATCACAGTTAATTGCTATATTACCAGAAACCGACTGCATGTAATTGCCAACTTGACCCCATTCAATTGCAGACTGATAGCAGACTGACTCCATCTTATGACAGCAGTTATGGCATGTTTTGGTGACAGTGTTTGTATGTTTAACAGTCTCATTTTGCAGCAAAAAAATAACTGAACTGAGATCAATTTCATCTTAGTGGATAAAATATTAAGTTTAACTTTGAGGACATCGCTTGCCGTTTTAAAAAGGTGATAAGTCGCAATACATGTTATTGCAATATAACAAAATGTTAAAAATTGCAATAATATCGTATTATGAGTGAAGTATTGTGATAATATTTTGTGGCGTGTCTGGTGATTCCCACGTCTTTTAATTATACAGATTTATTTTGAGCAACATGCATTACGAGTTGCTCAAAACAAACCTGTTCTTGACTCGTTTTTGAGTTCCACAGTAAAAGGGATGTGATGGTTCTTTTGATGAAAATAAAAGCTATCTTTTTATTTTATCTTTTTTTCTTTATCTTTTTAATTGGAAGTAAAAGCATATGGATTGCAATAAAGGAATTTATATGATTTAGGACCATTCAAAATAACCATTCATTATCTGATGGTGATCCCAATGAACTCAGTTCTAAAGCATCAATAACTCTTTTTTTCCCCTTTACTTTCTTTCTTTTTTCTTTTGTTCTGAAGTGAAGACTTTTTTTTTTTTTTTTTTTTAAACCATCAAAGGTGGAACAAAATGCAGCGGCCAATTTTGATTGGAAATCAAACCCTACGTAGAGATTTAATTCCAAATCCTACCAAATCCTCTTAGATCTGGTCAAAATCTACCTCCAGTGAGATATATGTGTGCAGCCCAGCATGCATCAGTGAGAGCTTAGTGACATTAAAAATGTGAATGTCAAGGACAAAAACCTAGTTAATGTTTTGCAGTGCCTGAACACATGTTTGTTAATTTCCTTAACATGGATTATAACTTTAGAATGCATTTATGGCAAATAAGATCCCCTTTAAATAATGCTGATGAACTACATTTAAGTAACTTCTTGTCATTGCATGTGTGAATATAGAGCACAGCATGAAAGACAAGTTAGATGAATATGACGGTTATCACTTGGGGCTCTCCTGTATGACTTCTCACTGCTCAATTCCCTGAAAACGGATTCTCTCTTTTTTTTTTGACGACAGGAATGTTTAACACCACCAAAATGCTCTCCAGAGACCTCACTCACCCTAAATGAATTTCACTCCTGCTCGTCACCACTTTGATTACTTGGCAATAAAACTTCCCCTGCTGCTGCTGTGCTGCTCCCAGTGACAAACAGCTGAAATAGCAACATCTTTGAGGCTATTGAGGTTACACAAGTGCAAAGAACAAGAGGCAGAGTATAGTGAAGGTGTGTGTACGTGATTATATGGACTTCTGAATCTTGACAGGAACACCCAAGGTTTACATCGGACACCTGCCTGCAGAAACATTAACTCCGATGAGACGGAGCCACCTTTGTCCCTTACACTGTCTATCAGCAGAGACATCTGCATGATTAAAGCCATGTGTCTTCAGTGTGTGACTTATTAAAGTGCAATGCAATTAACCACCCTGTCCCCTGGCTGACCAACTCCTGCACTCTTCCATGAATGATGCTCAGCAGGCATGACTGACTACCACAAGTTAGCTCACCTCCACGCTATGGACCCCCTGCTGCTTTCGGGACCCTTTTAGTGCTAAATTTATCACAATTCTCACAAGCTTGTGTGAATTTACAATCAAAACCAGTCAACAGAAACGTCACCTGGCATCGCAGTCTTATCTGCAGCAGCATTAGAGAATGCTGATCAGTCATGAGCTTCAGTGTGTAACGTGTCTTTGCGCAATCAGCCTATTATGACAACTCGAACTTCAAGCAGAGGACTCGTATAGAACTTTTATGAGAATTCTTCCAGCCACTCAATCTGTTTTGTAATAACTACTGAAGGATTCCCGCAGCAACCTAATCTGGAGTGATCTAAAGGTTACAGCAGTAACCACACAGCACAGAGTGCCAATGAGATAAGCCCCACTGCTGGCCACCCCTATCTCTTGCTGGGGGCTGTGAGTCATTAGGAGTCAGGCCTCATTACAGAGGCCATAGTGTTGCACAGCGTACACACTGGTTCCCCTGGTTTCAGCCACATACCCGAGCGTCTGATGTGTTAAGAGGCCAAAAGAAGATGGCTTTTTGACAAGCACAGCAAAAGCACAAAAACTAAATCCTGATCTGCTGGTGCTTATGATTAAAATTAAATAAATAAATAAAAAGAAAGAAAAAAAGAAGTATATTTAAAAGCTCTGTGACAGCATTCTAATGATATCCATTAGTAAATACAATTTGAGGGAACTGGTGCTTTATTTTTGAGCGTTTGCTACTTTATACATATGCTCTGTTATATTCAAGAGGGAATTGTTGTAAATATTTTTATACTCCAGTACATATACTGGTAAAAGATACTAGTTGCTTTGCTGAATAAAACTTGTGATAGCTTTATGTTTTCTTCACATTTTTTGTCTGTACCATAAACTGCTACAGATTTAAGAGGTTATTTTTTTGAATTTGGCTCCACCTCAACCAATGAGATTAAAATGGTACTTCCCGCAACATTTACCTGATAATAATAATATAATAACAGCTCAGTAACAATAGGACCAACATAACAAGTACTTGCGTTAAATTATATTTTCCTAAGGAGAGGAATGACTTGATTATATGCTTGCATGTATAGGTTATTTTTTCTCCTTTTTTTTTTGCTTCAGATTTCTTGTTCTACTCCTCTCTCTATACAAATCACTTCAAAGAGACTAAATGCATGTACTAGCACGGCAAGTGTACTGAAGTCATAAAGCCTGAGAGGGTGTTTGTTGCTGCATTTATGGGAATCTCAGTAATGCTGACAGCATGAAGTGGAGCCAAGGCAGCAATGTCTTGCACCTGATCTCTCTCCAGGGCACTTCCCTATTTATTACACTTCAATGATTAGGAATGCCAGCTTGACATGATCCAGCCAAGGATTAATTTCACAATCTCTCAATCTCAGACTGGACACTCGCCATAATACTGCTTAGTTATGGTTATGGACATTAGCGGTTCAACTCATTTGAGAGGACAGAGGGCATACCGTATTCAGATTATTTTATACATGCCAGAGAAGAAAATTTCACCCTGCTTTGGGTGTGGGCTTTTGAATAAGATTTTTCAATCAGAGAGTGAAGATGGACAGGAAGACAGATGTGAAATATTCATATTATTAGCATGCACAGCATTAATATGTATGCAGCTTCCCATGAAAAAGTGCTGGTTCTTGCCGCTACAGCACTTCACTGACTGTACACTGCCTCTGGTGAAATATTGTATTAAAGAATAGAAAATATACAAGAATAGCTATTTTATCTGCAGTGGACTTTATCTTTTTTTTTTTTTTTAAATGACACAGTTTTATTAAGATTAGTCTGATTTATGCCCTCAAATGAGTTTTTTCTCATTTTATTTCCGACTTTATGATTTCAAATCCACACACAGATAAGAACAATAACAAATTATCTACCCAAACATTATTTAACTGTTCAGCTTAAGTTTAAGGAGGTACTCCAGCAGTTTGGTGCTTTCACATCCTCAGTTTGCAGTGTAGTTTTTCCTTTTAAATATGTGGCTTTCAAGCCTGATGTGATGTCAATCGTGTTATTGTTTCAGTTGACAAAGTTATCATAAACTGTTGCGTGCACAACGGCTTCCACAATTTAAAAATTTTCCATGATTGAATTAATCCTTATTAATTATTTAATTCATTGGATTGCTAAAAAAAAATTGCTTCATTTTTCTTCCAACTTTTGATCAGAAAATTCAAATTAGGTGATTTAAATTCAGAGTTTGGATGCTATTATTCAAGCTGAGAAATTCACATGAAAATTTAAAGGATTCAAATTCATTGTATGGCAGCAAATATTTCAGCCGTAGAGAGCATGCAATCTGAAGGGCTCATCTTGGACTTTAAGAAATTGTAAGATGATTATTTGGCACACTAATGACTGTAATGAAACAATCATTAGTTGCAGGAGGACAGTTTAAATATATCAATATATGCATTTATTCTGGTATTGAATAAATAATGAGAGATTCATTATTTAGCTTAGTTACGTTGTCCTACGTTGAGCCTTCAAACAAAGCGGCTCTACAAACTATTAATAAGCTCAAAACAATTATCTGGCACTGTTGCTGAAGCCACAGGAATTATTGGGAAAGAAAGAGGAAGAATTAAAACGGCCTCTGCTTTTAAAGTGTCGTGTAACTCCCACAGAAAAACAGCAACGACACAACATCCGCGAATGCGACTTCAGTTCGGTTGTTGGGGCACCTGGGAAAATGCTGTGCGTCGTTTAACAGAAGCTTAATTCTGCCCACATGGTTTATTCATGTGGCGACTGCTGATATCATGGTTCTCATAAATCACACAGTGCGGAATGCTGGACGTCCACGCGCTCAGGCAGGGCTCACTAATCTCAACACCATCTTTCATCTGAATAACCTTGCCTTACCGCAGGGCATGCCAACACCAGACTCAGCCCATTGGAGGGAGGCTGTCCTCATACTTTTATTTCTTTCACTCTGGGCACAAAGACTTTTTGCAGCCTGTCGGAGCAGACAAACACTGTCCTGTGTACTCCCAGCCCACTCTCAGCCACGAGCAATAATGAGAAATTGCTTTATGGACATCAGAGAAACCAATCTAGTCTAACGTTGGCTTTGTGAATGTAAAAATCAGAAGCACAAGGGAGGAGAGCAGTGGAGCCATTCCAGCCATCTGTTCAGAAGTGGTTCAAAGAAAGAGCAGAAAATGTGAAACTAATGCGAGTAAACATGATCATCAAATCTCACTAACGAATATCAAGAAATCATCTGTTTGACAGTCTGTCTGTCCTTCACGTATTCCACCAAATGATCTACGTCATACGTAGCATGTGTATTGCTGGGACCCGAGTAAGAGCACTGCAAGAGTTTGAGGTTGTTGAGCAGATGAGCAATGGTCTTACTTTGGGGTTCCCCTCCCAGTTGTGTCAGAAGAGGCAATTCTGACCTTACAGATGATGTCAGATGTGACACAAGTTGATAAGTTGGTCACCATTTTATCAACTTCAAGGGCCGGTGAAAGTGGACCCCACTTCCAACGCGGATAAATGCAGGGAGGGTCTTGCTGGCTCCAGCAGGTTTAAATTTGCCCATAATTTTATGTGACAAATGATGCGTTCAGTGGGAATAGGCCATTATGGTTGATTTGTGACCTCGCAGATTATTCCACACTGCTCTGTGGCCTCATGCCAATGTCACAGTTCAGATAACACAGTTAGTTGGACTAAACTTCCAATGGGAGTGATATCGAACTTTACTGATCCAAACATGCAGTACTTGTGGAAGGCTGATACTGTATCACCCAGTGTGCAGCTTTTTATCCAGGACCTTCTTGCAACGAGACAGTGCTAACCACTGCACCGCTGATGAATATCATGTCTACGAATCTAGCTGTTCTTTATTCATCTCAACAAACGTTCATCAATTTACTTCAGACTCGCTGGGTGTATTGGTAGGAACCAAACCAAATGCAGTGCTGAGTGTAGGGTCATTTGGTTGACGAGTGTTCTCATTTTGGCTGCCTACTCCTGTTCTCTGGATTTAGGCAGACATGGCACTTAAAGAATCCTGAATAGAAATCTATGGGAGATAGCAGCTTTCCACTGCTCCCCTCAAAGAGCCAATCATCAGCTTTATAATTAAAGTACACATACTGTAGATGAGGTTGAGGATAGTTTTAACTGCATGGTGGCAGATGTGTTTACTCATTATAGTAAAGATTTAGGTAAATGAACTTTTTTTTTCTTGGCGTAATGCTTTTCATTTTTCCTCTGCTTGGATGATCATGTTGGCACAAAACAGTTTGACAGTTGAAAAACAGTTTGACTGGTAATTGTATACATGCAATTTTTATTTTATGTCTTATTGACCACAGCTATTGCAGTTATGGTTCCAGCTCCACTAATTTGGGAGACTGGGGTGGCTTGGTCGTGTTACAGATTGCCTGAAGGCATTACAAGGATGGCTGCTCAGTGGCAAGGATTGCTTCTAGAAGGACTTCTGCTTAGGGTCATCAAGTCGCCTCTGATGCTAAGCATATGCAAATCTGTGGCATGATGTGACAGTGTGATAGTATTGTGGACTCTTTAGCTTGATTTGTGACCCCACAGATGATGTGGACTCTTCATAATGATGCCCTCAATTCAGATAACACAGTTTATAAATAAATCTCCACTGATTACGACATCTGCCTTTGCTGATGCTAAAATGTCTGACAGCAGGCGCCGCACTAATATGGATAATAGAATACAGCATATAGCAGTTATATTGTGTTTTTTCTCGTGCTTATTCTAATGTCAAACATATATTTTTTTGTAATTAATCATATTTGGGTTACTCACATAACAGGCATGGCACATACAGTCATAAACATGTCACCAATTACCAGCTTTGGGCAAGAAAACTAATTAGTGAAACAACATCACTTAATGAACCAAAATAACAATGTGCCTGATGTCACATAGCTCTGCCTGCTGCTCAGAATCGTTGCTGTGTTTCGCCCTATGCTTTTAATAACAAACCCTAGGCATCACACTGACAGCCAAATGTTTTGCAATGCCCTCCACACCACGTCTGTTCTCTCTCCGCAGTCTGGGTACGGCCTCCTGCTGCCACCAGGAGGAAGCACCAGTCAGATTCCTACATGCACCAGTAAAGCTTTCCTACACCACACAGACAATTAGCCAGCCTGTGACTGATTGCACGTAATGAGATCTATTGGAGAACAGTTGGACATCTTTGGGCAAATTAATGTGTGAATATTAGCCTGTTGAACCGTCTGTGCTCTCACCAGGGTCATTCTCCAGTGGAGAACAAAACTGAACCACTGTAATATTCAGCTGCTCTCTGCCTGGGAGCCCAGCCAAGCCAAGTGTTCATTATTGTATTTTAGTTGTACAGCTAGAGTGCTATGGACAAATTAAGCATAGGTATAGTGTGGACAGAAACACAAATGAAAGGAGGTGTAGAGAAGGAGGCACAAAACAGTCGAGTAAAGTCTAGCTGAGCAGCTCACCATGAAATGCTGAAACAACAGTGCGGCTGCCAGGGCAATTTTACACCCCAATAGTTTCACACCTCAGCCACCAACCCCTTCCAAGTCTGAATCTTGTGTCTTCTTTGTGTCTTCATTTATTTTGTGTCAGTGTCCAAGATGTGAGAAGCCAAGCAGTGAGAAACTCGTCCCAAATGTCGCCGGGTAAGTGGTGTGTGAAGCAGACGCGGAGAGCACAGAAGAGAAAAGCCACTGCGCGTGGATGCACTTTGCTTTCTGTGCAGACAATCCTCTGTGATCTCAGGGGACTTCGCATTACACTTGGGAAAACATATCATTTAATACTGATGCATACAATGTAGTAGAGGGACTACTCAACTCCTTTACTCACAGTACAAGCAAAAGTTCTGAATTTGAATTACTACATAAATAAAGTAATGAAATACTGTCAACAAAATGTACCCAGAGTTCAAGTAAATTAAAAAAAAAAAAAAGCAATTCTGCAGTGACTGTATTTCGTGGTGTGATTAAATTGTTAAAACTGAATTCTCAAACATCATTTTACTGCTGCAGGAGGTCATGGTGGAGTTAGTTTTTAATTACTTCCCAACTTAGTGGTCGTACCAACTACAAAGGACAAAAATATAAACTGAAGGGGTTTTGAGATGATTAACAGGACATGTTTAAAATCATTATTGAACAATTAATCATCAAAACACAGTAGCCGACTTTAGGAGGATGCCATTTGGACTAAAAACTCTTTTTTTAAATTATATATAATATTTTTAAGTGGGCAAATGAGTTGCTTTTTTTTGGTTTGCAATTGAAATAGTTTAATTTATACTCTATGTTTACTTATACTTACTAATACTTAAAATTCTGAGTAAAAGCATCTTAAAAATATAAATAATGATTCATAAGTGTGACCTGTCCAGGGTGTAACCTGCCTCTCACCCTGAAGGAAAATGCATGGATGAATGCATGGATGAATGCATGGATGGATTTCTGTGATCTTTGATTTGTTGTGAAATATGAAATCATCTAACCAGCTACTGAAATTAAACAGGTGATTTTTTCGAGCACTTGTGTTGAAGTGGTAGCCTGTCGAAAAAAAAATGACAGAATTATTAAAGCTGCTGTCAGAATAATGTAATTGAAAACGTACTTAAATGCACGTACTTGAGTGACTTTCCACCACTGACGCAGTATAGTCTGGTTTAAAAATCAACAATATTTCACTGCTTATTCTGCCTAATGCTTCTTTTCCAAAAATAAAAATTCAGAATAAAAGATCAACTCTTTATGTTAAAAGCTACACCTCCTACGTCCCTCTCAGTGGTGTGCTCTCTCTGATAGTGTTGCACGTTGACCTTCTGGATCACTAGTCAATGACTGAATGAAGAATGACTTAACGTCATGATTATTAAATCTGAAAATATGCTACCGCTGCGTGTAGGATGCAACCAGGTGATCTCGATTTGGTGAAATGAGAGCTCCATCAACTGGATTTGCACGATGTATGCCCAATTTTTGCCATCATGACCTTTTAAATGTCCTTGAATCCACTTGAGCAAAATGTGCCTACTTAGACTGAATACATTAAAAAAGAATGGACAAAAGAGAGGCGTTTGTGTGGCTCCGTTCAGCCTGCATATAATGAATACACGAAGAAGCCTGTTTTCATCATGTGACAGAGTTAAATAAAGCCAAAATGCAACAAATAAAAGAAAATCCAGTGCACACACAAACCCAATTGAAAGCCATTAAGAATTTGTTTAAATCATAACTGGGATACATAATATAACCGGTAGGCTGGGAAAACAATGCTCTAAAAATGTATTCAATATAAATCATCTGACTCATGAGATGTTCACACTGTTAAATCCCATCCTGCGGTGTATAACGCGGGAATATAATTGTGTCATATATTACAGTTATGGTCAACCAACATGAGATTTTCTGCCTGCATTGCAGATGTGTCCGCATTCGTAGGCCAACCAATTAATCGGTCTGTCAGTAAAGTTTATAAATATCATTGTGCAATGAAATCTACAAATACTGCACACATTGCAAACAATATAAAACATATACTTCCTGTTTTATGAACTGCAAACCTGTTCATTTTAAATTTATGATATCTGTCGAGTAAAATAGCGTGTCTCCATGACCCGAATGATATAAAAACAACACAAGGTTGTTAAATTGCAGTTTTCCCTGCCATCTCAACACACACGGCTTTGTGTTGTATATAAAAATGCTCCTAAAAATCTATAAAAACCTAATAAAAAATTATCATTGCTGTAAATGTAAGCTACATCTCCCTTACGTGCTTCTTTCAGCCTCTTTTCCATTATGCTCTCCACTATAACATGGTTGCGGTGGGCAGGACTGCCTGATGCTGGTGCTGGGGGTGCCAAGTGTTTGTGCACTGACCTTCTGCTCCCTGGACAGGTCTGAGTGCAAAAGCATCGCCTGTAAGGGGCCAAAGGAGATGGGACACTCAGCTGGCTGGTGCATTATTCATGAGTCACCCCTGTTGAGTAGGCTGTTATTCAGCATCCAAATCCCAGATGTGGTTCAATCTGTGCTCCATTCAGTGTCCTGACTGCTGGCCATTGATCACAGGCAAGGTATGCGGTGCTGAATAAGCGCTAGGGCTTTATGTTATAGGGCTCAAAGCGCCTCACTGATAACACAAAGATCCATCACTAGACACTGGAAAGGCTCCAAAGTGTTCTCACTGGAAATGATCAGACAAGCTGAGAGGAGATGCATCTAAAACATTTGCTACGGGCAGTGCACAGCATGTGGCAGCGATGTGACAGCAATATGTTATACGTCAGGTATCATACATTGCCGTTTTTTTAAATCAGAATAAACGTATATTTACTGATTCAGAAATACACACTCAGACACACGCCCCCGTCAACAGGCAGAGAAAAAATAGTGTGATGAGGTCCCTGTGTGAAAGGTGCCAGAGGCAAAATATCACACTCTAATAGGCATCACACTACTAATGGACAGTTGAGCACAGTGAATCATTTGTCTGCTTTAATCATCAATCACATAAGGGCAGCTAAATGTGGCACGACCACAACTCTGTCTGCATTTGTCAGGATGATGATCACAAGTCATTGATCATGTTGCTGAATTACTGCACAATATAAAATGTGAATAATAATTTCCATTTCAGTTAGCCTGCTGAGACACAACACTACAATACTGTGATCTGTGTGATAAATCGGGGCTGTTTGTCAAATTTGTGACTCAGACCCGATTTGTTTGACTGAGGAAACAATGCAAAAATCACAACACCGGATGCTGGGGAATATTTAAGTTTGTTAAAGCTCTGTTTAAGAGGAATGGCTGCTGCTAGGATTTTCTGTTTAGCAGGTATTACAAACTGCCTTTTTCTTTGACCAGAGTTATGAATCATCTTCTTCTTAACATTTCTTGAGATTTTTATGAAATCCATCACATCTATTTTAACTCATTTTAAAACATTTCTTAGAGCCTAACGGTACCTTTTTGATGCTGTCAAATTAAATATTAAATTTCATCATGTTTCTGACAAGCCAATATTTCACTTTTCTACTTCTGCTCAACAGCCTCAGCGCTCAGAAGAAAAGATTAGCTTAGTGAATATGTGTGGTTTCTTTACAGTCTACATAAGCGATTAAATCATTTTTAACTCCAAAGTAATTAGTAAGCAGTAAGTAAACTATGTGTGAAAAGCATATGCCTGAGATGGAGAGTGGATTTTTGCTGTCTAAGGCATAATAATGAATAATAGCCTTATCAGCAAAGCACAACACATCCCAACATGCTGAGATATTATCACTGCTCATTTCCTCAGCTCATGTATCCTGTACCTCTGGTAGAGAATATGTCATGTGGTCTCCTGCACTGTAACTAACAGCCCAGTCATGTCAAAATACTGGGCCATTCTACCACGGCTCTCTTCACGAGACAGGAAAGGAAAAGTGGCAGATGCAAGCAGATGCATCAGCAGTATTTGCAAAAAGTCACCAAATTCTCAAAGGGGACATGCTTGTCATTAAAACCAACAAGAAAAGAACTGATGAGTGCATTAATCAGAGCCTGGCCAAGTATCGGTGGCGAGCTGTAGTCCATGGCGTTCCTCCCCAAGACTGCACCTGAGGGAGGGGGGATTAACGCAGCTCCGCACGAGCTCGTGTATCTGAAATCTGCCTGAGCTCATCGTTTCTGCTCCTTGCTAAGAGGCTGTGGCTGGATATCAAGCAGAGCCAATCTATTCCCCTGCAGAACGCTGGCTGACCGGCATCAATGCCGTGCATTGTCGAATTATTAATTAAATGTATGCAAGGATAATCAGATGCAGACATGGCCAGACCCTTGGGAAACCTAACATAGAATTGAAGCTCAATCTAAATTGCAGATGTCTTCTCATTTTTAATGCCAGCTAGCTATGCCGTTTTATTGGCCTTTAAAATTTAGCATCACTTTGCACTTATGTAACTTTTTTGCGATGCAAAACATGCAAAACTGTGACTTTTCTTTATGAGCCACACTCACAAGAAAAGACACATACTCGTGAACCATTTAAAAAAAAAAAAAAATCACCTGTAACAAATGTGTCTATTTTTACTGGAAACACTCCAGTATTGGCTACAGCAAAATTATATCTACAGACGAGGTAGGTAAGCTGTGGGTGTATGCCGAGGGATAAACCGTTTTCATTCCCTCTGTACAGCGCAAAATGTAAATGCCACGGCTTTCAAAAGTAAAGCAAAGTCTAGGTCCTGCCTCAATATATTTCATTAACTTTTGTTAATGCAGTTGCTATGGCTCCAGGGTATTTGCTCAATGCTCAATGCACTTTTGCTGAAATAATAAGATCTATCAGTCATTGCAAAGCAAAAACAGCTTAATTTGCAGAATAAAGGTCATGCTAGCTGTTACTTCTGAGGGACTGACAGAAAACAGTGTTCATTACAGCAAATTCCAAAAGAACCTCTGCCCTGAACATTACCGTATGCTGAGGTGTCCACATGCAGGTTTCAAAATCAATGTCAGATTTATAACACTGAGTCGACTTTTAGGATTTGTCCTTGTGAACCAGACCCAACTCACCAACAATACACAGCAGTGGTAGTTCTGCAAATCCCGATACACTAATGGAGAGATTTCACACTGCCAACAGTCTATCTGGCCAGTGGGGAAAACTATTTCCAAACATCTGCACAAAGCAGTCATTTCAAATCCCTTAATTCACATGTTTAAGAGATTATTGAGCCTGCGTGATTTTCAACCACCAGCTGGTCAAGTCTTAATTGTAGGTACTGAAACAAAATTATTATGCCATCTAAATCAAACAGAAGTGTAAACTATACGTACACACATACTCCCTAGATTTTGTTATGTTTAATCTACACTGTAAATTGCTGCATAAAATCACATTCCTACCATGGAAAGCATTTTTTTTTCTCTTTTCCTTTGAAAACAGAAATTGGTCAGCCTTCCACAGCTACCCTCTTTCATTAATCAGCCCTAATTAAACATACTGATTGAGCCAAACATTGGGATTTCCAGTTGAAAGGGTTTACTAGACTGTAAAATGCGTGCAAGAAAGACCTCGACCAAATGCACGAGGCACTTGTGTGCCCCGAACACACTGATCCTTTAAGTGAGCTCCCAAAATAAGACAAATATGCATCTGCTCAGTAAACAACATCAGAATTTACGGTGTTTGAGCGGCAAATGTCGTCCTTGGCTCCACTGAGAGATGAAGCCATTGAAGCTGAACCAAGTATCACTTTGGTTTCTGGCTCCATGACCTCTCATTAGAGGAAAGAGTTGCTGGAAATCACAGCTTTAACCAGCCCTAACTCTGGATATCAATGTTTTAATGAAAAGCAATTTCATTCAAATAAAAAAAAAAAAACTTGCTATGCCCCGACAGACTGAATGAACTACTAAAAGACATTCCCTATTTTACTCTGTCAATTATCCACAAGAGCATAAAAAAACATTATAGTTAGGTATTGTTATTTATACCAACATCACACTTATTTCTTTTTAGATCTTTTCCCCAAAATGCTATAAATGTGATTACGACATGAAATGATTCCCTAACCTGTCAGACAAAGTGTAGGATTCTTAAACTAAATAAATCACTTAAAAATCCATTATCCATTCAGTGTTTACATGATTTATTGACATAAAGCTGAAAACAAGGCCATTTTTTATACCTGTGAAAGGCCTGACATTTGAAGATATTCCATTTTCACGGCACAAAAGGAAAGAAGGAATATTGTGATTTCGTCAACTTGTTTGGCAGCCTAAAATTGAACTGTGGGCATAAAGAAAGGAAAACGAGAGCGATATTTGCCCACATTTTCTGATTTTTTGACAGGTCATGGTTCAAAATAATAGCTGATTAAAGATAGTTCTGACAATAGAACAGATGATCTAACTTCTAAATACAAAAGAAAACAGCAGTCGTAAGTTAAACATGAGTTTGGACACTGAATTATTTACATGCTCCAGATATTAAAACTGCGATGTGATTTAACTAATTGTGTAGCGCTTGAATACTTAAAAATTCAAGAGTGGAAAATCGAGTCAAGTCTTGGAAAAAGGTTACAATGAACAAGCCTGAGGTAGTTTCTGAAAATATGATGGTATATAGCAAGTGTCCAAGTCTCACTCAAAACTAAACTTTCACTGCTGTAGTGTCATGGTCCATCTATGATAAATGACTTTATGACAAATTGCTATAATGCGCAGAACCCATACTGAGCATGTGGAACAATGTATGCAGCTCCAGCAGGGCAAAACAACAGTGGTGTTTGTGTGTGTGTGTGTGTGTGTGTGTGTGTGTGTGTGTGTGTGTGTGTGTGTGTGTGTGTGTGTGTGTGTG
>JAVDPK010002012.1:89233-102992 GCA_034780415.1 Cichlasoma orientale
TGTGTGTGTGTGTGTGTGTGTGTGTGTGTGTGTGTGTGCGCGCGCGCGCGCGTGTGTGTGTGTAGTGGCATCATCAAAATCCTACGTTTTACAGAAGGGCTTCTTGGTTTTGTTTATTCTTCCACAAAGGAAATCAGCAGCAGTAATGATTTCATGATTAAACCATGGTGCAGATCTGCTCATTGACTAATAGACTAATGCAAGTTTAATCAGATGCTTTAGGTTGCACTTTGTTGTCATCTAGTGGTGAAAATATGACATAACACACTGGATGTGATTTCTATTCTGTGCCACCAAAATCTTCATCACTCCTAATCCTTGAGTTTGAAGGACAGTCCATTATCTCACATCCTGGTTGTATGAATTACTCTTAGACTAAGACGTCGTGACCTTGGAGTTACACAGGCGCCACTCACACCAGTGTTAGTATCACACAGGAGCAAAGAAACGAAAGGTTACATTTAGCCACAGCCACGAAACTTAGTCCAGACAAGGCAAAAGCATCACAAAACAACACAAAACATAAACTGCAGCAGTTCAAATAAAACGCAACACAAATCTAAATCATTAGCATTCAATGCATTGCAGCTTTTTAAAATGACTATCTTCAAATTAATAGACTAATTTTAAAAGGCAGAGCACATTGGCATACAAACATTTGCTGAAAAAAGGGGAAAAAAACATCCGGCTAAGCGACTGCAGTAGATTATAAAACTCTCCGGGATGATACAGCCCTTTTCTTTGGCACAGCGCGTACATTTCCGTGGGATAGACTCGCCAATAGCCTAATTAAATGGAAAGCACAATTTGTCACAGCAACCAACAGCAGCACTCTCCGAAAGACTGCAAGTTACTGCGGGCCACTCCAGCAGCACAAACAAAAATACAGCAAAAGGTATATATATTTTAATCTGCTTTAACAAACATCTGCAAACATGTTTATCGCCACACATGCTGCGGGTGCTGATGACACGCCCGCTGCAGCATCATTAGAAAGCTCTGATTAATAATAACCGAGCCCGATTTTTCGGGAAAATGCATTTGAACTCACCCTTCGGGGGTAAAGCTGAATTTGAAAGTTATCGACCTCAAGACGAGAGAATTGAGCGGGTCCACCGTGCAACGAGGTCTCCCATATTTAGTTAAAGTGAAAGTCAAAATTCAGTTAGGCTCGGTGAGAGCAGGTAGTTTCTGGAGTTGTGTCAGCACAGGGATTTTTCACACTCGCCGACGCGCAGAAGTCAGGTGCGAGGACCCGCCGCTGCTTCCTCCCTCTTCTCTCTCCCTCCACTGGGTGAAGCGCGGCCCACTTTAAACTCTAGTGACGTCATGGGCGCTGATGCTGATGCTGCCCGCCTCTCCACCCACCTGCTCACCCTGCCCTACACCTCTTCACACATAAACATACATGCAAGCACACACTTGCTTTTCCTAAAACAGAGGATAACCCTACAATAATATTATAGCAACCTGTGAAAAACTCTCTTCTGCCCTTGACAGGTGTAGCCTATAACCTGTAGGATCCCTTTCAGAAATACCTAAAAGTGTATTTTCTGATTCCGCAAAGGATTATTCATCTAAGCTCCTTTCTATAGATGGATGCAGCAGTCAAAATTGTATGGGGTGAAAGTAGCAAATTGCCTGGAACAGCATAATTATTATAATTACCTCCTATTTCTGAAAGGATGCACACTAGTTCTCCTGTGAACCAAAAGAAAAAAAAAACAGATCAAGTCACTTGTGACTGAATTCGTTTTTTTCTTTTTTGTAATATTCAAATGATTGTTCATAATCCACCTTTACTAACAAATCCTCATCTGCGTATGACAGATCTAAGCAAGTTTGCTAAGTTGTTGCAGTCACCAACCTCGGCCGAGCCTTACAGCGACTTCACACTTTTGCAGTCCTGATGTTTCCGAGGATTTTTCCACATGAAAGATTTGGACACCGAGCGTTGGATCTAGTTCTCACTTTGATGTTTAGAGAGATATGCTTCTTAGTGGGAAGTTGGAAGGTGTTAAGAGGAGACAGACTGTTTAAATTAGATGCTTGTTTAACTGAAAAATAATAGGCCTAATTTTGAAGGATGAGTCTGCGGATATTTTTTTTATTATCAACAAAGTTTAAAAAAGCAAAAACAAACCCAACAAAGGGGGAAAAAAACCTAAAAACACATAAGTGTGCCAAATTTTTCACTATGTAACTTATAGCATTTTATTTATTCATTCATTTATTGAGTCCATCTAACTTAAACACTCCTCCTGACATGAATACTCATGAGATGAACAAATGTGCATTAATCGCAGTGTTGTTTTTGTTGTTTTTCTGCGGGAACGAGCGGGTTGCAGCTGAGCGCCACAGACGACACATTGTGAGGCGGTTGGAAAGTACTGATAGATAAAGTAAAATATTTTTTTAGTTTTGGTCTATTGATGAAAAATATATGACAAACATATTGTGTAGCAGCAGCCTTATCCTTCAGGTGAAAGTCAGTGCAGAATGTGTTGAAGAAATGCAACAGAAAGGTGGCAAGACTGAAAAGCAAAACATGACACATCCTGTCACTCACTTTTGTTCCTGGTTCTTTTGTTGTGTTTCCGTTGCCGATCGGATGTGTGTTTGCTTGCATGCTAACCAGCCAGTAAGAGGTACACTCTGGATTATAAGATAGAACATTAAAGGTGTTTTTGCCCTGCTTTTGTCTGTCCATCATGGTCCTACTGCCTGTTTCCTAGCACAACTGCAACAGATGTAAAAAGTGTCCAAATGTACCAACACCAAAGTGACTTGAAGTATGTATATGCATAAAGTATGCATTATGCAGCTGCTGTATAATTTGGTTTGTTTTTGTAATGCATTCATTAGGAAACATCAGCTAATTGAGGTGAGGCTAACTGCTGCTGTTGGCTTAACTGATGATTATTGTTATCAAAATTAATGCTGAAATGACTGCTGTTTCCAAGTAAATGCACAAATCGTTAAGAGTTACGGTAATTTAAGGCAGAAAATCCACACATCCGCACATCTGAGAAGCTGGGACCATGAGTTTAAATAATGAATGATTAATTATGATCCTTTACTCTTTTTTTTTTTGTTCTTCTATTGCCTTTTATTGTTTTTAGCAATGCATGATATTTTAATCTTTTAATTAATACAAGAAGTACAATATTTCACCCTGAAATGTAGTGAAGTAAAAATAGTGTGCATGGGCCTTGCAAACACATGTATTCCATCCAGCTACACCAAACCTTCACTATCCCCGGCAGAGCATCTTGTGTGTGTGTGTGTGTGTGTGTGTGTGTGTGTGTGTGTGCGTGTGCGCGTGTGTGTGTGTGTGTGTGTGTGTGTGTGCGTGTGCGCGTGCGTGCGTGCGTGTGTGTGTGTGTGTGTGTGGGTGTGCGCGGGCGGGCGTGTGTGTGTGTGTGTGTGTGTGTGTGTGTGTGTGTGTGTGTGTGTGTGTTTAACTTATTCTTGCTGAATTCAGCTGAGTGCTGGACTTTTGTTTTCATATTTTTATGTTCTCAATCAAATAGCATGTGCAGTCCTCTGTGTTTTGTCATTGGCTTTGCTCCAGATGAACTACATCTGCCCAAATGTAAAAACTGCTTTTGCTTCTGTATTATAGCTCGCTGACTTATCGTAATCAAACAGAAGGGCACAGCTCCGCCTTCCCACTGCCATTGGCTAAAGGATAATACATTCTTTATGTAGCGTGATAATCTATTCCACTACTTAAGGCTCTTATAGTAAATGATTCTATGGAAGAAATGTAACCTGAATTGAAATGTTTTGTTTCCCGTTTGTTTCTTCCTGGGTTGCCACATTTATAGAAAGCTTATCAGAAGATGTTTTCAGATTTAGATTAAGAAAATTTGCCTCCTTAAATTAATACTCCAGTTAAGAAAGCACATAGTACCTTTATGAAAGTTAAATTAAGGAGTCAGCATCATTCTCTGTATTAAAAAACTGCTTCCTGTCTGGGGGGGGTGGGGGGCACTCAAGGTGAAGGACGCAAAGAAAATGGAAAAAAAAAAAACCTGAAAGGATTGGCACTTGAAAGTCTATGCGATGTAAGCAATTACATTAAGTGTACTGAAGTGGGAATTTCAAACCTTTTACATGCGATTCAACCATCAAATAAATTATCCTTATTTATGTTAATCCGGAAATAGAAAACAATGCACGAGTACCCACTTGTCCCGCCACAGTTGTCCCATCTTGTCATTGTTTTTCTGTATTAGTCATTGGACAGATTTGCATGTTTGGGACTCAAACTTTTGGCCTTTTTTCTCAGCAGGAGCAACTGGCTGCTGTTATCGGCTGCTTCAGAAGCTGCCTTTGTGGCCTGCTGCAATCCCAGACCACAAATCCCCAACTCCCCGACCAAAGTAGTGGTGGATGAGGCAACAAATCCACAGCATCAAACAAGACATAGTGTATTCTGGTTTTCCAACACTGCTGCTCATCCTCAATCAGTGCGTCTGAGCTTGTTTCTTTTATGTCTCATCTGCTGTCTCCTGATGGCGCAGCAGTGTCTGGAAAGTGCAGCAGAGAGTGAGCTTGTTTTGACCATATCAGGGTGGTAGGCTGGTTTTTGTGATAGACTGTATGTATCCAGCTATCTATATATTTTCTTAACCACTTATCCAATTCAGGGTCACAAGGGGCTGGAGCCTATCCCAGCTGTCAGAGGCTGGGAGACTGTATATATCTGAATCTCATTTTTTTATTTTTTTTATCACCCACAGTGCTTGCTCAGAAGTGATTTCTGACTTCCTTTAGGTGCATCATGGTAAATCAGATTCTTAGGTTTTCTGCCTCTTACAGTTGAATAAATTTATAGAATAAAAATATTAAAAACAACAACAAACAAATAATTTTCAAGTAAATTTGAACATCATCTTTCTAAACTGTCTCACTGTATCTAGCAATGCAATTCATTTAATATTTACAAGGCTGGATTGCCCACCAGTATCTCCAGAATTAATGCACCTGTTATTCAGGATAATCCAGAGACCAACAGTTTTTATTCGAAGTACTTCCTAACAAAGATGTGGTTCTCATTAAAAAGCAAACTGTTGACGGCGAGGTCTTTTGGATAATCCTGAGTATCAGCGACACTGACTCTGGAAGGAAATGCTGGTGATGAATTTTTTAAAGATGCCCTCCAGACATTTTAAGATATATACATATTCTCCGCTTTGAATGATAATTTGCGTCTTATGTGTTTTTCAGCTAAACATTCAATTATTTGGTTGATTTTCTTCATCTCATCACGTCTCCTTGAAAATACAGAATCTATGAATATTCAGATTTTCAATTTCTGCTTTTGCTGTCCCGCATGAGATGTCTCCTACATCAGAAAAGCCCATATTAATGCAGGTGCACTGGAGGTTTCATGTTTGCACATCACACGTACACGTCTTAACCTCAGACTGAAGGTAAGAAACTTTCCTCCTTCAGCAGATGAAGATGAAAAGCACTTTTGTGTGTCAAACTGCGCACGTACATAATTCGGAACAGTAAATCGTCAATCGTCCATATGAAGTGGGAAAAAAAAAAGGTGAAGCACGTTTTGAAGTGGAGGCTTTAAATGTAATCAAGCACAAATGAAAACTTCATTTACCTCTACTGTACTAGGTTGGAAAGTGATGGATAACTCAAAACCTGTAAATAATAAAAACTTCAGTCGTGTATTTGAACAAACAAACACTTGATGTGCTTTAAAGCGGTGCTTGCAGATAAAAGCGATGCATTCAAACAAATAACGGTTTCAAACGACAAAAAGAAAGAGCAAAAAAATAAAAGGAAAGACAAGAAAGACCAAAAAATTGAATGTTATGTTTTGGGATTGCTTGAACTCTGCTGTCTCAAGTCAGAAGTGGACCTTTCAATTGAGTATTGATTCTATGCACATTAGAAAATGCACCAAGGAATGGCTTCTAAACAAATAAATAGTTATTGAATGGTCTCGTCAAAGCTCGGATTTGAATCCTTTTGAAATGTTGTGGGGAAAATTTCGAACAGTCTGTACACGCAAGAAAGAACTAAAACATCTTGCATCTGGAGTTTTGCATGCAATAGCGAAAACCTTGGCAGTCCAATATCGGAGAATTTGTGGAAATTATGCCCACAAGAAATTAAATGTACTAAAAGTGGCAATATACCAGTCTGATGCCAGTGCTACTTACTCGTTCCATTACATGTACTGATATTTTTATTGAATAGCAATTTTTTTCCTAAAGTGTTGTTCCATCTTCATTTGCGGGCGCCGTCTTGAAGAGGATGAAGTATTTGCTTTCAAAAAAGGCAACAATTTACTAGCAGCCTACTTACCTTTTCCACATGAATTTGTGTACGATTAGCATCACAAAATAATTAAAGATCAAATTTTTTCATTTCATCAAATATGATATCTTTGATTACATGTCCCCTTCAATCTCACTGGCCAAATGTGTGAAAGCAGTGATCTTTCTTCAGATCAGTGGTTCCCCAAACATTTTTTGACTTTTACAGTGTCTGTAGTACTTTTAAACTATTATGCGCGACTTTATGTTGTAAGCAGTCAATCTGAGTCATTACATGTTATTTTAGTCATTTCTAAAAGATTTCATTAACAAGGGGAAAGAGAAGCAAAAAATAGGCATAATTTCTTCCTAGTTATGGTTCTGTGACTATGTGATGGGCCCCAGCTCATCAGATTGGAAAAACACTGGTGTAGATGTTTTATGGTCCACATTGGACACCAGTGCTGCAGTCAGGTCAGTTATGCTCAAGTGCCCACAGCCCAGTTTATCAAATGCAACTTACAATTCACAGGTTTCCTGCCTATGAGCCAATCTTTCCTCTCTGTCAGTCCTGGTTTATGAAGAAAAAAGCTGATTATGGCAGCAAGATGCTTTTGGTAAACCAGGCACGGCTCACTGGCCTTGTGTCCGTCAGGACACTCTGTAGAGACCTCAGGATAGATTGTAAAAATGGGAGTCGATTTAAAGTTCTGCTTGCTGTCTAATCTGCACACTACATTTAGACTGACAGCTAATAAATCATTGGCAGGAGAAGGTCTTCTGTCCGGTGAAACATTCATTCATTGGTAGTTTTGATGGGATTTTTTTCAGACATCAAACTGTTTGAGTTAAACAGTTTTCCCCAACACGGCAAAAAATCTTTAGGGGATTGGCCCCTTTTAGGGATGAAAATTATTCAAAGCCTCCCACCCCCAGCTGAGAAGAATAGTTTAGTTTAGTCTAGCTGTGTTTATGAGCTACATAATGCCATAGTCAGCTATTTTAATTCAGGAAGCAAGCCTTTTGGAGTTAATAGGCAGTCATCATTGTCTTCTCCATCCTCCTTCCATCGCTGCAGCGAGACTCTCGGCTGGAAGGAGCTCTGACTTTTGTGATGATGATGATGCTTAACTTTTTTAATTTCAGTTCAAATTGTAATTTTTGATCAACAGTTAGATGTAAAAAAATATTTTTTTGCAGATGATCGTTTGCTTTTAGCTGGTTCACAAAACGTTTTAAAAAATGACCATAACGAGCACCATGGGACTGCGTTAGATGTGGACAGGGGATTAGATGATACTGCATCTCTGCAAGTTTGTAGTCTGCTCTTGTTTCACAGTTGTTCGACAAAATGCTCGTACTGTGTTCTTTGCTGGGGGATTTTATCACGAGTATGATTAAAAAAAATCATTAACACAACATGAGTCTGTTCTCTGTCTATGAAATATTAATGTGTTTATACCATCATTGTTTGAGATCAGCCTTCTTTATGTGGAGAAAAAGCAAATCCCATTTCTGGCAGTTTATTTAATTTAAGGTAAAGAATTTTAGGATGATGTGAGGCAAGTGATGATAAAGTTTTGGGGAAGAATAACGTCTCCTCTGCCCTGCAGGGAGTCAAAGAGAGAGAGGAGAAAGAGGCACAGAGGCAAAAATAACCAAAACTGGGTTTTCTGTACTGTTATTAGTCAGTAGCATTCTCCAAATGATTTTTAGTTTTTAATTCATTTTGGCACAACCCTCAGGCCCCCTTCCAGGTTAAGAACCACAATTATACAAATAGAATAAATTTTAAAAAATGTTAATGGATGAATAAATATGTTATTTAAATGATAATTTTAACATTCTTTTTTTTTCAAATGCTACAACATGTTATGTTTAATAAATGAACCCTTTTTTTTTTTTAATCCACTGGACAGAGATTTGTTTTACAGTGAGGTGTAACAAATTGTGAGAAAATGATGGCATTTGTGGACAAAGAAAAGAAATCGCAGGGTCTGCGGAGCATAACTCTGAGCTTGGGTGAAAATCCAGCCTCTTGTACAGTATGAAAAGAATCATCAGCAGCTTCTGAAGAGCCACAGTGGGTGTCAACAATAATAAAATATAGCAAATGCACAAAGGGAAGTATTAAAGAGGGGAGGGTATTGCTGTGGATGAAATCAGACACAGAATCCTTGGTGATTTTGGTCTGAAATAAATAAAACAGAAGCAGAGCACGAACAGAACATTTCACTGGCTGTCTGAGAGGCTAATGATGACCCAGAATAGTAAAATGATTTTAAAGCACTATCTTCAAATGAGATGACTGGGTTGCTTACGAGTCAATTAAAGAAGAAAATGTTGCAGGTTTAGAGTAATGTGGGAGCAAGACAAAAAAAAACAGAACAACTATAAACAAGTCTTATCAAATAAATGTCTTTTATTGCTTTGTTTGCTGATTTTAACTTAATTGCCATGTGTTTAATAACCACAGTATTGTACTGTAAGTACTACATTACATCAAAATTACATGTTGACAACAAATTAATCACAAATGGCTTGAGTGTGAGTTCCCTTTATTAAAATGTTAGTATTTAAACATTAATAACAACCAGCTGGCAGAATGGTAATTTTGCCTGCTTGATTCTTCATGCAGACTCTTTGCCTCCTCTTGATTTGAATATACTGAGCTGGGATCTAATGCGAGAATGCAAACTACCTGAAGCACTAAAAAACAAACAAAAAACAGGCAAAACAATCAAGCACGATGAAGGCCGTGTGTATTATTGCTATTTTGGTTTTGGGGGTAATTAAAATAACTGTATGGACATATGGGATAAAAGAATCTGAGCTAAAAAGGGCTAAATAGTTTTTGTTTCTTTTGAACTGCTTCATTTTGTCATTGTTATGTTCGTTAGCAGCCAGATTTCAGTCAAATCTTGTTTATTTGCACTACTCTATGCAGTTTCTGGCTTGTTCATTATTGACTCCGACAAAATCATTTGCTGTTACTTTATAATGAGGCTATGTAGTAAACACAGCTTTTTGTAGATCAATTATGATTTATGTTAATTGGATGTAGACTTGGTAGCCACTGTTCTTTCATCATCGACTCTGTGACAGAGATGTTAATTGCATCAAATGGTTTAGAGTTATGGTGCTGTTAAAGTGGGCTGCATTATACTCAGAGGAGCTTCTACTATGCACTGCTCAAAAAGAAAATGAGGGAACCACTGGATCATGCTACCAGCAGTAACAAGAACACTAGCAAAAAGTAAAAAAAGAAAAAAAAAGTAGAACTAGAGAAATATCAGTCAGGAGCGATAAGGAGAGAGCAATGGTCAGTCGTCACCACCTAACATTCCTTGTTTAGGGTTGTTGTAGTGATGCCTCCTCACTATAATTTGCACCAAAGCAGCTCAAATGGATTCACAATAGTTTAAGTTTCACAAGTGGACAAATTGACATCACTGAAGTGATTCCACCAAAAACTGTAAATGATATACTCACAGTACAGCTGCTGTGTTATATTGTAATAGATGTACCTTTTCTGAGTCCAAATTAAATAAATCTTCCCAAATTGTATTGTTTAAAAATGCAAACTCGCAACAAATGAAATAGGGGCCATGTACAGATACTTGTATTAATAAATACTCTGGTAAAAGCTGAAGTACTGATTCAACTTCTTTACTCAAGTAAAAGTGAAAAAGTACAGGCTCTGAAATGTACTCAAAGTAAGAAAGTAAAAGTAGCTCTTTGGAGGACATTTCTATCAGCTATTTTTGTGCCAAGCAAACTGAACTTTGTGCTATATTAACATGATAATAAAAAAATATATTACACAAGAACACAAACTTTATTTCAATCTAAATTCTAATGAATGTACTCAGTTTGTTATGTAGAACATGAGCAGAGGGGGAAAAAGCTCCACAATGTGGGCGACAGCAAATAGAGCTTTTTTCAGTTGTAGTGGCTTCGCGCGGGGAAAAGAATCACAATAAATCTAGCAGCACCAGCACAGGTCAGCACACCTGACAACAGTCACCTCAAGGTGCCTCTCCTCAAGGTTTCAGTAATAGTTGGTCTTACTGCATGGGTCTTGAGCAGCAATGATGAGCCCTTCAGTTTCTGACTTAGGCCTGCTATTTTAAGCCAGCGGCTTGTTTGGACTTAGTCCACATCTCTGTCATTTATTCCTATTGGGACTGTCCAGAGATTTTTCTTTCCATTTGCTCTTTAATTATTCTATTGCTTGATGTTTACCTCCCATTTATGTTCTTCTAACATACCTAGTGGTTGGCTCATTTTCCATTACTTGTATTTCTAGCATGTTGAGCTCTCTTCTGAATTTAGTAGCTTCATAGTGTAGGGAGTTAGTGTAGTTAGTTCTTTCAAGATCTCTAGCTATCTTAAGTAGATTGTCTTCTTTGTTTTCGAGGTCCAGGCCAGTCAATGGTATTTTATATCTGGTCTCAATCTGGGTAAGGCCTCTGTTCTTGGAAGGCGCAGCCTCCATCCATCCATCCATCCATCCATCCATCCATCCATCCATCCATCCATTTTCTTTTGTTTATCCAGTTCAGGGTCATGGGGAGGCTGGAGCCTATCCCAGCTGTCATAAGGCAAAAGGTGGTGTACACCCAGCACAGGTCACCAGTCTATTGCAGGGCTAACACAGAGACAGAGACATCCATTCACACTCACATTCACACCTTAGACCAGTTAGAATCACCAATTAACCTAACACTATGCTTCTTTTTTTTTCTTGTTGGACTGTGGGATTGTGAGTAATTTCCTTATTTTGAAGTCTAGTTTCTTTACTTCTTCTATTTTCCAGTTAATAATGTTAAATCTGTAGGTGATGACTGCAACTGCAAAAAATAACTTCTGATTCAAGCACCGGTCATATTCGTCTGTAGTATTTTATTCAGATTTTCTCTTTCATTTCTGGATTTTGTATTCTGTCTCCTTCATTCACATTATTTGTATGTGCCCTCTTGTTCTAGATCTACGTCTAGAACTGTATGTAGGTCAAAATTGATGTTTTCAGTGTTTGTTAACTTGTATCTTTAAAAAGTTGCTTTGGCACATTTGTCAACAGTTATACACAGTACAATGCACAGTGAAATGTGTTTTTGTACCTGCAGCCACTAGTAAGTGGTAAAAATATATAAATAAGAATAAAAATAAGTAATTCACACATTGTAGAAAATATATATATATATATAAAGAATAAAATATGTAGTTCACATGTCATGGCACACCCGATAAAAATATATAAGTGTCTAGTGTAAAAATATAAAATTCTAGTCTTTAATGATGGTTTTCAGGTCATCCATGTAAAACAGGTGGTTGATGACCTTGTTGCCTGTCTTGTATCCATAGCTGCATTTGTTCAGAAGAGATGATAGAGGAGCTAGACCAATACAAAAAAGAAGAGGTGAAAAGGAGTACTCCTGAAAGATTCCACTATTGTAACTGATGGGTCTGGATGTCAAAGTTCCCGCATTGTGGTTTTTTTTTTTCTTTTTAGCCTGTCATGTCTGGCAGTTTTTTGCAATCAGAATCGTGATCCGAATGCATTGTTGTACCAAACATATTTGCTTTTACAAGAAGAGCTCTATAAGTTCTCCATAGGCTGCTCTTGTTAATGTTTGTCTCGTTCTTTTATTTATTCATTTATTTTGGTATTGTTCACAGAATATGACAGCCAGGTCTGACAGGCAGGAAGGAAAGAGTAAGAGAAGAAGAGAGAGGGGAGAAAACAGAAGAAATAAGGGGACAGAGCTAGATACACACACATAAACATATTCACATATATATATACATACACTCATACACACACAATCTTGCTGTGTTATGTTGGAATGTATGCGTGTGCGTGTCTCTGTCATGAAACGTACTCAATAATGAGGGTGATAAGCTGTATCGACGCCCCCCGGGATCTAGAGGTAAATAAGGAAAGACCCAGGTAACCCGGGCCATCCACAGCCCACCAGGAGCTCAGAAGACCCGTGGCCACACATCCCGATGATTTCCCAGAAGAGGAAGGAGAGAGACCCTACACGGAGCGCCCACCGCCAAAGGGCAAGAGACCCAGAGAGCCAGAGGTAATGAGCAACCCACCCCCCTGTAGGCCGTGACCCGAGAACGTGGCCCCAAGGCCCTGGGCACCCAAGAACCGCCCGACACTCTCCTCTATTATGGTTTTGTTTATCAGTAGTTGATATTGACCACCATAACTCCCTTTCCTACAGCCTTTTTGTTCTGCTGGTAGCAAGTTAAAGCAAGTTAAAGCCTTATACACTGAGGAGGCATTGAATGGCTTTTGACTTGGGGGGAGAGGGTAGGTAGTAGTTGTTAGCCAACTAGAACATTCCTCAGGTTTTTCTATGATCTTGTTTAGGCTTAGGTCAGGTTTTCATGTAGTGTTGTCAGGTGTTTTAGCCAGAGGCTTGCTATGCCATCATTCCCCAGGGTCTTCCAGCTGCTTGATTTTCTGGATTGTTGTTGCTCTCTCTTTTGCAGTTGTTTCTGGCCACTCTTGTTCGGATGCTTGTCGATTTGCTTTTTCTGTTGCCTTTATCCACTCTACATTTTTGTTTTGATGTTTTTCTTTCTCTCAGATATTAGCCCAAAAAAATGTTACTGCTTTTTGTCAGGTATTTCATGGAGTTCAGTATTCTTCTTTTCATTTTTAGAACTTTTTTGTTTTCTTATGAGAACTCCTCTTTTCCTTTCCTTCACATGATTTCCTCTGTTGATTTCAGAGTCTTGAACTTTCAGCTCTTCTCTTTTGGATTTGTTTTTCAATTAGTTTTTTCCATTGTGACTGTTTTATTTTTTTTGTCTGTTCTTCCTTATTTTTTTGCCTAATGTGCCACAAACTGCACAGGTAGTGGCATGAAAGAATTAGTTCACTTCAGTAAGGGATAGTGTATGCTCAGGCCTTCTTTCCTGCTCTATTAGCTGTTTGTAATGCTGATTTTGCATGCCTGTCGCATTTAATTTTTGGTATTAGTGGTATGCAGTTTCCCGTTTTCTCAGGATGTTGTCTACCATTTCCTCTACTTTTTCATCTCCACTGTGTTTAGCATTTGGGTGGTCTGATTCATTTGGTTGGTTTTCTTCATTGCTATGCTCATTTCCCTGTGAACCTGTTTTCTTGGTGATTCAGATCTCTTGCCAGCTCTTATCTTTTATCCTTTGAATTTCAGTTTCTCTCAGTCTCTTGTTTTTCATGAGGTCCCTTCTGTTGTTTGCAGGGTTATTGGCAGTCATATTAGGTCATATTAGTTCTAGTTGGTTTTTGGCTATTTTCAGGTAGTGCATTTTGGGGGCCCCTGTAAGTGTCACACTGGGTAGAGTTTGTTCCAATAGCAGACTTTTGGACCTCTGCCTGGTTCCCTGCTGAGGGATGCAGTCCTTGTTTACTCGCATGACAACCAATGTGGTATCGGTTAGGGTTTTTTTTTTTTTTTTTTTGCCCT
>JAVDPK010002013.1:13523-28197 GCA_034780415.1 Cichlasoma orientale
TTTATTTACATTATACATGCTTCCCTTAGGCAGTATGATTAGAAAGCATTGCATACATTTTCATTGTTATGCAGATATTTGATACGGCGTGTTTTTTGTTTGTGAACGGAGACATTTAAACACTTTAGTTTAAAATGAAAACATTTAATATTTTAAAGAATCAGAAGATATCACATGAACATGGGACTCTTGGTTCTGGAGGACACAGGCCATCCCAGCAGCTGGCTGTGACTCCCCTCCCCAACAGAGCCAAGATTCTAGGCTAAACATAACATTTTATACTGCCCCTATCTACAGGCAAAACAGATACAGTGAGCTGCGGTTTGGCCTTCTTCACTGGTCCGTCCAGTGGCTGGCTCTCGTGACTCAGATTTCTTCCATCAGCGATAAAAGGCTCTGTAAAAGAAGCACATGCCTTCCTGCTCCAACGTTTCCCTAATCATGACAAGGCAGTTTTATCCAGCTCAGTAACAGGACAGGAAAGAAACTTTTGAATGAGGTAAAAACGGTCTGTCGGGAATGTTCCCGTGAATACGGCTCGTTTATAACGTCTTGTTGTCAGTTTACTTTCATATATAAAAACCAAATGCTTTTCAGTCATCTTAATCCTGGGATGGTCACTCGTCCAATATTTATCTGCTAACTTTGTCTAGAGGTTAGCTACACTAGCCAAAATGTTTTGTTATCTCATTTCAGCACAATGCCCCCACCAACGAGCAGGCTGGAACAGCAGCAGGACTTTGTTTTTTTAAAAAAGAGGAACGTCAGTGTGAGTAACAGTCACAAAACACAAGGGCAACACCGGATCATAATTTATCAACATGTTTGACAGTATATTAGATATGTGTAATAATATCTTATCAGGAGAATGGTAGTACGGTAATGGTAATGGTAGAAGCTCAGACGAGGTCTTAAATTAGTGTAGTGAACTATGTATAACAGTAATAACAGGCTAATTAACCTGTTATTAATTTTAAATGTAAAACTAAAGAATTTTATCATGAGAAGAACTGGTTCTGCCCACGTCTTACGATTATAAAACATATACATATGTAAATTATACATGCAATATTACAGGTGTGCACAACACTATTTTTCCAAGAAACATTTGAAAAAGAAGAAAATAAGTTTTTATGCTTCGCTCAGAGTTTTTGCAGATGTGTCAGGTTTCAGATATGTGTCCCCATCAATGGTAAACTCATTCCTACACCCTTGGTGGCTACTCGTGTTCACAGAGCACAGCAGAGGAGTCTGAACCGAAGACATGATTGGCTCTGAGTCCGGCATAGAGCGGCTCAGTGAATGTGGTCTGGACTCTGTGGAGGAGAGTCATGGTGTCAGAGACACCGTAGAAGGACAGAATTCCTGCTCTGTGGTCCAGGAACACCCCAATTTTGAAGGCCTTAGTGCCTGAGACTTGAGTACAGTATTTATCATGAGTGAATTCATATTCGTCCCAACATTCTAACGCCCAAGACGCATTATTGTTTCCAAATTCACTTTGATCTCCTGTTCTGCTTATACTCTTGTATGTGACTGCTACATAAATACCTAACCCGCTCCACTCCACCTCCCAGTAGTGACGTCCAGTGAGACGCTCTCTGCTCAGGACCTGAGACCTGTTCATGAACCTCTCAGGGTGAGCAGGATACGCCTGTTTTTTACTCACAAATGTCACTCTTCTGTTCTCTGCAGATAATAGCAGCCGCATGTTTACAGTGTTTGGATCCAGTGTGAGCTGGGTTGAAAACTGTAAGAATTCAGCTCTGGTTGTGGGCTCTGGTTGTGGCAGCAGGACATCTACATCAGTCACTGTACGTGAAGCATTTTGCCATCCTTCATGAAGAAGGCTGTGGAGTTTATCCTTTAACCCTGATACAGCAGCTGGCACATCTCCAAAGTACAGCAGAGGACGGGGTTTGCTGAAAGGTGCCTCTGCAGAGTTACTGAGATCTGAGAGCAAGAGAAAAACGTTCAGAAACTGGGTGTGGTCCTCTGTGTGATAGAGCTGTTCAAGTTCACCATGTTTTCTTCTCAGGTCAGGGAGCTCCTCCTCCAGCTTTTTCACAACCTCTTTGGCTCGATTCACTTCAGTTTCCTGCTGAGATCTGATCTGCTGCGTGACAGAAAAACATTTTTTCTTAATGAGAGCGATGAGCTCAGTGAAGATCTTCTCACTGTCACTCACAGCTTCATCAGCAGAGCGCATGATGGCCTCCACCTCCTGCTGAAGCACTTTCACATCTTTCTCTCTGTCCTTGATTCTCTGATGAATGTTTTCCAGACACGGTTTCAGCTCTTTCTGCCTCTCACTCCTTTCTGCTTCAGCTGAGACGATGCAGTGGTCTTTATGTTCATCCATGGAGCACAGATAACAGATACACTGCTGATCAGTGCGGCAGAAGATCTTCATCACCTCATTGTGCTGAGGGCACATGTTCTCCTGAAGCTTCTTTGAGGGGTCGACCAGTTTGTGTTTCTTTAATGCAGCTACAGTATGATGAGGCTGGAGGTGCTGCTCACAGTAAGAGACCACACACTGCAGACAGGACTTGATGGCTCTCAGCTTCCTCTCAGTGCAGACATCACAGGCCACATCTCCAGGTCCAGCATAGCAGTGATCAGCAGGAGCAGCTTGGAGTCCAGTCTTCTTCATCTCCTCCAGCAACTCTGCCAACATGGTGTTTTTTCCCAGAGCAGGCCTCTGTACGAAGACCTGTCTGCACTGAGGACAGCTGTGGATTTGTTTCTGATCCTCTTCATCAAAGTGCCTTTTAATACAGTTCATACAGTAGTTGTGTCCACAGGGAAGAGTCACCGGCTCCTTCAGTAGATCCAAACAGATGACGCAGCAGAGTTTGTCACCAACAGTCTTAGATCCTCGCTGAGCCATTTCTCCTCGTAGTGTCAGTGAATGTTATAGAGTTCTGACAGAGAGCGAAAGAAGGAGGGACCTTTAGATTCTGATGAATTCCAGAAACCGGAGTGGTAGGTTTGAATGAGGAGGTATTTGTTAAATCCATTCATTTCATTCCTGCCTCAGTGACTCAAAAAGCTTAAGAAACAATCCATCAACAAAAAGAGGAAGCTTTGCTTGATTTTTTAAGGTTAATTTAATCACCTTTATAGCAGAATCTTTGAGAAAGTTTTGCAACTTTAGACAACATACAAAAGGCCCATCTCAAACCTCCTTTTAGTAACTGACTGGGTGGAGCACAGTAAATTAAAAACGCCGGTTAGTTTATTATTTATCCAACCAGAATCTACTTAGTCTTCACAGGTAATTACTCACTGTGAACTCACATTACCTGCGGTGTAAACCTGTGTATACATTTAAAGCATTGTGAAGCTGCAGGAATGAGTGAGAGGAAAGCCGCGTCGTTACCAGTGATAAGAAGCTGATTCTGAACAAAAGTTGAGCGCGTTGTAGCGCATATTTAGTCAATGACATGTACACACAACAGTATATATTTGATCACTTATTTTTTTGACATTTTAGGTTGCAGTGTTGGCTACCCCTGTTTTAGGTTGTATTCAATTTTCTATTTATATGCTTCAAGCAGATATTCATGGTCTCATAGTCTTTGCGTTTATACACCACCCTGCATTTAATCATTAATCTCCGTCTCTCTCCCCTCACCTCCAACCGGTCTCGGCAGATGACTGCCCCTCCCTGAGCCTGGTTCTCCAGGAGGTTTCGTCCTGTTAAAAGTGAGTTTTTCCTTCCCACTGTTGGGATGTTTTTCTGTACTGCTGTACGGTCTTTACATTACTGTACAAAGCAAAGCAAAAGGTGAAACATCTTCTTTTCACTTTATTACAATGCCTGAATTATACCTGGAAAGTCACAATTTTGGAATGACGACCTCAGCCTTTTCTCCCTGTTTCCCTCCCCTAAGAATAGCTTCTTGATAGCCACCATCCCACTGAGACCATTTCTGATGAGGCTTCAGTGAACAGTAGACGGATCACCTGAAGGTCCAGATGCATCTTTGAGGTCCTGTGTCAGGTTTTTGTTACTGTTTTGGGTGTTACTGTATGGGAAGATGGACTTGCTGTATGATGCTGCAGATGTTTGTAATGTTTGCAGTTTGAGCTTCATAACTGATAATCTTCTAATATCACCCAATGTGTGACAATTACATGAAATTATAGTAATTTGTGTTTTTGGTGAGTATTCATGATGCATCCTGCGTGAATTTGTTTAAACTTACATCACTCATGGGTCATGCATGATTTAAGCTTTACCTTTATTTAAGGTGGCCAGATCCCACAACTAATGCTGAGAGGAAGTGTAATCATGTGAAGAACAGACATACTGTATTTCATATAGAAAAAAATCCCAACTTCCTCTCTAAGTAGATACAGTAAGCATAAAATGAAAGAAGGAAGTTTGATTTGGTCATCTTATTGTTTGTACACTCACACATTCTCTTTTTTTCTATTGTAAAAACTGTTATTTCAGCTCTTTTTTCATGTCTAGTAATCATCTTTGGTTTCAATCAGGATGCATCCATAGGGCAGCACATCTCTTTTTGAGCTACAAGTTTATTGTGCAGCTTGCACGTTTTAAGTTGATCAGAGCCAATCAAAAAGGGAAATATTGTGTTAACATGTGCAGCAGTCCCAAATAAGGTGGGACACCTGTTCACCATTCTGAGGAATATTAAATGACAGCTAATATAATAATAAGTAGCCAAGAATTTAATTGTGACCAGACATTTAATGTCAACAGTTTGAAACTTTTCACTCAAAGTATTGAGGTTCAACACCCAGACAGGCCTGGATGATAAGAAAATAGTAAAGAAGCTAAAATAAGCACAGCACATTTGGAACAGAGAGCGGGGGTAATGCCTGCTCACAAAGCTGCCAGCTCTTGCATCAGCTTCTCCTTCTCCCGCTGCAGCTCCGAGATGCTCTGCTTGTTCTGCTCCAGCCGGTCCTCCAGCCACTGCAGCAGCGGCCCGCTCACCGCCGACATCTGGCTGCACAGGTTCTTGGTGAACACGGAGCCGTTGTGGATCTTGGTGACGGGGTCCAGGTGCGCCAGGCTGTGGATCTTACGGTAGGTGTCCTGCTCCTCCTGGCACAGGATCCGCGGCAGCTCCACGGCCGACTCCAGGCACACCTTTCCGATCGCCTCGCGGGGCAAGACATGGATGGGGATCTCCACGCGCTCGTACTCGGAGCCCTTCTGCGCCTGCACGGACTGGAAGCAGGTGTACAGCACCCGGCCCGTCTTCGTGTTCTTATCCTCGATGAAACAGGAGAAGATGAGGCCCACGAAAAACTGGTCCAGCATCTGGTACATGGCCTGGGTCCGCACGTCGACGTGGGAGGGCCACACGGTGATGTGCGGGTGGGAGTGGTACCAGCCGACCACTCGCATCGGCCTACCGGTAATGTCCGCCAGCCGCTCCGCCTCCGTGGATGCCGCCGACAGCTGCTCCGGGGAGATCTCCACCCGGTCCTTCCTCTTGTCGGAGCGGCGGAGGATGATGACGGAGTGGATGTGGACGATACGGGAGACCTCCACCTCCCCGATACACAGACCCATCACCTCCTCCTTCTCCGTGCTCAGCGCGTGATTCATGCACACCAGAAAGGCGTCGGACTCCAGGTGGACGGCGCTCACCGCCATTATTTTCCGTTAAAGTCGGTAAACGAAGGAAAACATAAACAAACCCGGGAAGCACAACCTCCCTTCCGCGTTCCCATGTGCCACACCAAAACATTCCGTGTAAGTGCAGCCGTCCTCTTACAAAAGGTTCCCCCTTTCATCGTTAGCGAGTACTTTTATTTATTACTGTATACTCCAGCTCAATTTACAATAAATAATATCTAAATAAAAGGAATTATTACGGTGTATTCGGTCCTGTAAAGGCTGAGTGAGTAAGTACTTAAATAAATAAAAAATATTTAAGGGGTTTGACAGAGGAAATTTGTTTATTTTTCTTTTAACTGTAAAATTTAATATTTTTATATTAAAAAATTAAATCCACATGAACAGGTAATAGCATATATAATCGGGAGATATTTTATGTTTTTGTACCCTAATGGGATCCTCAAAAAGGAAATAAATAAAAGCAAAATTAAATAAAATAACTGAAATTTAAAAAAGAACAGCAAACACTTGCCAAGATAGAAATTGTATATGTGACTTTTGTGTAGTGTTTGTAGTTCACTTTTTATTATTATGAGTAAAAAAGACAATAAATTATCAGAAGTAACTGTTTACACCCGAGTACCAAATTTCATCGCAATAGATAAAAAAAAAAATTCACTGAGATATGAATTTTTAAAATTTTGGCAATGATGAGATGAGGACTTTTTTTGAAGTTGCATGAATTTTGGTTCCAAACTTTTCAAGATTGGGATTTTTTATAGGTTTGAAATTATTTGGTGATCTTGACCTTTGACCAGATCACCATCTAAGTTTGATCGTTTCTTGTGCCGGATGTAAATGTCCTGTAACAGGAACGATGTTTGGCCTGCATCACATGAGGAGAATTTGGACAACATTGTTACAGCGTAATGTCCTGAGCTGGACCGGTATATTTTTCTAATAGTGTAGCGAGCCCTCTTTCAGATGAAATTGTAAAATCATAGGAAGTTTTTCATTTCTTATACAATGTTACCACCTTGAAATGGTGCCACATAGTAGGAGGGACCCATTTAAGTGATATTATAAAGAAGTGAAAAATAATATATCTTTAATATGAGGAGGCTGTTCTGTGGCTGTTCCCATCTTATTTATTTATGCATGTAAAATAAAATAATGCATTATTTTTTATAAATCACCAATTAAAAGCAGTCATTAATATTGATGTTACCAAAGCTTTTTAATTCCAGTTATGAGTTTGTTTGTTTTTGTTTCATCCTTTCTGGAAATCAAATATAAGAAAGTCAAACTGACATTATGAAGTTTATTTGCAGAGTTATTTCTGTACTGAAAGCATCAATCATTAAAAAAATGTTACTCAACAAGGATTGTGCAAATTGTGCTCTTTGAGTATAGACTTTGTATTTAAAGCTAATAAGACTGGAGACATAAAGCCTCGACCTTCAGCAAACCTTGAAATAAATCGAAACGCTCTGTTTACACTCAGTGCCGTTTTAATGCGCTTTCCTATTTTTAAGGAATGATCATAAACCAGACGTTCACACAGCATAAACTAACACTGAGGACGGACTTTGATACGTGCAAACTGATTCTCAGATTTTCATTTTGATCACCAAAAAAAAATCAAATGTTTGCAGGGCAGGAATGCTGTGCAGTGAAAACGCTTTAAGAAAATCACATCTGTGTGCCTGTGCTGGCTGTAAAAATTATTTAAGTCCGTCGCTGCATATTTGATACTTAAATGTAACAGAACAGCTGTAAACCTGCCCTGAAGTACCTCACCAGTCATACCTAACCTTAGAACGACTGATGTAATTATATCTGTTTATTTATCAAAAAGACAAAAGCAACAAAACGAGTCGATCCTCCTCAAACCTGCCGATCACACAGCCCCCAAACCCACTGTCTCTGTACGTCTGTTGACTCGGGCCTGCAGAGCTCAGCAGCAGCAGCGTCAAAAGTAGCAAAAACACCCAGACCCTGATAGAGCGGCCGAGTGAACGTGGTCTGGACTCTGTGGAGGAGAGTCACGGTGTCAGAGACGCTGTAGAAGGACAGGACACCTGCGCCGTGATCCAGGTACACGCCTATTTTGGACGCCTGAGGGCCTGTGATTAAAGTGCTGGCAGCGTTATGTCTGAACTGATAATTATGGCTAAAACACTCTAAAGCCCAGGACTTGTCATCATTTCCAAATCCGCTTTCATACCCTGTTCTGCTCATGTCTCTGTAGGCAACTGCTAGTGAAACTTCATACGACTTCCTCTCCACCTCCCAGTAATGGCGTCCACTCAGGCTCTCTCTGCTCAGGACCTGGAACATGTCCGTGAACCTGTCTCGATGGCTGGGATGTAGCTGCGTCTCACTCATCACTGTTGCCTTTCTGTTCCCTTCAGACAGCGACAGTTGTGCGTTTGCTGTGTTTGGATCCAGTGTGAGTTCTTGTGAGTGTTGTAAACACTCTGCTCTGGTCTTAGGCTCTCCTTGTGGCAGTGAAACGCTGACTTCCTTCTCCATCGATGAGATCCTGGTGCAAGCATCAGTAAGAATGGCCTGTAGTTTTTCTTTGGCTTTGCACACGGCTGCTGTCACATCCTCAAAGTAATGCAGAAGATGGATGTTAATGCTGGGCGAGTCTGCAGGCTGGCTCAGGCGCGACAAGGAGGAGTAATTTTGAAGAAAAGTCGTGTGGTCTTTCGTGTGTGACAGCTGCTCCAGCTCAGCATCTCTTCTCCTCAGCTGGCTGAGCTCCTGCTGCAGCTTGTCCTGAAGCTCTTTGGCCCGACTGATTTCTGTCTTCTGCTGGGATTTAATCTGCCGCTTCACGTCAGAGCTTGTGCTTTTGATGAGATGAAGCAACTGAGTGAAGATCTTCTCGCTTTTCTTCAGAGCTTTATCAGCAGAGTGATTGATGGCGTCTGTCTCCTGCTGAAGCACCTTCACATCGTTCTCTCTCTCCTGGATTCTCTTCTGAATCTTTTGTCGACTTGAAGCAAGCTCCCCCTGTCGTCTGCTGCGTTCTTCCGAGGCCAAGACCGTGTCGTGGTGTTTGTGTTCGTCCACGGCACAGAGAAGGCAGATACACTCCTGATCCGCGTGGCAGAAAAGCTTCATCTCTTTACCGTGACGAGAGCAGATGTTCTTCTGGAGCTTCTCTGAGGGTTTGATGAGCTTGTGTTTCTCAAAGGCAGGGGATTCATAGTGAGGCTGGAGGTGCTGCTCACAGTAAGAGACCAGACACTGCAGACAGGACTTGACGGCTTTCAGCTTCCTCCCAGTGCAGAAATCACAGGCCACATCTCCAGGTCCAGCGTAGCAGTGATCAGCAGGAGCAGCTTGGAGTCCAGTCTTCTTCAGCTCCTCCACTAAATCAGCCAACATGGTGTTTTTCACCAGAGCAGGCCTCGGTGTGAAGGTCTGTCTGCACTGAGGACAGCTGTGGAGTCCTTTCTGAGCTTCCTCATCCCAGTGGCTTTGAACGCAGCTCATGCAGTAGCTGTGTCCACAGGGAAGAGTCACTGGATCCGTCAGCAGATCCAAGCAGATCGAACAGCAGAGCTTTTTCTTGTCTACTCGGTTCTGTTGCTGCGCCATTTCACAAAGAGACGCTTAATGCGAAACAGTTTCACTTTCGCATACGCACACATACACAAACCAGAGCTTAGTTCCCCTTTGCTCACGTGTACGCTGATCTGGACTGAATGGGGCTTCACTTCATATCATGTTCCCGGAAAGGGGCGGGAGCAGGAAACGTGGAAGCTGTGGGGGAGGCTGTTTTCAGGAGTGCACGGAGATGACTAAGGACTTGGTCAAATCATTTCCAGGAAGAGGCAGCATGTGTTTACACCCATGCAGCATAACACAAATTCTTTTTTACGAGACACTTTATCCCTTCATGGGAATCAGTTTGAGTTCCCCAGTCTGGACTTTACATGATTAATGTCATAATTTCATGTTTTCTTCTTCTTTTCCTAATCTTTTGTTTCCAGCATCTTTGCTGAAACAAAGTTCTTACATGGATTTTAATTCAGGATTCAGAAGCTGCACCAAGGCAAGATAAATCAGGATTATTCTGAACTGTGAATCAAGCCGAACTGCTCTAGTATAGTCCAAGAATAAAAACATGGAGCTGAAAATAAAAGTTCTCCTTTGAATGCCTAAACTAAAATAACAGGTGTTTATTATGTTCATCGTTCAGCTGAAATTCTAATGAACTCTATGTATAAGAAGTTACTTATGGTGTGGGGAGGGATAAGCATCGGGTCTTAGTTGCCCGGTCTTCCCATTTTCATCCTAATGACTAAGCCCCGCTCCCAGAACAGGAAGGAGATGAGTTTAATGATATTACATGAGACGGTGGGCGTGCTGAGCAGCTCCTTCAGTCAGAGACTGAAACATCCTCACTGCAGGAAGGAGCGCGTTCGCAGGTCATTCATCCCAGCAGCAGTTAGACTGTATAACACATCATGATGGCATGAGTCACTTGGACACTTTACCTCCATCACTTATGCACACAGTCCACCTTTACATACATATGCGTTTTATTTAGTTACACTCCCACCCATAATGCATATTGTGCATGCTGTGTACAGATTTTACCGGCTACAAATGTATATATGTGTTTTTGATATCTGTATATAGTGTTTTGATGTATATCTGTATATGTGCATTGATATATATTTTATGTATATAGTGTTTTTCTATTTTATTTTAATTCATTCTTCTTCTTCTCTGTACTTAAGCTGCTGTAATGTGCAAATTTCCCCATCGTGGGATCGTTAAAGTTTTATCTTATCTTATTTTAGTTGCAGAATTTCAGCAATAATTTGTTTTTATTATTATGGGGAAAAAAAGCAAATAAACACTGTAGTAATTTTCCAAATAATGATTGCTATAACAGAAGAAGCCAATAGCCTTTGTTGCATTCTGTAGTCTGAAGCAATGAGTCCGTGGCTTTAATTTAGAGTTAAATATGAGTTTTTACTGACATCTAGTGGTGGCGCCATATAACTGCAGTCAATTCTGGTTAAGATTATGCAGGTTTAGTTTGTCCTGTTAATCTAAGTCAACAAAATGATGCTAACTTTGACTTTAGGTATGATGATATTACAAACTGTATTATATCAAATAGTGATTTCCAATGTAGGCAGAATGTTGCACACCTTTCTGCACAGTGTTGTGTTTTCAGGGCTGTCATGGCCTGTGCTGGGTGCTTCATTGGACCGTGGAACCTTTGTCATATTTTCACCACCAGATGTCCCCATTGCCTAACTTTCATTATGTTCCGTTTTCCACTTTCGATCCTGTTCTGAGTTAGTTCAGACGTACCATTAGCAGTGCTAAGTGACTGGACCGGTTTCAGCAGCGTCACTAAGCTCAGTGCAAAATAATTTAGTACATCAAAAGTTCTGTTCTGAGAACTTGGCAACATGAAACGTCATCATCCAACCGGAACCAGTGACATTTCTTTGGGGCTTCCCTAAAATAGCTTCAGATATGCAGATTTGTTAGAAAGTGCTCTGAAATGTCATTCTTATTGTTTGCTTTATGCATTCATGCCAATATATACTATATAACGAAAAGGGAAATTTATGGACGCAGCTTCCAGGTCTTAAAATGTGAAGCCAATGCTCAGGTACCTCATACCTGCATTCTTTCTAATGGCCAGCAGGGTGCATCTCCTTAGGTTGCCTAACATACTTGTGTAGATGTCTGTGGGGAAATAGCCCTTGGTTCACTGATTCATGCCCTCGGTAAACACATTCCTGATGAGTTTATGGTCTCAGTTGCTAGTTTAAATCTACTAAATATAGCATGGAGTTCAGTTTGTGAATTATGATCATCAGAGTCATAAATGAGCTGCGTGTGCTTTTGGGAAGGCCTACCCTGTGGCTGTATGGCCATACAGTCTCTCTCTCTTGTAACATCTTGTTTCAGAAAAGCTAAGATGGTGATGACCAAGATGCTTCAGAATGGAAGTCCTCAAACAAACGAGTGTCATCATGGTGCTATCTCCATCTTTTATGTACAATTATGGTTAGAAGTTTACATGGACTCAACATGGGCATATATGTCGTGGTAATTTTGGGCTTTTAATTATTTCTTTGAACTTTTCTTTTTCCAGGGTGGATTGGTTGTACAACAAATATCTTTAATGACTTGTGATGTGCACAAGTTTAGTTTCTATAATTCACACAGGCTCAAAAGTATAAATACAGGCTCAAATATGTACATACACACCCCACTAATATCTGGTTTAATGTCCCTCAGCAAGTTGTACCTCAAACGGACACTTTCAGTAGCCATCAACAGGCTTCTGGCTGAATTCTGGATGAATTTTTGACCACTCTTCTTGGCAGAGTTCATTTATATTGGTTGGTTTCCTGGCATGGACGCGGCTTGAGGCCAGGGCTTTGGGAAGGCCATTCCAGAAGCTTAATGTTAGCCTGCTTTATCCATTTGCGGTCATTGCCCTGTTGAAACACGTAACTGTGTCCAAGTTTCAACCATCTAGCTGTTGATTTGAGGTGAAGTTGAAGAATTTGGAGGTAGTCCTCCTCCTTCATTGTTCCATCCACTTTGTGCAATGTACCAGTACCACTGGCAGTAGCACGATGCTACCACCACTACAGTGGTTACAGTGTTTTTAGTTTTGAAAGCCTCATCTTTACTCCTCCAAATATGCCTCCTGTAATTGTGGCCAAACAGCTCAATCTTCGTCTCGTCTGACCATAAAACATTTCTCTAGGAGACATTTGGCTCGTCCATGTGGGCAGCTGCAAATTTCAGTTGAGCTTGAAGGTGTCGATTTTGAAGCAGGGGCTTCTTTCTTGGTGGGCGCCCTCTCGGTCCATGGCGATGTTGAATGTGCTTCACTGTGTACAGTGATGCTGGTGTTCCAGTGGTTTCCAGTTCATGGCAGGCTTGAGCTTTGGTGGTTCCAGGGTTGTTCCTGAACATCCTAACCAGTTTCCTCTCATCTGATGGTGACAGTTTGGGAATTCTTCCAGACCTTGGAAAAGTGGGTGACGCATCAGAATAACTCGTACTTACGTACAGTTGTTTGGACTGATGATCTTGGAATCTGCAGTTGTTTAGAAATGGATCCAAGAGACCGTCCAAACTTATGTAGCTCTCCTTCTTAGAGCTTCCTTGGACTTGGACCCATTGTTCTGAGTACGGGTCAACCCAATGAGTGTTGTCAAACAAATCCTTTCTATGCTGGCAAAGACAAACTACTAGTTGTAGTAAATCATGATCACTAACAAGAGGTTAGTGAGCCTTGGCCTTGTCAAGTTAAAAACTTCTGACCACAACTGTACAGTCTGTGCTTCGGTTTTATTTCAGCATGTTGTGCACCCTCGGTTTTTGTGACTTGGCAGAATCTGTAGGGCTGGGCTGGAAGCCCAAGTTTGTGGGCAGATTGGGCTCTGCGTGCATTTCTATAACACATCAATACAGGAGCATAGGGATTCTCAAATGGTTCAGAGGGAGCTGTTAGAAAAGATGAGAAGTTCTGCAGAAAACTTAAAAAAAACATTTGATTTCTTCTTTTCTTGTTTTGGAACCTGTGAGTTTTTCTTTTTTATTCTTTTCTTTTTGCCCGAGCAGGTTCAAACGTTGCTTAGAAGTAGCCCGCTTGAGCATAAATGTTTACGGCATCACGCTAACATCACAGTTCATGTAAGCAATGACCGTGCATTAACCACAACCGTGGCTTTAAACACTTCCTGCTGCTCTTTTGTCACCCAGCAGGAAGTTTTTGCAGGTTATATGAGAAGTGCAGGTAACAGAGCTTTTCTCTTGTCTTTCACTGCTTTTTTCCCACTCTTTAATTTTGATGGAAGGCCAGGCTCTGATCCAACAATATCCATATTTACCAGCTAATTATGCGGAGAAACATGACATGCTGAATCACATCTCCATGGTAACAATTTGGGGCGGTTAAAAGTTTAATTCTGAATGCGGTCGGCACATGCATGATCACACACACACAAACGGGCACATTATTTCACTCGCGCACATGTGCCGCTGTCACCCACAGTCACTGCAAGCTGGCTCCAAAGGTCTCTGTATTTTTATTCTGCAGCTCACACAGAGACATGTGGTATCCATGACAACAAAGATGCTGAGAGTAAGATTTGAGTGAAAGATAAAGTGTTTCGCTGGGCTCGACGTAAACGTCAAATGTGCTGGATATTTGTGAAAGGATGTAGTCTGAGCCAATAGCACCAGCACACTCTAAGTAATAATACACATTTATTGTTTGTGTTTGTAAACAAATCCTGCTGGAGGTATTTTATTTTGAAAGTTGATGCTAACCAGCCAGCCCCATTGTGTTTTATGTTACCCTACCTGCAGGCTGCAGGTAGTCTCCAGCCCCACAAATGAACTCTGACTCCTCCATACTGGACTCCCGCAGACTCCTGCCTTGGATCCCTTGGAGCCACATCACCCCTAACCAGCAGCTTATGAAGAACTGGTTCATGTGCGGCTACGCTGAGTTCACAGAGGCTGCAGAGCCAAAGCATTATCCTCCCAGGGCATCATCATCCTACACGTGCCACCTGCAACTGAACATTATACATATGGTGCTCTTTGGCAGCAGTCAGACAGACTGGCTGCAGCAATACTGGCCACAGAGAGATTACTGTCCTGACAAAGACCAGATACGGAGGATGGAAGGGTGGTGAGGGCACTGGGAAGACCATCATGTTTGGATGTTTGTGTTTTCACTCACTCATCAGATTTAGGCACTAAAACTTGCTCAGGTTTAAGAAAACAGACTGGTTTGGGGCTACAACATTTCATGACAGTCACCCTGCAAGTAGGAAAACAGGAGACAGCACTGGTTGCAGCTTAACTTTCAAAATAAAATACTTATCCTTGAAAGACAAAATGAGTGCTTCAGTTTTTCCCAGCAATGCCCTGCTTTGTGTATATGTGAGTTCAACTGAAAATAAAAGTCTTTTTTCAGGAGGTGTGTGTGTGTGTGTGTGTGTGTGTGTGTGTGTGTGTGTGTGTGTGTGTGTGTGTGTGTGTGTGTGTGTG
>JAVDPK010002013.1:32176-48031 GCA_034780415.1 Cichlasoma orientale
GGGACTAGAAAGAGAGAGCAGATTTCTCCCATATTGGCTTCTCTTCATTGGCTCCCTGTTAAATCCAGAATTGAATTCAAAGGCTGACCCTCCCTGAGCCTGCTTCTTTTTGGTTGTTGGGTTTTCTCTTGTTATTGTAGGGTCTTTACCTTACAATATAAAGCACCTTGAGGCAATTGTTGTTGTTATTTGGTGCTATGTAAATAAAATTTATTTTAATTGAATAAAAGAAAAAAATACCAACAAGACTTCATATTTCAAAAGCTTTTGAGTTCACATTGTAAGCAGCAAATTAGCTTCCTATTACAATGCCTCACACAAGTAGAACAGTCTGCAGAAGCTTGTAAAATTAGATATGCTAATCCCTTTTAATCAATATAAATCCCATGTGGGACACTGAGCTGTGTGAATGCATCTGTTTTCTTTGAACAGACAGTGTCCCTTATGCTGATGTTTTCTTTTGGTTTGGCTTTATTGATTGATATGTATTGTTATCATGGCACCCTTAAAAGGTGAGCTTGCTCTCAGTGGCCCCTCCTGTTTAAATAAAGGTCACATGACCAAAAGAAGCATATTTTTTGATTCACTATCCAAGGGATACATTTGCAGGCTTAGCTTGATGGTAGAGATCAGTGGGAGGGAGGCAGAGGGAGGTTAAGGGTGGAGGGTTATTGTAAGGGTATTGTTCTGGTGTATCTTGGCATGCATTTTTCCAGAAATGCAATCGTGCACTGTGGCAGCACAAACTACAACTGTGTGATAGGATCGCGCAGTAGTTTCTCCACTTTCTACGTTCGTATTTTCATAGCTCTGACAGTCTGTACAGAGGCAGTCTGAAGTATTCTCTCCTTCCAGTATTCCAATTAACTGTAGCTTAGTATTTAATAGTTGAGAAGTCCAGCTTCACTTATGATGGCAGAGCATTGGCAGGATTTATAAATATGAAACTTCCACAGATCAGTGGCTGCCGATGGAGATATCCTGTCTGCAGTTTTATATTCCTCTGTTAATGACGTTCTGTGGGTAAAACATATCTTTTTTTTCACTGAAGTATCATGTGACCAGTGGGGAAAAACTGGATTGTACCAGTTAAACCTAATTATTGTTAAATGCCATTTAAGTTGAAAAAGTCATAAAAGCATAAATAAATCACAAACTGTGCATAAAAGATGGAAGACCCTTAAATAAAAACATGAGGTAATGAATATATAAAACACATGTAAATAAGTCAGTATTGTTCATTATATAAATACACTTTTTATTTCAAAATTATCAAAATGGACTTTCCAAAAACAATCATTGTATATTTATATTATTTTGGCACAATTTGCATTCCATACCATGAAATTAACCCTTTTTTTAATTGAATGTGCCTGTAGCGACTGCTGCAGACGTATTAGTAAGTTGTGCTTGTTAATAACACACATCAAATAATAAGATTAAAACAAATACTTCTTTGCATTTAATCTTTGTAGGCGCATGTATGCGTCTCATAGCCAACAGCTAAGAAATCCGAGGTTACAAGGAGTCCCTGAAGGCAGCGCGATCGTATATTCTCCACCCTAAAGGAAGCCGTGCGACATCCATCGGACGCGTAGGACTCTCAGAGGTACTCTCGAGCTGTCCCCATCCTGTAGCTCTAACAAACAGTCCGCTGGGCCGTCACGCTGCGCTCCGGGCAGGTTGGTGATCTCTGCCCGGATTTACCCCTCGAACAGGACTGTGGGAGCGATGCGACGTCTCGGAGGAGGAGGAGGAGACGAACTGGCCAGGCATCAGCAGACACCTGAGAGGAGGATCTGAGTTTGTATCTGTAACGTCAAAGAAAGGTGAGTGCCAAAAAGAAAAGAGAGGAGTGTTTCCTGCATGCTCGGCCGGTGCCTGACGCGGACGCGTGTTTGGTTGTTGGTTTCTGGTGCGTTTTCGTGTTACTTGTCGTGTCCAGCATCTGTAGCAGGCAGGCGGTATGAGTCATAGCCCCGGCGCAGAGCTGCTGGAGGATCTGCTGAGGAGCAAAGTGTCTGCAGCCTCCAGACCAACAGTCCTCTATCAGCCCGCTGCACATGCAAAGCGCTGCACCTCTACGCCGTTTACGCAAATGACTCTTGTGCAAATTACTCCATGGAATCGGCGTGCAGTGTGATTGTAGTTGGAGTCTGCGTGGGTGCGCACACACGTGCGTGTAAGTGACTCGATAGCCGCTTCACCTGACAGGCAGGTGCGTGAGAGTGAAATTCAGAAATATTGCGTTGAACTTCAGGTGTGCGCCTCTGACAGCAGTGCGGGTCCAACTTTACGGCAACACTCTGCTTTTGAACCCTCCCTGTTTGCAAAGCAATGGCCTGCGCGTGACCCCATTAGAAAGGGTTACCACAGTTTGGTGTTGAGTTACTGAAACACTGACTGTGAGCCGGCCTCTAACACCAAACAGCGTTTAGAGGCAGTATGTAGAGAGGTTTCTGAAAGTTGTGTTTAAACCCTCCACAATAGCTGTGAGCACAAGCCCCACCCACCTGCTGTTCAAACCTTCTGTTTGCCAGGGGTGCCCACTTAGAGAGGAAGGGGTGGCCTTAAAGGGAGACGAGCTAACACTGCTTATTTCAGACAGTGTAAATATAACTGGGCATTATTATTTTGAGCTGTAAAACATGCAAAGCTACTCTAGAGCCAAATAGTAAAAACGTGGAGCTGGAAATAATCATAATGGGTTACTTTAAAGGTGATTCCAGTGGCTTGTTTCCAGATGATCGTTTTTGATCCCTGCCAAACTGTGGATGTCTCGTGCAGGCTGAAGAACAGCATCACTGCAGGAATCGGCATCAGAAATATTTGGTATGGATTATATCGGCCTGTGATTGGCTAGCGGGCTCTATCAAGGTGTACCCCACCTTTTGCTCAATGACAGCTGGGATAGTCTCAGCATTCCAATCAGACACATTCTCCATGAATGAGTGTGTGTGTGAGACTGTGTGGATGAGGCTTGTAGTAGAAAGGCGCTATATAACTGCACTCCATTTACCTTCTATTTTCTGCATTCAATTTTCTGTAATAGAATTTAAACATAGAAATTAAGCTGCCAGGAGTTTGGGTCAATTCCTGAGACTGAACTGGAGATCTTCTGCTTGTTAGGCAAATATGTAAATCATGCTGTGGAATCATTGTCAATGTGCATAATTTAAATATTGTAAAAGGAATAGAAGACCTGCCGACTTATGTAAAAAATTAAATTTTTTCACTTGCTTTAAATTCAGGTCTTTACCTAAATTGAAAAAGATATTTCATGGACACATACAGACCAGAAGCTGTGACAGTAATGAGTATTTTCCTGTGTCCCATAGGCGGACTCGGAGTCTTTGTTGACTCATAAATCAGTTTGTAAACAAAGACGGAAGGAGCAGAGGTAATTAGCGGAAGCAGCCTTTATTGGATGGGTAATGCGGTCGCCGTCCCCCGAGCTGCTGGCAGCTTTATTGTGTGTTACTCCAGAATGAATCCAAACTGATGTATCGCTGATGGGCTCATAATGGCAATTACAAACAACTCCTGACTCGCAGGCCTGCTGTCCGCGCTGGTGGTGCTGCGCACGCTGAAGGCCTCGGCTTCCTTGGAGTCGCTATTCATTTATTCACATTTCATAAAAAGGCAAATTAATAATGACGCATAAGGCAAAGGCAAAAGTTGCTCGTTGCTTATGCTGTCAGGTCTGCTGTAATATGAACCGCTGACACTGGAAAACTGGTCCCCGAATTTTCACTCTTGATTAAAGCTGCACAGCGTCTGCGCATGTCTTTTAGTTAACTACCCTCTCAGATATGAAGGAAGCTCTCAGTGCTCATTCAGCATCTGATTGTTTTTTAGGGGAGCACTTTGGGAACCTGCCCTTAAATACTCATGTTGAAGAGCATCTCTGTACAGTTCTACAAAAACAAAAGGTGCAGCGCAGTTTACCTTTGCTAATGCAGCTGAGGGGTAAAGTGTGCAATGTAATTACAAAATGTGTAGAATTACATTGATATTAAATTCTAAAATGCAATCAGAGATCAGCTGTGAGTCACAGGAATGCCGAAGATGCTTCTGCAAAGGAAGCATCTGAAACTGAGACATGATTACGTTCCATTTTCTGGATACGAGTAAAGCAGCGATCCAGCAGGGTCACATGACAACCCATGTGTTACAATTCATATTTGTGCAGCGAATCAAACGAGTGAAATGTAAAGATTAATCATTAATGTATCGAACAGGCTTCGGAGGTAAGCTCGGCCTTTTGTTGGACTGACACATGTAAGCTGCAAAAGCAAACTTGTATCCATTTTAGAGGCATTGTTCCATCTCACACTATTACTGAGCTATTATGTAACCTCTCGATCACAAGCAGCCTCTACGATCATCGAGCCCGTTCGTGATGGTTTTAATGAACAGTTCAAACTTTGCCCATATGATGACGCCATTGCAGTATTCTGAAAATAAATTAGATGTCGGGCTTTTAATTATTTAATTGCCCCCATGAGACTCTGAGCTAGGGTTGGGTATCAGCGATCGGCTGAGTCCAGTTTTTGGGTGACTGTATTTGTCTAATTTAATGCTGTGACCCCTTTCAGAATTCATTGTGGTAAATAACGAGCCTGTAAAGTGCAATGGGAAGTGTGAGCGAGTGTTAAAGCTCTTGTTCTAGAGCAGAAAACTGTGTGCTTGTATCTTCTCGCCATTTAAAAGCGCATGCTGTTGCCATTTGATACTGTAGCTCATTTAGAGGCTGTCAGGCATTCTTCTGATTGCTTTGTTTAGGTCCATGGAAATAATCCCGACCTGGTGACTGTAGATATTTTTGTACGGTGTGTAAGGTGGTTTCCATTATTGCATTCTTTGGAAATAGAGTTGCAGCATTTCCAGTCTCTGGCGGATCAGCCAGCCCGGGTCCATGTGGACCTCTCTGTGGACACATCCTCGTATGCATACCCTGATTGTTCTAAGTATAGATCTCTATTGATTTGTGTTCTATAACCGTGCTTAGAAACGTGACCGTTAAAGCCATCTTTTCCTCAGGTTCTCAGTGACCTGGTTGCTCACCTGTTGGTCACAGTTTCTGGGTCAGTAACAGGAGGAGCGTCCAGTGGGAAAGATGCTGTGTCTCAAAGATCTGCAGGGGGCACCACTTGCCATTGGTGCCATGATCTGGATCTCTCACTCCCAACTCTACTCTAACATTTGAAGATGCAGCACAGTTGGCTCAGTGGTTAGCAGCACTGATGTCTAACGTTTTCAACCGCAGCCATTGCCCCCTTGTGGTCATTAAAAGCAGTGCAGGTGTAAGGGACTTCTACATTGGCTTCACTTTTCACACTGGGAAACACCATCCATCTGTCATACTGGCTACACTTCTCTGTGCTTGCATGGGTTTTCTCCTGGAGCTCCACTTTCTCCTCCTTCTGAACAAATCTGGAGGGTTAATGCTGCCCTCAGGTTCCTCTGCTCCGCGGGTCTGAGGCAACAGCAGTCTGGAATCGCAGTGGGAGCAGACCGATTTCCACGTGTCCAGACTTGTAGAACTTTAATGTGGTTTCCTGAATGTGTCAGCAGCTTCCATTGTGTAAAGTCTGAAAATGCAGTTGGTGCCTTTTGAGGTTTATCCGGGGAGAATAGGGGAGCTCACATCAGGTGTTGTGCTGTGATGATTCACAATGACCTTTTGCCTCCAAGACAGCCTCCCTAACCACTCTGCCCTTTCCTTCTGGCTCTCTGTCTTTCTCTGTCTCTGTCACTCCCTCCCTCTCCTCCTCTTCTTCCTCCTGCCACCCACCTGCGGCGTATCGACCAGAAACAGCAGGATTCGGCCTTCCTAAGATGATTAATGCATAGATAAGATTTCCACTTGATAGCAAGGGCCTTGCTGCAGAAACACTCCTCTTCAGGTCGAGCTCGGTGTCTGCGTGTTGGCTTTCCTGAGAGTTTGGTCTGTCAGGAGAATTAACTTTTAGTTATACAAATGTTTCCTGGCAGAAATCATCTGGTTGAGTTGACGCTCAGTAGCTGAATGCAGCCAAAGAACCCACGTTTATTTATTTTTTTCCAGCGTTAAAGCGCTGACTGGCACACCAGACCTGTTATGAATAATTAAGTGTATCTCTGTGATTTATCACGGCTGGGATTTATCACAAATTTATGCACTTATGATGCACAGAAGCACTTCAGAAGGTTTTAGTTTTGCTTTAGAACTTCAGTTTGTTCTCTGGACCTTCCTTTGCGTAAGTCATCTGCTGCATATCAAAGACTCAGTGACTCACACTGAAGGGCTGCAAGGCTGGAGGTGCAGATAGCAAAGGGGCAGAAGTGAGAGATGCTGAATCCACCTTCATTGTATGCTTCATTTTTTATTACTGACTCAAAAGGCGTTTGAATCGGTGTAGAACAGCAGTTTCCAAGTAGAAGAACAAATAGAAAAACATGTCAAATGGTACCCGTGTCCTTGGTGCAGTGGCTGGAGAGCGTGACACATCGAAGTCCTGACAGAGAGCCACTGGTCTCCTGGCTTCAGGGATGGCAAACACCCTCAGCCCAAGCGCATCATCTGCTGAGAGGAGTTGGCTGGAACTTCTCCCTTCAGAGAGAAGCTCCAAAAGAGGCAGAGGCAGCTCTTTGTGACCGTGTCTGATCAGGTGATGCAGGTAAATGATATACCAGTGGAGCTTAATGCAAAGCAAAAAATAAATGCCACTGAGATTGTTTTGCATAAATATGCAAACAAGTGTTCCAAAAAGAAAAGGTGTTCCCTTTGGGTGCAGCCTCGGGCACAGCATGGTTAGAAAAGCACTGGTGTCGAAGATGTCACCATTCAGAGAAATGATCCAGCAGCCGGCCTGCGCAGTGATCTGCCTGGACCAGTCAGCAAGTGGCCGCTAACGCAGCGGCCCGAGGAGGCGCGGTTTTAAGTAAAGCAAAATGGCAACTGTGGCAAGAAGGCAGCGGCATGTTCTGAAGAAGCTCCCGTTAATCCTGCTTTCCAGCGGCTGCCTGCTAAGAGCTTCACACATGGTTATTTATTATTTCTTTCATTGACTGTCTATTATGGGCTTTATTAAAGAATAACCTGATCTCTACTTCTTCATCCTGCTGTGGACTAATATGCTCCCACTCCTGGATTTATAGAAGGACTTAGACGGTCCAGACTGTATAGGACCGACTGGGTCTCGGTGCTTGGCATTTACATAGTATGCAACAAAAGCAACAACTTTCTGGTTGTCTAATTCATTTTAAAATAATGCCATTTCCAATGCTAAGTTATATTTTTTAGCATTAGCTCGTTAGCAGGAGGGTTTTAGCCGTTTGAAGCCCGTTTGAAGCCCTGAATGTGGCCTTTTGACTTGATCACAGAGAACCATTGTGTAAGTAACTGAAGGCTGCTTTTTGCTTTAATGCATTAAATGCATTACTTTTATACTGTAAAATTGGTTGCAGCTGTTTTATGATGATGTCTGCTGTATTCTGACTGATTAGCAGCTGTCAGGGACCCGAGCGAGTGCAGACAGCTGCTTCTTTGGGTCAGAACATCCTTGAAATATAACATTTTCTCATCTTTTCTCCCTTGTGACTGACTGAAAAGACTGCTCCCTGCAGTGTCATGTTTTACAATTATCAGCACAGCTATTAGGCTGCTAACTGATGCAGTTAGTTTAATAACTGGTAAATTGTTTTGACAGATGAAGGGGGGGAAAAAGAGTAAATTGGTTAATAATAAAAATTAGTACCAGCAACCAGTCAAAAGCTGCATGTAGTGGAAGCTCGCTGTAGTTTTTGTAGTCGTCTTTTGGTTTGAGGATAAAGATGTTGTGACACATTCAGGTTAACGATTTAATCTTAAGGGTCTCGCTCGGTTCAGCCAGTCAGTCTGTATGATTTACAGCCGGATAAACAGGAGGGTGGCTGAGGGAGGATTTCAGAGGCACGGGATGCCAAAGACCGACAACCGCACACACACAGAGTTGTGTTAAACACATCTCATAGCATCGGAACAAATTTTATTTATGTATTTTTTACATTATTGTCCTCGTCCGAAAATTTAAAGTAAGTGAAAAACCTGGAAGCACTTCCACGGCTGTAATAATGTCAGTGTTTGCTGCTCAAGCTCTCCTCCTCGCCCTGTAAAATAAAGTCCAAGAAAAGTTTGCTCTGCTTCGCAGAGCGACAGTCGTACAGACTGAGAGGGCGAGAACAGGAAATCTCTGGCTGACTGCAGGATCAGGAAGCACAGGAGAATCAATAACGAAGACTGTTCTTCTGGACACTAAATCAGCTCGGCAGCACGTTTTCTCCTTGCAGCTGCCACTTTTATCCTCGCTCATAAATACCAGGATTACAACTTCTCATGATGGGGAACTCCGTGCTGTGTAGCACCATTTTAATGACTGTGGCTAACATTGATTCATATACCACAGAGGCACCACGTCTCCGCGGCTTACGCAAGATGTATAGCTGTTGTGTCTCCATCCCTGCATCCACACATCAAATCAGGTAGCACCGCACTGATTTTGATTGATTATTCAATTATATATATATATATAATATATAAAATGGGATTTTTAAATTGGTCCCAGAATGTGAAAATATTCAATGCAAGCAGCCACAGATTTCATTTTTATTTTTGTAATTATTTAATATAATGATATTCCGTGTCCCTGTATCGATACAATGTTGCCATTCAAAATATTGCAATACTATGCTTTATTGTTTCCCCACCCCCTCACCCTTAATAGATACCATATGCTTATTATAACAAATGCTTACTGAAGTAAACAATAAAATCTTTTGCTCATTTTCTTCTATGCAACTGGAGCAGAAGAGTCGCCCTCTGCTGGCCTTTAGACAGAATGCAGTGTTTGCCATGACTTCTGTAACAAGCGAGGGGTGGATCTGACAAACAGATGATGCTCCTCTAAGCATAATCAGCTTTATTAATATCATACTGTACTGAATAAGACATGAAACTATTGATAAAGATCATAAACCCATCAGGAGCGCTTCTGCTGACGTCACAGATCAGATAAAAATTAGGGTTAGAGTTTATGCAATCTAACTTCTTTTTGCAACTAGGGCTTCGTCCACATGCACACGCGTATGTTTTGATGTTGCAAGACAAAAGCTCAGTTTTGACTACTCCAAAATGCGGTTCATGTGTGGATGCAGCCTAGGAGTCGCCTCCTGCTGGCCATTAGAAAGAATGCAGATTTGAGACATTTGCGTGACTGTTCGGAGCCCATGCTTTATACTCAGAGCAGTTCCTGTGTTTCACGCCGCACGCTGCTCATGTTTCACAGTAATCCTTGTAACCGTGAACATTATTTAATACTTGTTAGAAGATGAAAGCATCTGATCAACACGGGAACCAGAGAGCTGAGGTCATTTTTGGACCAGCTGACCGTGAATTAATAAACCGTAAAGTAATGAGATATGTGGCAGTGGCGAGAATGCTTGTGGGACTAAACACAATCTCCACTTTCCGTCGTCTCTTTCATCTTTCATTTGCTCTTTCTTTGCTTCTTTATGCCTTTCATGTGGACTGTGTTGATTTGCTGCTGGAAAGTCTGAGGCTAAATTATCCTCGAACAACCCCCCCTCCGCCTTTTCCCCTCTCTGTGCTTCTTCCTATACACTCCTGTCTTTCAAACTAGGGCTTCCTTTTCTCGTATTTGCAGGCTGGAAATGATTCGGTCTCTCTTCTCTTCCTCTATCACGCTCTGACAGGTTTTCTTTAACGTCTTTACATCAAACAGGCTTTGACGTAGCGATGTGGGCACCTGGAAGCAGAACCTCTAGAAAGCACTTTTAATGTCCTCTTGTTCTGGGAGAAGTCTTGACATTTTGATTTTCCTGCACATTTTTTTTAATATATTTCCTCTCTGCTCTCTCCACTCTGACAGGCATAAGTCAGGCCTGCAGAGTGATTCTTTATTAAACTACTGCCGTGACATTTTTTTCTCCTCTCTCTTTCTCTTATTTTTTTTTTCCCCCTGCGATGCCGTGGGAGGAAAAGATGTCAGTTTTGGCACTTCAGTGGGACACTTCTGAAGAATTGGATTTATCTTTTTTTAACGACACGGCCAAATTGAGCCAGAACATGAAGAAAATTAGCACAAAATGTAAAATGTCGAATTTATCCAAGAAATGTCTTGAAGTTTTAACTGGAGCTGATTTTTCATTCTTATTTGTCAACAAACTAAGCTGATGAAGGAGAAATGAAATTCATTGCTACTTGTTGTCTTTGCTCCGTGCACAGTTGCACCAGAAAAAATGATGAAATGTACAAAAGCTGAACAAGCGGTGGTTAAATCTTCTCTGCCGCCTATTTCAGCCTTCCTGCTCATGTTTGCAAAACATCGGCTGGAATTTCTGAGGTTGAAGCTTTTGTTTTTTTAAATCTGAATTTTCAGTCCTCATACAGTAAGTAACAAGCAGCATCTTTTATATGATGTCAGGTTCATCACAGCTCTGGCCATGAACACAAACCTTAGGCTCAAATATTTTTCTTACGAGGGGCAGCCAATCAGAAGAAGGTTGTCTCACCGTGAGGAAGAAAAAAGTTTAAATGTGTTTTTTCAGGCAGAGGAAAGAGAAATGCAGAGTAAGAGAAATGAGGATCATGAACAGTGAATCATCCAAAGATACTTTAGCAGAGTTCAAAAATAGCAATGGAGACTGAAACCATTAAGTTAGCTCATATCTTATTAGCCTGCTGTCAGGACCTGTGCTAACACAAATTCAAAAGTCGCCGAAGTCACGAACAAAGTCGCTAAATTTGTCGCTAGTTGCTTTTTGGAAAAGTCACGGGGGGGGGGGGCCGAAGTTGCTAAATCTAGCGACAAAGTCGTTGGCAACACTGCTAAACATTTAAAAGAGGCTAATAAAGGAGCGTTGGCAACAATTCACATACATTATAATTTATTTCTATTTAAAGTGTCGCACATTTAATTTAAGGTTACCTTAAACAGGGATCGATAGGAATTTTTATTTTTTTGCTATTAATTCTTTTTAAGTGTGATTCTTCATCAGTTCCATTACTGGTTTCAGCTTTAATGTTTCAGCATCAATCCAGCTGTTTAGCCAGAACACGGCGTGTAAGTGCAGCACAGGCGGGTGTGAAAAAGCTCCCCCTGCTTTGAGTCTGCTGACGTTGTGTTGTGATGGCAACTTATCAGAAAAACATTCCAGCGTGATTAAAAGGAAGTGACGAGCTCGGAGGAAAGTGATCCCGACGGATTTCACAACTTGCTGCTGGTTCTGACTTGAAACTTGTTCTTAACTAACTTCTGCTCTTCGTGCGGACGCGCTGTTAACAAAGCGACGACTGTTTCGTGCTTTATTTATTCTTCAGTGTTTTAGGAAGTCTCCGTTTGGCTGCTGAGCAGTCCGAATTTCTGCTGTAAAAGGAAGAAGCAGATTAGAAACTAATTGAAGCTTATTAATAATGAATGTAACCAGCAGCAGTGGATGTAGGGTATTCACTGAAATATCACACTGGGGAGTGTGTGTGTGTGTGTGTGTGTGGTTATGGGGACATCTGTGCTTACTGATGTATTCTAGTAAGCTTATGTGCGAGCTGCTGTGGTAATGAGTCACATGACCTCCCTGTAAGCTTGCAAGAAATAAATCTGTGAAGCATAATTGCATACTATGTTTCTCATATTGTGCTATATATCAATTTTAATAACGTCATGGTAACGATCCAGCCTCATCAGTGATAAACAGTCAATCTAACAGCTGAGTAACAGCAAGCTTCACTTCGACTGAAATTATTATTATTATAGTGGGGTAACTGCAAACAGCAATATATTACTCAAGAAAAATGGAGGTCATATTTGAATAGAGCCTGCCACGGCAACTGGTTCCTATCAATAATTGAATGTCACTGGGGCCTGATGCAGCATTCCTGCTGTCGAGCAGCATGCAGCATTCTTCACTGCAACTCCAGCGGTTCTTTTTCAGCTCCTGTTTCATCACATCGTGGTTACAATTAGGATTCTACTACAACCTACCACAGACACAGAAGCCGGTTTAATAATTTGCACATTTAACATTTAGTGTATCTAAATGTGTAGTTTCTAGTTCTGTTTTACTTCGTGTTGTGGCTAATCCAGTATTTTTGTACCAAGACTTGAATTTATGTTCCGACGGGAAGACGTGAGCCCCGAGACGGCACTGAGATGATTTTATTTAATTTTTTTAAATGTTAAAGACCAGTGAAAATTTCCAGGCTTTTATCTTTAATAGTTTTTGAGAGATTCATGTTCAAACATCGCCTCAGATTTCAAAGTGTGTGGGGAAAAAAAACGTGCTGGAAGTGGTTCAATGAATCATTTAAAAAATGTGTCTTAAAGTATTTGAAGCTTAAATTCCACAGCAATCATTAAACGCGCCCAAACTTTGGACCATTCGGCAGAAGGTCCATTGAGCCGGACTGACCCGTGAACATTGTTACCTATAGAAATGTGATCAGCCTAAAATATGATGTCACTCCGGCTCTGCTCGTGTGAAGAAATTTTACAGTAAAGTATTTGTAAGTTATGTAACTCTGTGCTCCGGGGTTACTGCAGTATTTCTGAAATCCTTGCTGTGGCCCTGAATTCATACTGCCTTATAGTGAAATAAAATGATAACAGATACTCGTATTGGAGTGCACGAGTGCATCAGCAAAAGCCCGGCTGTAAAGAAGAATTTTAAGTTGAGTAAAGGTTATTTGAGCTCGAGCGTAGCTGACTTTTTATCCTTTTCAAAGGTGTAAGAGCTGTTGTAAAGGTTCTTTCTGTCCATTTTCTTATTTATTTTTATTACTCCGTGCCATTCAGAGACGCGTTTGCTCGGCGTGCGTTTGAAGGCTCTGCGCAGCTCATTGTGGGGACGACTTCAAGAGAAAACAGTGTTTGTTTGGATCCGCGTGAACCCGCGGAGGATTGAGAGGGAAGCGGTTTGGGGAAAAGAGCTCAGAGCGAATGTGGTTCAAAGAGAGAAAAGAGGCGATAAAAGGAATGGGGCCAGAAGATGGAGAGATGTGAGGTAAAGGAAATGAAGGTGGTGCGACTTCAGGATGAGAGCAGGGAGGATCAGACTGCCTCTCAACATCCAGTCAAAATTTCTTACTAGTTAGCCACATATTAGTGTGATTATAGCAAAACAAAAATTAACTGATGGAAAATTCTGATCAAAGATGAGCATTTTCTTGCTTGTTTTGAGCAAGTGGAAGAGCTTTTGAATTTTCACTCATTTCTGGGCCCTCATATACGTCATCGTGCTGACAAACAGCAGCAGTCGGCCTCTTTTCTGATCAGGTGTCCCGGTGAGCCGCAGCAGGACGCTAGGAGCCAGAAAAATGACGTTTTGGCTTGGTTGACTGCTTTGTGGGGTCGACAAAAATCACATGTCAAAAATGTGTTTCACTGTTTTATCCTGTGGTGTAAAAGAAATGGAATAGGGCAAAAACCCCAAACTATTATGTGTTTCTGTCTTTTTGTTCCTCCGAGTAAAAAGCTCGAGCTTCAGAATTCTCCGAACCCTCAATTTCAGTTCTCTGTTGGCTCTTTATGATGTCATCGAGAGGGTCGATCCCTAATTTGGTCACCTCAGGTGCGCAGCTGCGGCTGGGAGAACAGAAGCTCCATTCAGCAGGGACGGACCATTAATTTCCCCCAAGGGGCCGCATGAGAAACCGGGACTGTTGTGGAGAGCTTTACCAGTAGGCTGAACTCAGTGATGCTCCGTACTAATTTTAAACTTTACAAGCTTGCTGGTGTGACCCTCCACAACAGTCCCAGTTTGTCATGTGACCCCTTGGGAGAAGTGCCTCCCCTTCATTTACGGCCTGTTTACGAGGTTCAGCCAGTCTGCAGAAATCTGATGATTAAAGTAACAGTTTGGCCCAACATTCGTTTATTTTGTGTTGTCAGTTTTCTCTTTTTGTGCACATGTTCCTTATAAATAACTGAACTTTTTTTTTTTTTTTTTTTTTTTTAGTGTTTCATATCCTCATCAAAGCACATCTACAGCATAAAGATTATAGAGCGCGGCTATCCAACAGAAATAATAAAATGAAAAGGAACAGAAATGAAACATAGTGATGGTATTTTATGCTCATTTTATGCTCCACTCTTTTTTTCTGGTCTCTGGCTAGATTAACTACCATTCACTGAAACAGCTGATGCACTGCTTACTGGGGGGAAACTGGGGGGCAAAGTCACTCCACATATATCTATTGTGTGTATTTGTGCACTCTTTTTCTTTAATGTTTCTTTTTCAAGCTCCAGCGCTCACCTAGCGAACAGATGAAGAGTTTCTAAAATGAAACTCTTGAAGTGCCCCTCGGTCTGCGTGTTATGTCTGAAAAGGGGAAATTGCTGGTCTTTTACAGAAATAAATGAAATGATGACATAAAATACAGATCCTCGGGGTGCCTCTTGCTCTTTTCACAAAAAAAAAAAAAAAAAAAATCTTAATGAGCGCAAACCAGCAACCTGCTCTGAGTGTTTGTGTGTGGAGCGGGGAAGTTTACTGCGCGGCATGGGGAGTGAAAATGATGAGAGAGAGACACATAAAACTGAGGGAGGGAGGAAAGGCTAGTTGCCTGGTGACGGAGGCAGAAGGAGAGAAAGGAGAGAGAAGGTGAAGAAAGGAGAGAAAACGAGGAGGAGGAGAGGAGAGGAGTTGTTTCCAAGTGCAGAGAGTTACTGGTCACGATGCTACATCTGTTGCTGCCATGCCTCCTACTGCGCTCTCTCTCTGCCTCACTCAGAGAATGAAGAAGAGGTTTGGGCCTTCTGTTTTTCCATGTTGTATCTTTTGGAAGGATTTATGGTATTTATTAGCCATAATTGGTGCTTCTAAATAAATTTTTTTTGTGCTGCATCTTTTTCCGACTGTAGTCAAATAGCATTTAGAAAAGCTGGCTTAGGATGTGCAGCTCCAGACAAATGGCTGCATGTAGCAACTAACACTCTTTCTTTTCCTCTTCTTCATTCCTTTTTATTAACGTTCCACATTAATTAATGCGTTTTCCACTCCCGCCTTCGTCGCCGTACGTTGAGTAAAGACTCAGAGGTGTCTGCTTTCACCTGAACTGAGATTCACACGCAGCAGTCGGAGAAACGCAGCCGCATTCGTTCTCCGCTGTTTGGAGGAGGAATTGATTATTTTCTGCTGAAGTGGATTCTAGTGGGAGTTTGTTTATTCGTTCTTCATAGTATGGAAGGCAAATCTTTTGTGAATACCAAAGTATACTTCACCTTATTTTCTGAGAGGAAAAAGTAGATCTCACCCACCTGCCGTTCAAACCTTCTGCGTGGGAGGGGCAGCCAATCAGAAGAAAAGGAGGATGGACTTAAAGGGACGGGAGCTAAAATGGCATATTTCATACTGAGGATGAACCGAAGCCCATTATAATGCAAATAAAGGTTATTTTGAACTGTGAATCATGCAGACCTAGTCTGGCAGAGCCTGTGAATAAAAACATAGATCTGGGAATGAGCACAAGAGGTCCATGTAAACACGGATCGAGCCTGAATCATTTTCCAATTCGTTCCCACACCCGATGCACTGTCTTACTCGTCTCTTACTAATCGTCTCCCTCACCTCTTATCCAGCTTCTCCCCCCGTGGCTCTCCTGTTACATCCTGTGGTCTTTCCCCTCCTCCTCCTCCTCCTCCTCCTCCCATTCCTCTTGTCCTACTCTAACTCATCTCTTTCCTCCTTTGCTGTTTGTTTTCTCCTCCTCGTCATTTGGGGGCTCGTGACTTGCTCGCTTTCTCACTCTCACACACACACACACACACACACACACACACACACACACACACACACACACACACACACACACACACA
>JAVDPK010002013.1:55978-66714 GCA_034780415.1 Cichlasoma orientale
CACACACACACACACACACACACACACACACACACACACACACACACACACACACACACACACACACAGAGCAGGGTTTCCATGACCTGAGGCTGCTCTGCTCTTTTTTTTTTCTTCTTCTTCCATAATAACAAATATACAGCTTGTATCTTAAAATGGAAAATGCCTCGGGATGTTTAAATAAAATAGTTAATCTGGTGTGTGTGTGTGTGTGTGTGTGTCCTGAGCTATCTTACTAGCTTGGCCCCACCCTCTCATTACACAGAAACAGGGAGCGTCTGAGGCACAGAAAGTAGTAAGAAAAAGAAGGGGTAACGTAACAAACTGCACTTCCTTCCCAGTCAGTGGCTTGAATCTATAGTTGAGAGATTTTTGATAGATAGAGGTGGACGGGCTCGTCAGCGTCTGAGCAGGGCTCGTCTTGGGATCAGTTGTCGGTCTCTGTAGGTTTGAAAGTTTCGGTCTCCCCGTCAGATGGTTTGGTTAGCTGGTCGGTCAGTTATTGAAGCAGAAATGTTGTCTGCAAGTTAACACCAAAAACATTAAGACGGAGCCATTAAACTGCTCCCTCTGTCCCTGCAACCAGTCAGCTGCTCGGTGAAGGGAGTGGCTTTCTGCTCTGCTGCCTGCAGCTGTGTTGTAGTCATTCACCAGGTCATCAGTGATCCCGCCAGCCAGCCAGCCAGTCAGTCAGTCAGTCGGTGGTTGTAAATGCAGGGCTGCTGGTCAGCTGCTCTGGACGCCTTGCATCTCCTCTCAGGATCTCACACCGTTGAATCAGCCGAGGAGCCGCCGAGAGGTAAGAAGCTTGGACATTCCCTGAAGTCGGGCCACATTTTGGAGGAGTCTTCAGACTTTTGTAGGCATGTGATAGGCTGCAGGCTCAAAGTGTTTGTGCGCAGAGAGAAAAACGTAAGAGAGAAAAAGAAGTCAGTTTTGAAGTGCTGTGGAACACGATCACACCCTTTTCTCCAAGCTGATAACTGTTAGCATGTTGTTGCACTGGGCTGCATCATCCAGCCTGCTCATTATCTGGGCTCTGAATTTTCTCACATTCTCAGTCTCATGACAGCAGTGATCCTCTGAAGGAAAGCCTTTATTAAAGGCTGACTTTTGGTGTCAGCATCAGAAAGCGCCACCAGTTTGACTCCCATTGGTCTGTTAACATTCTGGAGAACTGATTCTGTTGATTGATACTCGGTGAGCTCAGAACTTTGGTGTTTTCAGACCTTTTTCAAATGATTTTTCTTTCAATACATGAAATTTCTTGGTGGCAGTTTTGACATCATTTGTCTCACAAGTCGTTCTGTCCTCTTCTCAAAACGTTTTAATCTTTCTGCCTTAAAGACTGACCCGGTGTTCCTGGAGCCTTTTTACCACAATTACATATGTTCATATTAAACAGTTATATTTGTCTGGGTATGAGCTCTAACACAGACTGACTGCCAATCCTCTGCTAAAATTTCACTTTCCAAATCTTCATTTCGTGCATTAAAATCATATTTTTGCATTTTTCCTCCTTTTTTTTTTTTTTCTTCAGTGTGTGTGTGTGTGTGTGTGTGTGTGAAACAGTTAATTCCTCGTGTGCCCAAAGAGAAAAAAAAAATATATAAATCATAATGGACTCCTCATTTTTTTTTTTTTTTTTTACCACCCAAGATTGAAAGGCAAGTATAAACACTGCTTTTGCAGTGTTTTCACTCTGCAAGCGTGAGATGCAAACAGCTTTGTAATTAAGATAAAACAAATGATGACACCTCTGCAAACCTAAAGTTTTACAAACACAAACATATTGCCATTATCTCAATGACAGTGCCAGAGATACACACAGACACTTTGGCTCTCTGATGCTCCGGCTGTGGGAATGCTGGTTGCCGACAGATAATGGTCTTCTTTAAGGAGCAACTAAGTTCTCATTTGAGAGCCAAGCGGTGGGCGTGGAGTAAGTTGCAAATGTATCCAGCAGAAACCGACGATTTGTGTCCTGCTTTGTGGTCTGGACTTCATTTTTACTTGTTTTTACGCTTTCCCTTTCACGCAGTGGTCATGGCTCAGTTACAATGGAGTAAAAACGGGGCAACAAACTTTTTAGGACTAGGAAAAATTGGTGGTTGTCAGTTTGCAGCAATGAGAGCAACTCGTGTGCGACGCGTGTCTCTGCTTGTGGGCTTGACTGGTTGTATTGTATGTAAAAGCAAGGTTGCTGAGCAACTGTCAATTTGCAGATAAACTGCTGTCCTGCAGCAACAATGTCATTATTTGTGGAAGAATTTCAGAACTTCTGTTTCTAATCTTTAAGGTTCTGCCTGGACTGGCTGGATAATGTGAATTTCTGTCTGTAGAGGGCAACACATTTACAATTTTTGCCAATTCATCAGTTAATCGCAGTGTGATGATGAACAGATTGCTAATTTGGCCCGATTGAGTCTCGTAGGGTCTTTACAATATAAAGCGCCTTGAGGTGACTGTTTTGTTGTGATTTGGTGCTATATAAATAAAACCTAAATTGAATTTAATTGATGCACCAAAGTTGCTGGTCCCTGTCACTGTACACAGTCATTTTGTTCATGCCGCGGTCTCCAACCACTGTTTTCCCCATTTGTATTTCTTTACCTTTGATTTCAGTAGGAACTGGTGGGACTGGGTTTGAAAGCAACTGGGGGGGGGGGGTTAGAGATTAACTCATGTTCAGTTTTGTTTGTTTCCATTGGATTGCTTGACAGGGAAAAAATATGATTAAGTAAATTTATGTTTTTAACTTCTTAAAACCTGAATTCTGTTAATTTACATTTAACAACATGAATAAACTGAATACTTTTTGAGAGGAAGATTTCTCCTGTCGGGTCAGCTGTCCTTGATGTATTTAGTTATCATCCAAAGCCCACATGTTGCTTCCACTGAACCTGTTTTTTTTTTGTTGTGTGTAAAGTGTGAATATGAGTGCAACTGTAAGCCTCCTCCACTGTGCAGGACTAAAGCACATTTGCTCTGTTTAAACAGCATTATCTGAGAACTGGTTTGACTGCGAGGGGTGGGGTGGGGTGGGGGTGGGGGGGGGGCAGTGTCATTTGAAGCCTGTAATATGTTGTAGTAGTTCGCAGCGTCTGCTTGATGTGACCGAACGTGTTGGTGATAAACGCCGCTTCCTCCTGCTCGCGTGTGAGAGGCATTTCCTCTTTCATGATTTATACCGGAGGAGATGCTAAAGTCAATATTTGACTCTGGCTTGTGTGAAAATAAAGAAGCGGTTTTGAAAAACAGCCGGAGAAACCTTGAGCTCTTTTAGTCATTATTGAAATGTTGCTCTCTGCCGAACCTTGAGGAGCCAAAAGAAAACTGCATCAGAAAGTCATTTTGTTGGTTTAACAGCTTAACTTGTCAGGCTTCACTGACAGTTTTATGAGGTAAACATGAATATGAATTTGTCTTTGCTCTTGCATTCTCATGTGACTGTTTTGGATAACGGTGGTACCAGGAAAAAAAAAAAAGTCTGCGGTATTAAGTGGGGAAAGAAACCAAAATGTTGACTCAGGAGGAGGCAGCCGGGGAGAGGGAGGTCTGGGCATCTCTGCTTAGGCTGCTGCCCCCTGCCACCCAGCCCGGATAAGCCGAAGAGGATGGATGGATGGATGGATGGATGGATGGATGGATGGATGGATGGATGGAATAGGGAAAAGGTCACAAAATGCCTAAATTAGATTGAGGAACTACAGAGCAGAAGATGCAGATATCTTAATTGAATTATATTGATATTTGGATTTTGCAGACAGCAGTGTATGCTGATTGGATCTGCAGAGTTCAGGTATTATCTGTCATTTACTACACTGTATCTATATACATATATTAAAAAAAAAAAGTCTGCTTTTTTCCACCTGATGCTGCTTTGCTTAAATACTCTTAGGCCCATCAGCGGAGTGTAAGATGAGATCATAAATGCTGGGTAATGGCCAACTCACTTGGCTTTAGGACCCCGGAGTACGGGGCAGACGCGCCATCTGATAATGCTGCTGTGTGTTTTTACTCTCCTGGGGCCATTGGCAGAACCACAAATCCAGTCAGCTGACTAATCACATGACCACCAACTCAGTAAGCAGCGAAGGAGGAAGTGGTTTTAGGGAGAAACAGTTAGTTGTACAGAGCAAAATGGATCGGTGGATGGATCATTGCCTGCATGAATTATACCGATGCAATCATTAATTTGTTGACTAAACCCCTACTGTAAATAAATTGTTACGCCTATGCTGTCAGTAGTGTTGTTGGTTATTTTTGATAACAGTATTAGTCTCGGTGGATTCCCTGTGGATGCAGACGATCTGAGTTCCAGCTTACACCGGTGTGGGGTGGTTTGTAGCAGGGTGTGAGACAGCTGGGGAATTAGCACCACAAAGTCTGAGGCCATGGTTCTAGGTCGGAAAGGGCGGCATGCACCCTCTGGGTTGGTCATGAGTTGCTACCCCAAGTGGAGGAGTGAGGGAGTGAGGGAACGAAGGAGCGGGAAGCTGACAGATTGATACGGCATCCGATGATGCGAATACTGAGAGAGACTTGAGTATGACAACAACGCTGATGATTTAATCTACATTCGCAGCCTCACCTGCGGCGTGGAGTTGTAGGTAGCGACCAAAATAATGAGAGCTGCTATTATGTAACTCATATTTGGTTTAATGTTCAAACTGAGTGAATAAATATTTGGGTTGCAGCTTGTGTGCAGCAGAGAAAGCAGCCTGTGTTTCTTGCTCTTTTTGTTTGGTAAGCATTCATTGTGTATTAGTTGCGATGCTTAAGTATATTGGAAAAACAACAGAATCTGCATATGCAACAAATCTGTTTTTGTGTAAAGCTCCACGCGCAGCAATCCCAGCAGGATTGTGTTTACAAGCGTACAGCTGTTGGACTTAACCAAGTTAAACACATCACAACTATTAGAGTCATGAGACCACAATGCTCAGTAGTGTCTGACTACATTAGTTCGAATTCCAGCATTCTGGCCTGACTTGTATTTGATCAGGTTTCATGTGGCTGGATGTAATAGAGTTTATTTCTATCGCGGCAGGACACGAAGAGCTCTGCAAATGGAATTTGATGATTGCTGGTTTCTTGAACGACTCTGTTGTTAACGTGCGACTTGATAGCGGCTCGTTGCTGTGCGGTTGTTTTTCTCAGCACTTTGCGAGTAATCCCTTGTTAAATTATGTCTCCTGGCTCTTTGAATTTTCTCTTTTTGAAGCGTATCCATCATTATTGCAGAGAAACGTGGCAGCAGGAATGTGCCAGACTGTGAGCAGGTGGAAATGAACTGGATGCACCGTTTGGCAGATCAGCGTGTACTGCAAACGGAGTACGGCCAAACATATTGATGTTGATGAAAATATCACAGGTTTTTACTGCGTTACTATAAACACAGGCTGTCCAATCGCTGCCCCTTATGTGATTATATTCACACAGGAGGTGGATAGCTGCTGTGTTTAAGGGCTCTGTCTCACCTGCAGTTTCAGAATTTAAAGTGGAACTGTTTCACCCCCATATGTACGCTGATCCACTGCCTTGGTTCAGACTCAGTTATCTCAATAACTGTTGAATTGATTGCCATGAAGTTTTTGATTCCCTGAGGGGTGTATTTATTTTTCTTAAGCTGAAATGGAAATTGTGAAGCGGTTCCAGCTTCCTTCATCTCGATACCCGCCCACTGCCACTGCTGTCATTCTGTTGCTAACAGAGGCCTCAAACACAGCAGGAGGACATGAGACAGGCATAGCATAGAAACCAAGGGAAGCTATGTCCGTGTAGCTAAATGCAGGGACAAACTGGTACAGTGAATTATTTTTAAATAGCATTTTTTTAGGGTAAAAATAGCGTGTGTGTGAATAAATTAATAATATCTGCATTTAAGTGCATCATGTAAAAACCGTGATGTGCTTGTGTTGCTGATGGTTGCATTCGACTGTGGTGAAAGTTGTATATGCTGCAACCCGTAAGCCGGCTCCTAACCCATCAGTCACACAGGCACCAGTCACCAACCTGGCAACCCCTGCTAAAGAAAAATGTGTGTTTCCTGACCAGCTGGTGAGTGGTTGCTGGCAGTTTCTGGGTGGAATTGGTTGCAGAGAGGGTGCTGCGCCAAAAAAAAGGAGGAAAAAAAACTTTTACTTTGAAGGTGAAAAATTCTTTGTTTCCAGTTCATATCCCACTTTTCACAGTTTCACTATCACTTGTTGAGTAGTTGGAGTGTTTGAAAGTAAGTAGTGTCTTCCATGCAAACTACTGGCAACTGCAGCAATGTGCTAGTGACCAAAGTGACTGCCAACAACCTCCATTTTTCCCTTGCAACCAGTGGTTGTCAGATGGTTGCCAACCAGTCTCGAGGTCTGTGAGACTAAAGGCTAAGTCATCATTTCTGATCACCCTGTTTGATTTGGAGAAAGTTGGAAAGGATTTTGGGGGGTAAAAGTAATCATTTTTATGCCCGCTAACCAGAAAGTTTATTTTTCTTGTCCCTTGATTGCTTGGGGGTGTGGGAGAACAAAATAAAATTGCATATTTCGATTGCATAAGGTTAGCATTAGAGTTCAAATTAGGATTCTGGTTGGGGCATCACAGATGTAACTTAGACCTCGCGGAGTTAAAAGAAAGTAAGTGAAGAGTGAAACGGAAATGCAGTAAAATAAAAAATTAAAAGCAGTGTCTACTCTCTTTGAATTAGTTGTATTTTTTTCCTCTTAGAAGGCAAGAACTGACAAGAGTACAGTTAAAGCTATCTCCTTAGCATTATTGGTTAATCCAGTGAACCTGTTAAAATCAGTATTATCCTTTTTCCCGGTTTTTGTGGGGATAAAATCGTATTTGTTTGCACACTTCACTCCCATCGCTATAATTTAGAGTGGTTTTTGTGATGAAAAGCAGCACTCTGCAGGCCTCTTGGCTACATTCATGCTTTTGATCCTTCTGCTGCGCCGTCCCAGATGTGCCTCACCGTTTTGCTAAGTGGGTCTGATTTGCTGAAAGGTTTTGAACAATGCGAGACACAAACCAGGAGGAAGCCCGAGCAAATTGAATAATCAAGGGTCAATCTTCACCCGTGTTAGCTGTTATTGATCGCTGGGCTCCACAGAAGAGATTGCTAATGACAGCACAGGTTTTCAGCGCAGATGGGAAACAAATTAGTCAGATCTGTTTAAAGTGATTCAGAGGCCACAACAGTCATATGGAAAGGTCTGTGATAAATGTCTGCTGGCCTTCTAATAATAATAATAATGATGCATTATTAGGAAACAAACATTTAGACATTAGCTTTACCATTAACCTTTAATGCTTTGTTTTCATCAAACTGTCTTTATTTTTTATCTGTCAATATGATCGCATTAGTAAGCCAATTCTCAGCTATTGTATTTGGTTTTCAAAGCAACATATTCTGTTCTATACATTCATCTTACCTTTTGTTTTTTGTTTTTTTTTGATTCAGGTTGCTTTAAAATGCATATGGATTTCATAGGAAACAATATATGGACGTACTTTACTAGTTACGCTAACCCTCCCAAATGGGCTTTCGCCTGCAGTCATCAAATAGGACATTTTTTTCTTTCTTTAAAATAAACAGTGGTTGCTCCGTGTTGCAGTAACAAACTGCACACACTGTTACTAACGGTCACAGATGCAATTAGATTAATCAAAACTGAATTTGCCTGGATTATTTCTAAAGAAAATGGACTGGAGTTCTTTGGTATTAGCGCTGATTAAAGAGTTCCAAGATTAAGAAGACGCAATCGAAGAATGATTAGATGCCATATTTTAATTCTCGTTTATCCACCCATACAGCCATTATCTTCTGCTTATCCAAGGTTGGCTCACAGTGGGAACAGTGGTATTCCAGACATCCCTCTCTCCATCCTGGTCCTCCTGGGGGAACCCGAGGCCTTTCAAGTCCAGATGAGATGCATAATCTCACCAGCGGGTTTTGAATCGCCCCTTGAGTTTTCTTCCAGCTTGGGGGGTTCCCAGGAGGCATCCTAACCATCTGGTCAAATCACTTCAACTGGCACTCAGGAAGGTCCAGCTTACAATGCTCCTTTCTCTGGCTCTCACAGTATTTGCCATAATCTTTGCTGAGCTCAGCTCATGATAAACTAGCCCATAGAGCGCCTGGCGCTACCCAAAACTGAGCCAAATGTAGCCCAGATCAGGCTCAAATATCTCCGATATCTCTGTTGTACAAAGGTCTAATAGCAGGAGAAGGCTGACTTGCTGTCCTGCTGGACTAATGTTACTGTTGTGGGAATAAAATTCTGCAGACTGGCCATTTACATACTAGTTAGCCAGCTAAGTTAGCGTGTTCAGTAATTGGGCAGTTGGGCACACATCAGGTATTCATACCTCCACCTCTGTCTCTTTTATGAAGCATCTAATCAGACAGGGTTCCATAAACCTAACACGGCTAATAAGCTACAAATATTTCTCCAGAGGCTTGATGTTTAATAGATGTTTAATAGTGCAAATTTATTAAAAATCACTTTGCTCCGTCTATGTGAGCAAAAACTAGATAAGAGAACGATTTATTCTATTTGTTTTCATTTTGCACGTGAAGACAGGACGTCTTTAACGGGTTCGGTTGTAAAGGTTAAACTGCAGTGAGCGTTTTCAGCGAGGAGGTGCAGATGAATCCGGTGGATGTGGATAAATAATTAACCCAGCGAAGGCTGTCATCGGCATCCTGCTGCTTTTAATAGTGGAAATTTTTGCAAAGCTTCTGAATCTTTTCTTGGGACGTTTCTCTGTAAAAGCTGATGATGTCGGATCTCAAAGATGCATTGTGATGCATTATGCTGAAGCCTTTAACTGATGCGGTGTTTTTGGTTTCGCCTCTTCCTGAAAAACACGCTGCTTCTCGTCGGTTAAACTGAGCGCTCACACGCTGCTGCGCAGCTTTGAACTCGACACAAAATCCGATGTTTTGCTCGGAGCCATCTGGTCCTGTGAGAGTAAATCTAATTTGGAAATCCAACTTGGGTTTGGTTGAAAATGTATTAAACTGAAATGAATTATTTATTGATTTAATTAAAGGCTCAAGGTTGCATTATGTATAAAGATCTAATGAACCTCAAAGATAAAACGCTACTTCTTTTTTTTTCCGTCTGCAGATGATGAGATTTAGAGTTCAACACAAACACGCTGGAGTAACATTTCCTCTTCTCTGTACCTTTTGCACATCTTATCACACGTTCTGGCAATTCATAATCTTGGTAATGGTTTCAGTTATTAAGCAAGCGTTAGGAAATCTAAGTGATCTTCTCCCCACACTGCACTGTTACACCTGATCTAACCTTCCCCCACCTGCCAAATCACACTTTAACCCCTGTAAATAAGTATAAATTTACCCTCCACCACCACGACGAGAACGTGATTCGTCTCCATGAAGGGAAAGTTCAGAGCTTGTTGGTTACAAGAACAGAAATTTTGGAATAACAGTGAGACAGCTGTCCAATAGTAAACCGATTATGTCGCCTTGCATGGATAAAAATGAAAATAGAATGTTCAGTGTATCCACTTGAATGATGTGAAGTCTGGTGCAGAGACGCATGTTTCAGAGGATCGCTCCTTTAAGGCTTTTGCTAATCCCCTCCCACAGATCCGAGAGAATCTACCAAAGGCACTACAACAAAATGTGTTAAACATCGTTCCCTGTGTGCAATTAAGAATATACTTCTTATCTGGACTTGAGACGCGTAAAATTGCTTGGTACTGGCCTGTCCTGCTGTAAAAAGCACTGAGTAAAGTCATCTTTATGTGCAAAATCCTGGGAGTGATTACAATGCATTGTAAGGATAGAAAGAGATACATTAATACTCAGTGACTGTAAATGTTCCACAGTTTCTAAAGACATAACCAAACTGATACTTTGTGTACTGCTACAGAACTTTCCTCTTATGCAGTTTACGGGAGAATTACATGTTTTTACGCAGTTTTTAGCTTTAATACGTTTGAAATCTCATCTCCAAATGTTTTATGATGCCTGCAAACGTGCTGCTGTACTCCACATTAAATGCACCGTGTGTAACACATCGGTGAGTGTTTAGAGCAGCGCGGCGCTGAATGGTGAAAATTACACTGTGGGTCTGCCAGGTGGATTTATGCCTCCCTGTTGACCGTATAAAAAGCACTGCAATAGTAGATGGATGTGATACTTTGTCAGGCCATGTTGTGAATCCATTACATACTTAATTACATTGCTGGAGAGCCAAGAGGATAAATAATGCATTTAATCATTGTTGCTCCGTAAGATGTGATTACGGAGCCCGTCTCAACTCTATGCAAATGCTCTTCGATGTGATTGGCATTGCCTTTTAAAGGGAGTCATCTTGTATGATATGTCATCTCCGTGATTATGGTTACATTTGGGACGCGGTGTACTTGGTAAAGGTGGTTTTCATGGTTTAAAAAAAGCAGCAGTCTGTTTTGAAGTAGTGGCGAGTGATGAATCAACGATTTTGGCTTCCAGCAAATATAAAAACAAGATGAATGAGATTAAACAATTATTGCGGCTTATTTATTTCTGCAGCGACGCACTCGTGAGTGTATTGTGTAAATCTTGAGTACTGCCTTTTTTTTAAATGTGCGCTTTTGCCTCTCCTTAAAAACACACTCACCTTTATTTCAGTTTGAGACAAAGTTAGATTCAACTCATTGTCATTGTGCACACAAGGCACACAACGAAATGATCGTTCCAGATCACTCATCAGAGACGA
>JAVDPK010002013.1:79791-91388 GCA_034780415.1 Cichlasoma orientale
CCCCCTGAACTGGGTTTGTTATCTGTTGGGAGGTGTTTTCTCCTGATCGGAGTGAGGAATTGTGACCAATGGGTTTTGTTTTGTTTTCCTCATTTCACAGTGCCCTGTGCTGTACCCATATAAGCCACATTTAGTAACTTTGTGATATTCATGTTTGTTTTGTCTGTTTCGCAGATGGTAGAAATTTGCTAAAATAAAAAGAATTAAGGTGCCAAATCTTTGTTTTTGTTAAATTTGTAGTGTAACGTAACAGAAGATGTCTGTGGTTGATTTTATGTATTCATTTTTTAAATAATCAGGCTTCTATTCAAATTAACACAAGACTGACCAGCTAAAATCTACCGTGTCATTACAGATGCCTCTAATACTAGTACCCTTTCATGCAGCACCTTAACCTCAAGGTAAAGGTCAGAGGTCAAGTGCCACAAAACCTTTAATGTTGGCTACAATTCGATCCATGTGACCTACAATGTTCAAATACTCACCATAGATGCATGAACTGAGACTCTTGAATGAGTTCGTCAGTGACCTTGACATTGAGGTAAAGGTCAGAGGTCAAGTTTTCTGAAAATTTTTCAGCCCCAGCTTTTGATATCAAAACGATTGCTTATGATGAGTTACAGTAAGTTAATATAGCCTAGCCTGCTAAACATTTGTGATGTCATTAGAAAAATCATTTGTTTAGCTACAGTGTCTACTTTTGTTACACAGACAACATTGGATACTTCAGATAGCTTCAGATAGCTGCCATCGACACTGTAAAAGATGGACTTAGCTACTGTTTTGAAGCCTGAAAAAGACCGTTTTGACCATCTTTGGCGTTTTGAAACTGGATGCGGCGATGACTGGCAGATCTGAGCGTGAAGTCGCGCAGTAGTTGGCTACAAACTTGACAATTCAGTAGCCAGCGAGCATATCCTGCAGCAAAGTGTTTGCAGATGTCCCGGCAGAGACGTGGACTTCTATAGGACCAGAAATCTTTCACAGGTGGCCTTTAAAAAGAATGCCATCTATATGTTAGGACTTGTATGGGTACAGCATGGTGCACGTACAATGGAGGGGGGGAAAAACACTGTATATTGATGCTATTGTTAATAGTGTGTTTACCAGGATAGATGTTCCAAAGTGACCTACTGCCTTGGCTTTTGAAGCATTGTTCCACTGTTGTCGGGCAGACTTTGATGTCTGTGGGAGTTGGAGATGACTCAGCGAACCCGTTGGATGTTCTGGAGGCACTCTGTCACCGTAGCTTTCTGTTATTCACTCAACAGGCTCAAAATAATGTCGATTTCACAAAGAGAAAAATCACGCCTTAAACCCGAACAAGTAGGATAGAAGAATATCGAAGCCCTTTGACTAAATCCTTTCTAATCACAGAAATAATAAAGCAGGATTCGATTTTTCTTTTTCACATCAGAGAAACTGAAATCTGTCTGAGGACCGACTCGCCACATGACCAATGTTAGATTATGTTGACCACTTACTTATATTAAAAGACATGTGAGGCTTATATAGTTACTTCTGTTGTCGTGCTTTTGTTCTACTCTTTAAATCCCACATTTCTGTTTATTGTATTTTAATTTAAATATACAAGAAACTGCATTTACACTGATTTACTTTGTCATTGTTTTAGATGGAAAATTAAAACATAAAAACACTATTGACAAATTTATCAAAAATTAAGAAACATGAATAAAATACACTATTATAAATTCTTAAGGAAGTACAGTAGAGATTGTTAATTATAACTCTTCAAGTATTTATAAGGACCAACTTTTTGTTGTTTTGGTTGCTTCAAAAGTTATTAAGACCCTTTTTGCACACTTGTGATGCTGCAGATCTCAGTTTAAACATACTCATTTGGCATATTTGCTCAGTTATTAAAAAACAAAAACTCAAACCTCTTGTACAAAATAAAACCGCCTTAATTCACCTGAACATGGAAACTTTAGTTTCAGTCATTTAAGCTTCGAGTTGTCTCTGTTAAGTCTTTTCAATGTGAGTTTGGGCAGTTTATCCACTTCATCCTGCTAAGTCTTCATCAGATTGGATGGGAAGCGTCTCTGGAAGTGAGTCTCCCGTGTCTCTCAGCGCTTTATAAATGGTTCTATACTTTTCTCCTGATTTGTCCCCAAAAAAAGACAGAACACAGCTTGGTTTTGTAGTAACGGTTCTGATAGAAATCATTATAAATAATTGTGAAAACATGTCACCATGTTGTTACAGGTTATCAGCTGTAAATTGGGAAATTAAAAAAAAAATCCACAACAAGTGTGCAAAAGGTGAAATATTTTTGAAGCCGCTGCAGTTTTTTTTATATTTAATCACAGCCTGTTATAATCCCACTGAGGGCCGGAGACGGCTGCATGTTTTCGCACCACGATGCAACACTGGAACGTGGCTACGATGACACGTCTTTAGATGTGACCAAAACAAATGCAGCGTATTAAAATCTCAATGCCATCTTTGAGTCCGTGATGATTTCTTTTATTTAAAGTGCAGTTCGCAGTTTTCCATAAATCAGACACTTCGATCTGCTTTAATGCAAAGCTGAGATGCTTAAACAATGGAGGGATAAATGAATTTACTGGCTGCTGATAGATTTTTGAACCAGCTGAGAGGCTGCAGAGCGCTGGGTTTACTGCAGACTGGCATTCGAAGCAAGTCCCAAGACCAGGGGTTACCAAATCGATCAGCAGTAATATTAAGAATAGTACATATCTGGCTGATCAGTTTTGATTTTAATATTTCATTAAATTATTTTTTATCAGTACAATTTTTTTTAATTATGTTCTCTGGATCCTTTGAAGCCACATTTAATCTGCCAGTGTGCCAAAAAACATTTGTTTTGACAATTTTTACCGCTTTAGTTTTTAGAGTTCTTGGAAGCTAAACACAGCCATTTGCCAACAGCTGATCTCAGTGCCATATTTAAATGTTGATTACAGTATGTTCAAGTTTAGTCATTAGAACAATAATTTGCTGATTACATGAAGCAGTGACTTGGGCGTCTCCCAGTTACTCGGCAGAAAATCCTGTCTTTCTATAGGCTGGTTCGTAGCATTTCCAGCCAATCGCGTGCCTGTTTTGGTTGTAAATTATGCAGACGTTGGGTGTATGGGTAAATTGGTCATAATGTACAAGTACAGTTTAGAAGAGGAGGTGCAGTGAAATCCTGAAATCTTTTATCTAGTTTATTCTGCCCCACCTCTCATTCTTGAAGCAAGCGGTATTTTAACAGTCATTTAGGCTAGCAAATTAACTGACAGTGTTTGGCCACTAGAGGGCAGAAGATCAAGCAGCATGTTAGCAATCGGCAGCCTGGTTACGCATCCAGCTCATTTAGACTGGAGCAGCATTTCTTTAATCCACTGCTCACCCTCCTCTTAGCTCTGGTTGAGTGTAGCTGTTTAATGTTTGTGTCTTTGTTTACCAGCGCTTCATGAATTTTGCCGTTTGTTTGGGCCGACGAGAGCACCGAGACCAAACCGGGTGGTAAGCATGCCGTGAAACCAAAACTACGAGCTAAAGGAGGCTAAAAAGCTCCGCACCATGCTGCATAATTGTGAGTTCTCTGTGAGCGTCATGTCACTTATCGCTATTAGAAAAAATATCGATCAGTCCTTCTTTAAAAGAAGTGTTCATTCTGTTAAAACCTTTACTCAAATGTTTAATTAAAAATTTTTTTGGTAAGTTTTTGTTGAAAAACTTGGTGATGACGAATTACGAAGCAAAGCCTATATTCCTGTCGGAAACATGCCGTGCAACCCTTTAAATAAGATGACGTGCAACTAATTAGGAAAATTGCTTCACTAATTAACTTTGCAATGTCAAAATCACATCTGGGATCAAACAGATTGACACTAAACTTCTTTGTATTCGAGATGTGAACACCAAACATTTTCCTCAATGCCTTTCATCGTGACAATCTTCCAGGACAAATTGTCGGCTTTTACTCGAACCTTTCTCCCTGCGTTGCTTTATCTCATTTCTTCATTTTACTTTTTTTTTTTTTTTTTTTTTTTTGTGTGTGTGGGCATCACCCTCTCCATGAACCTATTGTGTCTTAAATGTTGTTTTTGGAATCACTTTGAAAGTTTACACTGTTTGCAGTCATGTTGTGCCTGTTATAATAACTCTTCTGTCTGATCTTCTGTAAAGTTTGTGAGCTACTGAATATTTTAATGCATTATCGATTTATAGATTATACATCAGAGGCAAAAGAGAACAGAAGTCAGATGATGTTTGGGTTTTTTTTTTTGCGTGTGTGTGTGTGTGTGTGTGTGTGTGTCAGATTTATCAAAACTACAAATCAATCTAAGTACCTCTAAGAGCTTTTATTTTTGGATCTCCTCTGTGTGTGAATTCTCTCTGATGCCTGCGGTTTGTACTCGTTCGTTCAGTTTTCGCTGTGTGTATCGATGCCTGTGGGTGTTTGTTGCACCGTCAGCATGTTTGACACCATGAGAATGGAATGATCTGTGATGCGTTCAGTGTTTCTGGCCTGCAAAAAAAAAAAAATCTGTTGGTTTTGTTTGTTTTGTTTCTTGTTTTGTTTTGTCGGCTACGACTTGATGCAGACGGCCGCTGCTGTCTTATCATCGGCTAAGATGCGTTAGAAGTGTCTGATATCAACTACGGTGTGGTGTTTCTGTCCTGAAGAGGTAGTTACAAAAACATTTACCGCTAAATATTAGTTTTAATGTTTTAGTTTCCTTTATAAATTGCTCATGGAAATGAGCAATTTCCATCCACATAAAGGCTGTCTTTGAAAAATATCCGCCCACATGAAAATGCAAAAAATTGTCATAAACATACCAAAGCAACAGGTGGCGATGTAACCCTAACTGTATGGAAACACTGGCCAATCAGAAGGCTGACACCTTCATAACAGCGCGTGTGAGCGTGTAAAGATTAATAGCAAAAGTATTTTTTCCTGTCTGCCATTGCAGAGAATCGCCTCGTGTAAATAACGGCGTGACGCAGAATCTGACATCAACAAAGTAGACGCACACGTTTGACACCGTGAGACAAAATCTACCCAAAATCCAAAAAGATGTTTAACAAAATACGCCCGGACATCTGGACAGCGCCTAAATATATATCAAATTATCTAAAATTAATTTTCACTCTTAGGACTCAGCATTTTCCCCTCTACATTTAGCATGCTCGCAGCGGTACTGGTTAAAGTGTTAGTGTAGTAAGTGTTAATATTAGATAATATCAGAGTTTCTCCATGAATAAAAAACGGTGTGGTGCAGCACGTGAAAGCTGCGCTAAAGTGCAGAATGTTCTGTTTTTGTCGTTTTCTACAATTTCAGAATTTCCACATTAAAGTACGATAGATTCATTTTCTATGAATTTTTAACTTGGAAGATATCAAACTGTCTGTTCTTTGAATCATTGTGTTTTAGTAATGACACAGGTAGATACTTGTTTGGAAATCGTTAAATTTTGCTCCCTGACCGAGCAGGTCGCACACTGAGCGACAGGTTTTCCCTTCACAGCTGAGATTTACATTAAAATGATGCATTGCTTATTTACAGTTCATGCATCACAAACTGTTCAGTAAGTTCCTTTTTTTCTGACATACTTTTCAGAGATATTTGCAAGCAGTGAAGTTGAGAATAAATTCAGTTCTATTTATAAAGCTCCAAATCTCAACATTTATATTGTCAGATAGTCCCTACAATCAAAATGACCCTCTTAGCAAGCACTTGGTGATAGTGGGAAGAAAAAACTCCCTTTAACAGGAGGAAACCTCCGGCAGAACCAGGCTCAGGGAGGGGCAGCCGTCCGCTGTGACCAGATGGGGGAGGGAGACGGGAGTAAAGACGCACTGTGTCTTTGATAACAAACTTTGGAAATATTGGAAAGCCCGGATGCTCCGGATTGCTTGGCTGGTTTTGGCTGGCGTTTTTTGTGTGATATGATATCATATTGTGTTGCAATAGCTACAGAAAACTTTTGAACATGGCAATAATGCAACCAGTCGTCTTTAACCTCGTCTACTGTGCGTTGTCTCTTTTTTGGGAAATTACCTACATAAATTCATGGAGATGTTACACAATTTCCTGTATTATTATATCATATTAGATATTGAGCTTGTCATTTATAAAGGCTAAAACATGTACAATGGACAGCCTGTGTGTCACAAACTGTAACACCTACAGTACGTGATACGGAATTAAATTAATTTATGTAGTGTGACAGTATGGTCACGCTGTCCTGAAGTGGCTCTAAATGTCACGTGATAACATGATGTGACTTAAGCAAAGTGTTGTTATCCATATGCAATACTCAATACTGCTTCCATTCCAGGAAAAACGTGTTCCTCCCAATAAAAAAGAGCCGGTCCGGTCATTGTATCTTCCGGACAGGAACACCCCACCGTGGTAACGACTATCAGGCCATGGTCAAAAAATTTTATGGTGAAATAACCGAACTTGTCTGATCCCTTCTGAACATTTGACCAAACCTTTGAGGGAAAAACAAAATACAAAATTACTTTGATTCAGCTTCTTATGTCTTTATTTCAATACTTCTGTTGCCTTTGACACCGATGCTTGTTCTGTTTGTAACAGTTGTAAAATGTAAAAAGGAACAAAAACAAAAAAAAGTTTTGGAAGTGTTAAAGCTGGAACTGAACGTGTATGTATCGATTATCTTTGTAGTCAGTTGTTTGCATTTTATCTAGCCGAAGCATTTGTTATAGATTGACTTTGCAACTTGAGTGCTGATTAAAAACGAACTTAGTACTATAATAACTTTGTGATGTGCCGTCTCTGTTGTTACACTTGTGTTTGTGTGGTTTCTTCATGCCTCGTGTCGCGCTCACAAATCTCAGATGTTGGAAATTCCCAGTCTGGTGAGCTTGTGTTTACACTGGTTGTGAGGCCAAACATGGGCAGCGTGGCGATTTATGTTTGAGTCATAGAAGAAGAAATAATATGCCATTTTTGTTTTATCCCTCTTTTTTATGTGACACATAGCTATACGTCCTTGAAGTTGTGAGACAGTTTCTGACACTCAGGCATAAAGTCTCCAGATATTGTTGTACCCTGTACAGGAGCACCTGAGTGGGTTTCTTTCAGTCTATCAAATCACAAGTTATTTAAATCCATCTCTGACGAGGGTCCCACCTGTTCCCTCTGGAGTTCCTCAAGGTTCAATCCCGGGACCTGTTTTATTTTCTCTTTATGCTTCAGTACAAGTTTGGCTGATTTATTTCATTTCTGTGCAGATGCATATATGCAGTCCTTTGTGCACTGTTGAACACCAGCTACATGAAATCTTGTTAATTTACATAACAGAGAAAAGCAGTACCTGGATGACTTATAAAACTGTTCTATTATGTGTAACAATTACATTCAATTAATCATAATTAGTTATTTGGTTACACAATATTACTGTCTATATGGTGACCCTGTTAGCCAGCGATTTAAACTCGTGCTTGTATTTCAAACCCTGTTTGCAATTTTTTTCCCATATATTTATAACTATTTTTTCCAGCTTTTTTTTTTTTTTGGTAAATTTGTTGGCATGAAAAAATCTTTCTAAAATGCAATAGACATATTGTACCAGTAATCTTGCAACCTGTACCACCCTAATTGAAAATAATTTTGCTATTCTAGATACAAATTTGTTTCTATTATTTCCATGCAATAACCAAAAATTTGCATTCCATCAGCAGATATGGTACAGTCAACATTAGGTTTGTGTTTTTAGGTTAATATTACAGGTAATGCAGTTGTAATTCAACTTTAATTTTAAAAAAAGGTAAAAAAAAATTTTAAACAAATTTAAAAAAAGCTTTACTTACTACCTCCTCAAAACAGAAAATATGACAAAAAGCATAAAATTTGATGGTAAACTACATCAAAATGAAATGGATCTAGTGGGCTATTTTAATTTATTTTTTCTGTATATGTATTATTTTTTTTACAGTATATGTATTTTTTTTAAATTGTATTCGAGTCACATGTTGAGTATAATTGTGATTTTTATTTGACTAATACAAAACTGCTTTAGTCTTACACTATTGAGCTATATGTTGAGTCAGTTCTCCAATAAAAAGCTTTTGCTTCTTAAAAACAGCAAAAAAAGGAAACAAAATAGCTCAAATTCACAGTGCAGAAGAGTTTATTTTTATCTTGTAGTATGAAACTTCTCACCAAAAGAGAGAATGTGGAAAAATAAATACCCAAGAACAGCTGAACCATGTGAAGTATAGTTACAAAAATAAGTCGGCATATTTTATTTCTTTTTACACTTCTGTAGATACCCTCTTTTTCTTTTGCTACAAGAGGAAAAAAAATGCAGTAGTGTAGTAATTATAGCTGAATACAGCAATCTTTTATAGACACAACTTGTGATTCTAACTCCTTTACAAACAAGCAAAATACACCAAAAAATGTAAACAGCAGGAAATTCAAATTGCATGTAAATATTAGCTTTATGCATTTCTAACGGACATCCTTCAAACTACTTTTTGGAGATTATCAATATCTGAGAACGACTATTAAATGAGCCTTAAAGTCCACTCTTCATTTTAATTCAACCGTCTAGTTTGTTTCTACCTGTTCACTCGCTTTTCTCTTACAAATAGAAACTATCCTCCAAATAAAATCATGCAGAATATTAATCTTAATCAGAGCGCATGTATGGACGTGCATTGCATTCACAAAAGAAAAAAAAATTGCATTACTACAAAGTTACTACAAGATAAAAATGTTGCAAGTTTAAGATGACGTGCTAAAGAAGACCAGGGTTAAAGTTCTGATCTCTCGTCCTTGTAGTTAAAGTGAACTTATTAAAAAGTGTTGTTTTTTGCATAATTATGAAGTAATTAAGGTAAAATCTATAAAAATGTTTTCTTTTGTGAATCCAACACACATCTGTATATGCAATCCTTTTTTTGCACATTTTAGAACAACTAGAGTGAACGTCTTTTTCATTTTATCTTCTCTTTGATCTCACCTTATCTCATACGCAGGAGGCACAGCAGGTCACACCTATACAGCAGCAAACTCCCCAAATACCTGAAACTGAACTCTAAAAGCCTCCTGCATCTCATTCTCTAAAATTAAAAGCTTTCCCACTAGCAATTAAAAAAAAAAAAAAAAAAAAGCCAAGAAACAAAACTCTTAATCACAAGCATAAGATACACAAATGCGCGCGCACACACACACAAACATTTCATATAAATAATCTCTTAATGGTGTCTTTGTAGCTGAATTACAGTCAAAGATCCCTCACGTATCCCACAGATTTATCGCGCTGTGTTTCTTGTAATATGTCAACAACCAAATACTGCAGATGAATGTGTTCCAGCACAGAAAATCCCTCTTTAGGAAAGAACTGCTAGAAAAGAGCCATCCAATAAGAAGCTGAGATACTGGAGAATTCTAATTTAGTGAGCCAATGAAAGAGTCCTGCTGCCTCATCACCACAACTCTTTAGAGCAAGTGGATAATTTAGAACATTACTGGTTTAAAGCTCATTCTAACAGACTTTAGTAGTTAATCAAATCCCTTCTATGTCAGTACTCTCACCAGTAATGATTCCTTTAATGGGTCGATATCGAGCAGCAATGTCACCTGCAGTTCCTCAAATGGCCACTTGGGGCTGGCTCCTGAAGAGTCGATCCCCATAGACTCCCATGGAAACTTCCCAATGTTCCCTCAGAAATGAGCGTGCTTAAAACCTGCTGTATAAAAACAGTTTTTGGTCTCTACAACTTATTCCTCCCTTCTTGAAAACTGTATAGAGATGACCTTTTTATAACCTGCTTGCTTTAAACTGTAATAAGTTATTCATTTTAGGGATGTGACTGCTCTGACAGGTGGATGTCACAGCAGCTACATCTCCTTTAAGATGCTGTATAAGTGTCTACACGCCCCGGCAGCAAACTCCCGTGGGTCTATTTTCTTTGGCAAACGGGCAGATTGGGAACTTCACCAGGTGATTCCGTCGTCGTTGCTTTAGATAGCTGAAGTTCATCGCAATCACCAGGAGAGGGCGATAAGTCTACAAGTTTCTTAGGAAGAGCTTTTGGAAGGAGAAACGACTGAACTGGTCCACTTCCAGGCATCAACTTTGAGAGTTTCTAGCCTTTGAATGGCCGTTTACACAGTGGGCCTGGAAGCACACAGTTTAGCACACACAGAGAGCACATTAAAAAAATATAATTTTTTAGCACGATAGCACTACCAGAAAAAATAAAGGAGTCTTTCTGGTGTGTTTACTCGCAGGATTTCTTTGTCCTTGTGAAAATACCAGAAATGTAAATTTTCTGATACCTTTTACTATGTTTAAAAAAATTTTTTTATCAGTGTTGCCTGCCTTTAAAAAAAATTATATCTACTTATTTATATACACACTGATTTCCTACTGAGGGAATTTGGAGTGATAAAGTTTTTAGACTTTAGTGACATTTGAATGTTGCTGCAGGGGCAGATCGTCGTCGTCGTCGTCGCTCGTGTCCAGCCTCAGGTTATCCAGAGTCTGACGGATCGTCATGGTGTCCTTACGCCTGTATGAGACAGATGATGCTTCATTACGTCACCATCAAAACTGAGAGATTATGCAAATGTAAGGAGGGAGATATGTAAAGAAAAAAAGATCTGCATGGTTAGAAACCTACAAAAAAATCTGAATATATGATAGTGAAACAATCAGTCATGCTGTATGTGAACCATCGACAGTCCATATGTATGCATGTAGTAGAGGTCGTACTTGGTCTGCAGGTGCTGGTCGAGCAGCTGCCTCTGCAGGCGGCTGGCTGTCTCCCTCTCCTCGGCCAGCTCTCTCTGGGTGTGCCGGTACTGCGCCTCCTTCCTGCTCGCCTCCTCCTCAGCCTCATTCAGCTGGCGCTTCAGAGAGCGGATCCTCTGGGTCATCTGGAGAACGAATCCCAGAGCTCCGGTTAGTGCACGGTACAGAAGAACATCACCTCATGCCACTTTCACACAGTTTGTTGAGCCATTATCTGTGCGGTTCGACAATTAATCGTAAAAATGTCACGTAAGAAAAGGAAATCCTAAAGGCTAAAAATCAAGCAAAAGAGTGAGAATCTGATTGGTTAAAATAAATTTGGGTCATCTTCAGGTACACTGAGATAATCCTAAAAAACTAAAATAAAAATGGCCCCCTTAATGCAGCGTTTAAATTAAGTTTGGCTCTGATGAAAATTATACACAGACAATCAATGTACTGTATTTGTTTAGATATACATGAATTTTTGTACAGGAGAAACATTTTCTTGCAATGCTCTGCTGACCTCATGTGGAGCGAGCATGTAGAAGATGATAAAATACAGAGTAATAAAGTAAAAATATCAAACAAGTGCCTGCATTATAATAAAAGGTAAGTAAAAATAAGTAGTGAAAGGACGGAAAATGATTGCACATGATATTAAGAAGTGATTAGGTATTCGGGCAGCACGGTGGCGCGCTGGTTAGCACTGCTGCCTCACAGTTAGAATACCATCTGGAAGGCCTGGGCCCGGGTCTCGCTCTCTCTGTGGCCTCTTTCCCACCGCCAGGGTTCCGGTTCCGGTTCCAGTGCCCTTGCCGTTCTAAAAAGAACCGGCGAAA
>JAVDPK010002013.1:91488-103163 GCA_034780415.1 Cichlasoma orientale
CGTTCGCGGTGGAAAGGCCGCGCAGGGGCTAAAATACTAGAACGGGAACCGGAACCCTGGCGGTGGGAAAGAGGCCTGTGTGGAGTTTGCCCATAGGTATGAATGTGGTTGTGTGCGACAGGGTGCGCCCAAACTTTCCAGGTAGGTGTGAGAAAGAAAAGCTGTTTAATGTTTGTGTTACCAGGTCTTTCTGTTCTGTAGCGATCCGGTGCTCCTCCTCCATCTGATCGCTCAGCTCGTTGATCCTCCTCTCCAGCTTGCTGATGGTGTTTGTCAGCGTTACTTTGTTCCTGTAAAAAAAACAAACACTTTAAAGCACCACGCCTCCATCTGAGAGCAGGAAGCTGCACGCTGTCCTCAGCTCTGACTGACCTCTCCTCAGCCCTCAGTAAGTTCTCCACTTCCTTGATTCTGTTCTCCGTCTTCAAGATGATGTCCTCCTGAACTCTGTTGCTCTGCAGCTCCTCCACCTCCAGACGCAGCTCACGCATCTACACACAGAGACGTCTTATTAAAGGGTAATCGTAAGAAAATGGACCGATTGATGGAACGCTGGCTGAATTTAAACACACCAACGATGGAAGCACGCACACACAGATTACCTGTCTTTCCGTGGATATTTTCTCAACCTCCAGCTGGTCGTTCAAATCTTTCTGCTGAATCAGCTTCAGCTGCAGCTGCTCTGTCTGAAGGTAGAAACACAGACGTGTCAGTGACCGATAAAAATGAACTCTATAGGAATACATTTCCTGTCCCCGCTGCGTCCACCTGTTCGATGGCTCTCTTGTGCTTGGCGGCCCATCTCTGCTCGCTGTCGTGCAGCTCCTCCAGGTCGCCCTCCAGGTCGATCAGCTTCTCCTGAAACCAACAAAGTTTAAAAACAAATTCACTTCTGATCGGAATGCCTTTCAAACAGCCCGTGAGGTCACGCCTTCCCCTGTTTGACACTCAGGTTATTTTTTGAAAATGGAACAGATTAAATATCTTCAGAAACACGATGTATATACAGGATTATGGAATTACTGTAGCATGCTGATTGCTAAACAGGATTTGCATATTTAATACCCCATTAACCCCAAACTCTGATGGTTTGCATGAATGATTAATTCAAGTGGACATCTCTGAATCATTAGGTCGTGCACACAAAGACATTTGTGTGCACCAAACAGGATCCTCCTGATCCGAGGCTGGGAGTCCATTTCAGAGGTGAACTGCTCGGGAATTCGGTGATACCAAATACTGAGGAAAAAAAGCTGTAACCTTAACATGCTTGGTAGTCTTACATACAAGGTAAGGAAGTTGGAAAAAATGCAGAACGCCCTTAGACCTTTAAGTGTCTAAATAATTCATTTTATGTGAAGCAGTTCGACAGTTTGAAGAAAGATGTGCTGCAGTTAATCAGGTAATTAGCTTTCCAGCCTCGAAACGATTAATGGTTGGTGACTCATTCAACAAATTAAGGCGAAGGGCAAGACGTTAGATGAGGAGCAGGGGAGCTAACGGGGGCTGTCGTACCGGCCGCTGCCCGGATCGAACCGATACCCACGACGGGGCCGAGTAAAATTACGCGGAGAGTCTGAAGCTCTGTGGTTTCAAAAGAAAATTCTCTGATTAAATGAGCTTCTGAAAACACGAGACTTGCAGGAGCCACGCTCCTCTCTGCAAGGATCCACGTCTTCAAACCACAGGGCAGCCACGTGCACGCGTTAATGAGGAGGCACAATAGTAACTGATGCTTAAAAGCTATCAGTTCACCCACATCAGTGGCAGGTTTTCTTCCTAATAGACCCAAATTCAGGATGATTTATAGTCACTTTGAAAGCCTCATTTGCAAACTTAAGTTGGTGCTCCAAAAAAAAAAAAAAAATACACGTCATCTCAAATCTCAAAGAGTATGTGCAACACTGCAAAACTATGAGATACCACCACTGAACCAAAACCTCGGAATGCTGTTCCTTTGATCATATTCAATAATGTAACAATGTAACGCTCTCGATTCCCCTCAGATCATTTACTGTACCTGAGCCTGTTTGAGCTGTTTGACCAGGTCATCTCTGGCTTGGTTGGTGCTGTACAGCTCCATGTTGAGGTCCTCCACCTTCCTCTCGGCCTGCTTATACTGCAGCTGAAGCTTCTCTCTCAGCTGAATCTCCTCCTCCAGCAACTGCTCCCTATCGATCAGTTTACCAGAGACCTGCAGGCACACCGAGGGTTTTCATAGCGGTTATTCTCCAAGCCTCTTACGCCACTATGTCTCAAACGGAGGCTTAAACGTTCCAAGTGGGCTTACCTCCCCCTGTAGTTTGCTCACGAGGGCCTGCAGCTTCTGCACTTGCTGGTCCTTCTCCAGCAGGGACTCCTCCAGCTCCTCCACTCTCATCTGGGCATCCTCGCGCAGTTTTTGCTGCAGGCTCATCTCTGCGTTAGCCTGAGTGGATGCTGCCACAGCCTCAACCAGCTGGAGAGAGGCATAAACTTACTACACATCTATACACATGCTTACCACAGGATTTTTTTTTAAACATCACTTTGGTTAACAGATTAAAGGATTTGCTCTAATTTAAGAATTCCTTCACACACAGGGGGGTTCCAGTGAATCTTTACGAGCTCCATTTAAGAGAATTTCTCCAGAAATCTACAGCTGCTCGTCACATCAGTGCAAGAACTAAACTGTCTTTGTCTCCATTTGTCTCCCGCGCCTGTACCTCGGTCTCCAGCCTGAGGATGGTGCTGTTGAGCTCAGACACGCGCTTGTCTTTGGTGCCTTTGTCGGTCTCCAGCTCTTCCAGCTGTCTCTCTGTCAGCCACAGCTTCTCAGCCAGAGTTTTAGCGTGCTGCGTCTGCTTGTCCAGATTCTCCTACACACACACACACACACACACACACAGTTCAGCTTCTTTATAAAAGTAAAGTGTGTCTCTTCCTCGTTGCAATAACATAGATCATGGCATACCTCAGCATCCTGGATCCTATTTTTGAGTGACTGCTCGAGGAAGTTGAAGGCGTACTCCTGAGTGTTGGCCTCCACCATGATGTCCCTGGCTTGCTTCACCTCAATCTGCGCAGCACAAGACGAGTGTGTCACCCATGCAAGCATTTATGTTACTACAAAACCCTCGTATCCATCCTTTCATCTTTAAGAATCGCACCTCCATCTCTCTGAATCGCTCCCCCACGGACTGACTCTCTCTCTCCATCTCTATCATCTGCTCCCTCATCTTCTTCAGCTCGTTGTTGAGCTGGGCGTTGGTTCTCAGCAGGTCCTCGTTGTTCACCAGCAGGCCGCGCATCTCAAACCTTCAGACAGACAGCAACCGGACTGTTACTACACGACAAGGATTTACATCAGCTCTGTAAAATGATGCTTTTAGGCGTATTGAAATTTTTTATTTACATCTTAAAATAATAAAAGTGTGTTTAACACGAACACAGAACAATAAAACATGCCCGACCTGATCTGGTTCCTCTCCTTCTCCATCTCCACACTCTCTGCCTCCAGGAATTGGTTGCGCTGCAAGAGGCAAAAAAACATCACAAATCGTGCTCTCTTTTTCTTTCGGTGCTCTCTGTATCCTCTGATTCATCAGTCTGATTGGTTAAAGCTGACTCGTGGTAAACGGTACTAATTTGTAATTTAAGTTGGTACTACTACTTTTTTTTGGCGTGAGGCCTACCCTCTGGATGGCGTCCAGCTGTTTGGTCAGCTCCTCTATGTAGTCTTTCTTATTGGGTGCCCCCAGAGTGGCAGAGCGCATGCTGTAGTGTGTGGGCGCCACCTGTAGCAAGAAAAATGTTCAGCATTTGTGAGCCCAGAAACACATTACACAGTGTGGAAGTCGGCACGTGCGCTACACCTGTGTGTGTGTGTGTGTGTGTGTGTGTGTGTGTGTGTGTGTGTGTGTGTGTGCGTCAGTAAACACGCACCGTGTTGTTGACCTCGGACCTCCTCCTCACAAGAGTGTCGTAAGCGGAGAAGCGCGGGCGGGAGGCGGGGACGGTCGATATGCTCACCGGACTCGTGCTGCGGCTGTTGAAGGTGTACATGTTCATCTCAGAGGTGGCGGGAGACAGCCTACCCTGAACACGGAGAAAAGGAGGGAGGTGAGCGCTGTCCGAGCATCGGTTATCCGGGGACAAATCCAAACTACTTTCTACAAACGTTTAGACAAACATTTGGTTCCTTTTATTAAAAATGAAGACTTGCTGCTCTAGTTCATTTATAATCACGGTTTGATTATGTGAGATCAAAATTATAGTCCCAGTACAGGACTACGCTGGGACCAGAGTACAAACCTTCATTTCGGACATTCGGTATGAGGGGTTGTAGTCCAAAGAGGTGGCTTGGGAGTAGGGACTGTTGAACACTCTGGGGGGGCTGTCAATGACACCCAGCTGTAAACACACAAACACTGTTACAATGTTTCCAGGCAACAATGAATGGAGACGCAAAAAGAAGACAAATAAAGCTCAAGTATGTAAATTTATGTAAATTTCAGATGATGTGCAGATGATTGTCCGCTCTTCACTTCAACATGAAACTAAATGAACGTGTGTGTGTGTGTGTGTAAAACGTGTTTGTGCAACAATCCCGTTAAAGAAATAAATGCAAAGATTGATATAAAATGTTCTATACTGTTATTCAGTACCAGAGACAGATGATACAAAAATAAACTAATGCACGATTTCACAGACATTTATTACTTTTACAGGATTGTGATGTTCTTTGCAGTAAACCGCAAATCACTGTGTGTCCTTAATTACTGTGCATACAATAAAGAATTGCATCATTTTCCGTCAAACACAGAAGGTTAACTTTGTGTTAAGCCTCTGTGTTTGTTATTTTGCATTTAAAGTCACATAAAAGAGTTGATTAGATCTGATTTGGTGCAGACGGGACATGCGAGGCTGCTTTCATTGAATTTTTAGAAAACCAGGACGGCCTATGAGAAACCTTCATTTTGAGATTTGTCCAGGACTGGGCGCGCTTCAACAACTGGAAGGGAAAACATTTATTTTATTAAGGAATGTTTTGCTTAAATATTTTGAAAGTTATTGGATGCTAAAGTAAAATAGATTTTTTAAGTGATTTTTTTTTTTAATTTTTATGGTATTACTGCATATTAAACATGGTAATACTTAATGAACAGTTTTAAATGTGTAATTGTTTAAATTTAAAGAGATTCAGATTGAAAAAAAAAAGTTCTCATATGAGGAGTCTCGACCTGTTTGGGATCTAAAAACAGGCAATAAGATGAGACATCAGAAATAAACTTGGATACAAACCATAATATGTAAAAGTTCATTTTCATCTCGTTTTCAGTACTAATCAACTTCAAAACTTTTCCAGAAGAATCTGTATTTTGCACTGAGAGCTGGGGAAAAAAAAGCTGGGTTTTGTCCAGAAGAGGGCGCCATTTAATAACTGGTGCTGTTACTCTGGAAGCAAAGCTGCATCTAATTTTTAGAAAGCTCTCTTTAATCACAGGCATACTGAGCACATGGTCTGCATCACCCACCCTGTCAGACACAGTGTCCCAGTCTCGAGAGGCCAAACACTCCAGGGACCCTCTGTAGTTGTTCGCCCCGATCCGGGTGGTCTCCCATCGGGACAGCCTGAAGCCGTTCTCCCCGACTGACCCTCCGCTGCTTCCCAGACCATCTGCATCTCTGCCGCTCAACCCGTTGGTCTTCAGATCGTTGTTGAGGTACAGTTGATATTTCGGGTTCTGGCTGAATGTCTTCACTTTGGGCGTGGAGGGCTCATCCTCCGATGGGCTGTCTGGCTGCTTGTTTGAATCCAGTTCTGACTCCTGGAGGGGCAGAAGGTGGAAACGAGGACTTAAGCAAAACTGGCGGAATTTACCAGAAAGGTGACATCACCAAGTGCATAAACACGAATACACACAGTTAGAATAACATAAATTGACGGATGAATTAACAGAGCGTGTGATGATGTGAGCGATTGACAGCAGAGGAAAAAATGAATATATGGTGCAGGTGGGTAAAATAACTAAAGAGAGAGAGAAATACATAATTTTGAAAGACACTATGGCAAACTGATTTGACTTCTGGGAAAAAATGTGCATAAATAGAAATAAACTTGGCACACTGTATTAATTTCATGCAATTAATATCCAAATATTTTCATCCAGCTTCTTTAAAGCTGCACTTATGCCATTTCTGACCACTAGAGGGCAGAAAGGATACAGTGCTTATATGTCTTCCTATAATGTTACCAATGAGCTGCTTGCTTCAAGGTGTTTCTCCACTTGTTCTTAGTTCTGGTTTTGTGTCCACCAACTAACACTTTACTCTGTACTCCATCTATCTGCTGTTTGTTAACAAAGAGGTAGTTTACTGTGCTTAATAATCTTTAAATACACACATTATCAAAAGCACGTAAAATGTAAATTTGCATAAAAGGGAAGTATAAGCAAGCCAAATGCAAACATTCACTGTGTTTTAATCACTGCTCATGCACAAAACAAAAAGAATCAAAAGAAGATTTGTTAGATCTGTCGGCGCGTTTGAGGCCATTCTGATTAGTATGCTTGAAATCTCGCTGTGCTTTCATGCTTTCGCGTTCGGATTTATTCATGCAAAAAATGCGTTTAAACAACCTGCGGCGCCATGCAGCCATGCCACCTTCGTGCGGAGGAGCTGCAGAACCCTTTGTTCATGCAAGGACATTTATTTTTGTCTCTTACCGATCCCATGCCAGAGTCGGCCACTGAGTCTCTACCAGTGTTTGTCTGGCTTCTCGATTCTGAATTAGTCTTCGCGGTGCTGCCCCCTACTGGACAATCAATTCTTGACATTATCTGACTACTTCTGGCACCTTTCTCAACTCCATTCTGAGCGGCTTCTGTGCAGGGTGGAATCACATTGATGTTGGGAACAGAACCTCCATCTCGACCGGCACCGATCGGCGTGGCTGGAGTTGACTTTGACTCTGGAGACTGCAAAGCCCCCATCGAAGCCGACTTTTGGACTCGTCCTGCTCCCATTAAAGGGCTCTGTGGAGAACCGGAAGGTGAGACCTGGTGATCCGGACCCGAGAACCTTGTAATCAGTTCTTTGATGCTGCCTGCTCGTTGCAGATTAGAACTGCGAGCCAGGCCTAGTGGTCTCTTATAACTGGCTCTCCCGGCCTGCTGTGACTCTTCTTCGGTGGTGGTCTGCTGAGGACTAAGAGGTGATTGCGTGGAAGACACGGATGAGTGCTGAAAGAGGTGAACACAATAACAGATCCCTAAAAAGCTGTTACAGAAGCGTCTGAGCAGCAAATGTGCCTAGTTGGTGGTGTCGGAAATCACAGACAAGATCAATTCAACACAGTTTAGACCACGTAAACCATCATTGTTCCAAGTGTGGCCGTGACTCAGAACACGAGGGCACTTTTGCTTGAATTGCTTATAACAATGCAGCCATATAATGAAGATATCCAAAATAAGACTTGAAACTTGCAGCTCTGCAACTATAAACTCAGTAGGAAAGTGTTTACTGAGGTCATAGGTCAGGGGAACAGTAGGGCCATTTTCTCATAGACTTCTATACAATCGGACTTCTTCCATTGGAAAAAAAAATGCAGGTCTCAGGCATTTCTGCACCCGGATGCTGCATCCACACAAGCAGCTACAGTGTAACAAAATGCTGCAAAGCGGCTACTTTACAGTAAGTAGAAAAAGAGAAGTCCAAAGAATGGTTAGAATCACAAACATCACACCATCACTTCAGCATTAAATGATTCTTTTTTAAAAAGCAGCTTTTCTCTTTCTCTGCCTCGTGTCTGTACAGTGCGTCGGTGCTGTTGACTGATGAAATGCATGCATAATGACATGAATCCCAGTGTGTGTGTGTGTGTGTGTGTGTGTGGGAATGTGTGTTCCTATCCTGACATAAATCCCTCTTGAGAAACTGCAGCATCTGCTCGCTCATCTGAAAAAGCAACCCCCACCCCCCCCACCCCAAATCACAACATCCGACTTTCTCACACAGAAATGCAAAGGTACATAGGTAGATAAACGAATAGAGAGTGGCACTCGAATTCAAAAATCCACCCAGCTCATGCTTTAAAAAAAAAAAAGAAAAAGGGAGAGAAAATGTCAGGATTTTACAGTTTCTGCCAAAAAGCCACTTGAATAAATCCAACTTTAATTAACAATCAGAACAAGAAGGCCGGTGCCACTTAGAGAAATGAAGTGGCAAGCATCCAGGGGTTTAACTTTCAAGGTTCAAGGGTCCAAAGCACCGAGTGGCCTTAATCCAGGGACTCGCCTGGCCGCCTCCCCCGGGGACCGCGAGCCAAAGCTGGGGTGGGAGAGAAGCCCTGGCCTGAGAGAGAGGGAGGGTGGGTGTCTGTCTGGGGTTTAGGATCACTGCTAATCACTGTGGTATTAAAATGTTTACAGGCCGCGGAGGGATTAGCTCTGAGCTGATGATTTTTAATGTTATTATTTTTGCCCTGTGAGGTGAGCGTGCTCAGTTTGGACTTGCGGTACGAGAAGACAGACGCGAGTGCGTTCCTGTATTTGTGTCCTTATGTCCTGTACATAACATTATTATGATGACGGCAATAATCCCGAGCACCACAGGGGATTTCACACTCACACAGCAGAAGTGGGTAAAGTCCAGAACGTGTGCGTAAACTGAAACTTCGAGTAGACCTGGGGCATCGACCCATCCATCCAAATCTACTTGGTTAATTACTTTGGTCAGATGTGGGGTCCGATTTGGTACCGTATGTAACAGCAATGCAGGAACTGGAAGCTGACTCGTGCTCATGTTAGAAGAGAGAAGGAAAAAAAGGAAGACAGGCAGGCAGAGCTTCATTCAGGAAAACCAGGCCCACAAATTCCCTAAAGTCCTGGATACACACAAACACACACACAAACATGGGTCCTCGATTCCCTGTGGCCTCACTACAGTACAGACATATGGCGCAGAGCTGTGCACCGTCTGACCCAGATATAAGGCAGCAATGCACCCTGGGAAATACAGTGAACGCCTTGCCGATGACGCTCGGCGCAGCAGAGGCGAGCGGGTCTTTTCTCCAGAATAAAAAGTTCAGTGGATACAGGAAGTTCTCTGTTTTCACAAGTTTTTTTTCCCGCACTTTCATGTAAGTGGATGACCTGTGAGAGACAAAACCAAATCGGGCACAGCATTAAAACTGCAGCACCGATCATCTCATTACAACAGCAATGGCACCGCAGCAGGCTCACGCTGTCACTCTCCAGAAAACACTCAATTACTGCTCGACGACGAGCCCAAAGTGATGACCTGGGCTCCAAACTCCTGAGATCCCACTCCACTGAGGGGACGCCACAAAACAAGGCTGATCCGTGGAGGGTGCACCCCAAATATGTCCCGTGTCTGCGGTCTGATGGCTTCACCTCCAGCCTTTCAGTTCAATTATTGTCCAATCCAAGCTGAAACTACCTCCCCGGGACCAGTGTCTCAGACTCGACACACACACACACACACACAGGACATTATATAACAGCCCTCCTCTTGACTACCTAATCTATTACCTAAATTTGTGGGGTAAATGTATTTAACTTGCTCTTAGGTATTATAAGGAGAACTCTAATCCGGTGCTGGAAGTGTTTGTGTGAGTCTACATGGATTTCTGTGATAGACGGGCCTGTTTGCTCAGAGATCACGCAGAGATTCAGCGTGTGGCCATCTGCACACCAGACAATAGAACATACAAGAACTATTCAAGTTAGAAACAATAAATTTGATCAACTGTAAGGACCAAACCTGCCTCATCCTTTAAGCTCAAAGAATTCCAAACACTTCATTATTTCCGTCCTGACGGCTTCGAGGACGAGGATCAGCGGCGACACTGAAAACTGGGGCAGAACACTTTAAAGCTCCTTTTCTTCTTTGTGTTTTATTTATTTATTTTTTGCCCTTTTTAAAGGTTGTTTTCACCCCTTTTTGTTTGTTTGTGGCAGCTTTAAAAAGCTGATCCGGGCGGTTTTCTAGTCTTTCACTGTTCTGTTGGATGTCTCTGGTTCTTTTAAGGCTTCACTTGGTGGTTTTCTAGACTTTTAGCTTTTTACACGCATGCTTTACTTTTCAGGTTCTTCTGTTCCGGTTCCTTTGGGCTGTGGCTCGTCGCTGGCATTGGGTTCTGATAGTTTTCCATCTTTTTGGGTGGTTGTCTTACTGTAGCATCTCGTGATCACGGTCTAGGTTATGTTTTGACTGCTTTGGGTTGTTTTGTGGTTTAAGCTGTTTTCGGACCGGTACTGGTAGTTTCCCCTGCATATGCAGTTCTGCTTCTCTTCTACTTTCTTCAAAACAACTTCAGCAGGGAGATTAAAAACAGCAGCGTTCTAAGAAATAAAATAAATAACCAATTAGCGGCTGCGGCGCCGTGCTGAACGCGAACGTGTCTCTGAGAGAGCAAAACGTCAAGCTACGTTTGGCCCGAGGCAATCTGCTTAGCAATATGTTCCTCTGTTGTTGTTGCCGTTCCTGCCCCCCCCCCCCCTCCACACCCCCCCCACCCCCGTGGCTGTAAATAACAGAGATTAATCAACCAACCCGCTGCCCTGTCCTCGAGGCCTGCCTGATTTTACACTTTGTTTAGCTGACAATTATCCTTTAAACAGGAAGATTTGCTCCAGATCAGGCTGAAATCTGCTCAGACTGATCCTGGATGTCTCTTTATTAACAAACACGACCTCAGACACATGATCGCCGGCTTCATTTCAAATATGAACAATTAGCAATGTGCTAAATATCCAAAATTAAAACCAGCTTATTAAGGGACCCCCATATACTGCGAACACAACACAGCAGTCGATACGTTGTATCGACAACAAATGCAGCGCTTATTGTGACACAAAATTAGTTCATTTGTGGTTTTCTTGGTTGCATGCAAAAAAAATAAATAAAAATGTAATGGAACCAAATTACAGTATTGTAAAGCTAAAAAAAAAAAAAAAAAAAAATGACCTCACCCTAGACTGAACTCTCTACATTTTCCCGCGAGGATCCGCTGCTGCAGAGGTTTCGTCTGTTCTGCACCCCAGATGTTCTGCACTATTGACTAATTGCACCTGTGTCCATTTTTACACATTTGTCTTTATCTTTTGATTTATGTTTTTTTTTTTTATAATCACTCAGAGGGGTTTTCTCTCTTTGACTGCACTTTGAAAGAAGGGGGACACCTTCACTGCCATCCAGCTGCTACACAAACAAATCCTGCCTGAACTATAATTTCTACGGTTCCTGTGAACACTTTTAGCATGTGAGGATTTTAAAGCCTCCTTTAGCTCTGCACCTACAGCTGTAAGTAACAGCATTACTGGGATCACATATACGAGGGTAAACGCACAGTGAAAAGTGCTCCAATGTAAAAAAAAAAAATCACAAATCCCAGATGGATCACTGCATGTCAAAAACCTTATTTGTGCTAAATCTATTAGATTTATATCTAATCAAAATGTGTGATTATACAAATCCATTTTCTGACAGATTAACTGAAACTAATCTGATAAAAAGGTTCTCGGGCCCCTGCGGCTCTTCTAGATTAGCAGGGCTGAAGATGCCGGGCGTTTGAGCCCCCATCACCCTCCCGGTCCACCGAGACCTCCCGCACAAAACGCAAACTGCACGGAGTCGTTTGCTTCCCGCTGTATTAACAAATTATTTTTGGC
>JAVDPK010002013.1:107507-122155 GCA_034780415.1 Cichlasoma orientale
GGGGTGTGTGTGCACGCAATGGAAGCTTAAGTGCTCCCGCTCTTCTTTCTCTGAGCAGCTTCTGAAGTGGGTGAGAAGGACGAGGCAGTGCAAACTTTACTGCTCTCTGTTTGCTTTGCAGCAGCTGAGAGATTTGCCTGAGAAAACACGGACGACAGGTACAGCATCACACTTTAGCAGGAGATGTGAAAGGACTGAAAAACGTGCAACGCTTTAAACCATCGGCCCTCCAGCTCGCTGACTTTCCTTCACCGTTTCCCTCGAAACACTCCACGTAATAAAGTCCTAGTTTCTGACTGAAGTTAAACGGGACCCTGCGGGTTAAACTGTTCCTTCCTTAAACAAACACTGCGTTTTCAAAAGATACACAAAGAGCTGAACAGCTGATGCAGAATTAGTCATTATTGCTCCCGGTTAAAATCAACAGCAGCCACATACTCTAAACCGCACTGTGAGTCACATGAGCACGGACCGGATAGCGGCAGCAGTGCTGATGGCTACTTACTTAGATTAGAAACATGATTTTATTGGGAGCAAAAACAAGGGGGGAAATAAAGGCCCTACATAATAAGATGCACTGCCTCTTCAAGGTACTGTACACACGCTGTCATTAAGTGTGCGTCCACTGGGAGGCACTAAACCTCTGCACGAGTGTCAGCAGAGCAGGTGACGAGAGGCCGAGAAGTGTTTTGTTTGACGAAGAGGAGGCTCATCTGAGAAGCCTTTGATGAACTAACTGAAGAATCGACATGTCGAGAGAGACAAATGAGTAGGAACGATACAAACAACAGGCACAAAAAAACACACAAAGGCACTCTGGGAAATATATTAACATTGTGTTAATGAGGTTTTCGAGAGGAGCCGCTGACTCGGCTGCGTGTCACCAGGGCTGCTGTGAGACGGACAGAAATGTGAGGTGAAGCTCAAAGAGGACTATAATCTTTGATTTACATTCACCCTGAGCTGCTGCAGGAAACAGAGCCGACGTCTGCAAATGTCTCAATTTTAAAAGGGGAGAGGCTGAACTGCAGCCCCTAAAGTACCAATATCTTCACATGTCTGTCCTGGTGGAGAATGATCCGGCCTTCACAGTCACCTGATCTCAACCCAGCTGCACACTTATGGAAGATTTTGGACTGACGCGTTAGGGTCTCCTCTACCATCATCAGACCACCATATGAGGGAAAACGAGGACATCCCGACATCTCCAAACACATTTATGTTGCACTTTAATTTCTCACCGTTCTGCAGATTGTGCTGATATTTTACAATAAAACTTTTTTTCTCACCATTAAATGATGAAGAGTCACTGTTTCTATCGGTGTGGCCTCCTCTCTATCCTTGTCTTCTTTTAAGCAGGATATTTCATTACGATTTTTAAAATAAAATAAATATGAAAATAGTTGGTTTTAAAAATATACAACATATAAAGTCCTAACAGGACGTCAATCACCTGTTCGGCAAACTTCGAGTGCTTCATAAAGTATTATGTACATTAAGCAAAATGCTATCTGATCTCACACACACACACACACACACACACACACACACACACAAGTTTTCTCTTTACTGAGGCTTTTAAACTGGTGCTCTTTTACCCACAGAACACTGCTGAGGCAATATAAATAAAGATTCCACGTGCAATACTTGGCTCTGGTGGACAAACCTTTATTCAAGTGTTCTGGATCTAATTTTATTTTTGGATCTGAATGACTCTCTCGTGTTTCTGCCATTTTCTCCTTTTTAAAGTTAAACACCAACAACACAAACAGGTCTGGGCTGAAATAAGGACCAACAATATCACTGCGAACTGTGACCAGTCCGGTGCAGCTCTGTCCTGCTGCACTGTGGATGATTTTCCTGTTATTTTTTTTTCCCAAACTTCTACTCAGAAATCCACATTTTGCAGTCCATTGTTTATAAGAAATGAACATCTTGAGAAAAAGAAAATCTTTGAAGTTCATGCAAATTAACTCATCACTCACCTGTCAATCAAACCTGATCTTAACCAATTAAATGACTAAATTAAAACACTGAGATGAGGAACGTCACCCATCCCGGTGAAAAGACATTAATTACCAATGAATATCTGTGTGTGTGTGCGCGCGCGCGTGTGTGCACGCACATTCATGTGAACATGTAAACACACACACACTGCACCACATGGTAACAATGTGTCAAATCCTGCTTTCTGTGACCCGTACACACACACACACACACACACACACACACACACACACACACACGCAGCCAGCTGTCAGTGTGCTCTGATTAGGGGCTTATGTACAGAAAAGCGTGAATAGGGCTCCATAATTATGTGAATGTATGTGACAAACACATTTCACTCCATAATTGCAGGTGAAAAATATGTGGGCGTTATTTTATTTAATTTTGTTTTTGTTTACATTAATGTATCTCACTACTTGCAGCTTGTCGCATATATAATTGTCCTTGTTACACAGAATCTGTACACTGTGGGGTACAGAGTTTATTCCCATGTATCCCAGAAAGTGGACAAAGGTGATGCTGCAAAGCTGTGTGTAAATGATCATGCATGCCCGGCTCCACTTTTACTGCAAACTGTGCTTAAATTGGATGTTTAGCATTAGAACTAAAGCTGTTTGCAGGTGTATTCATGAGTTTCAACACTCAGACTGTAACACTGGATTGCCAGATAATTAACTCAAGCAACAGTTCTCATAACAGACTTGAAGAGCAGCTGAAACCATCATTATCATCACTGAAGTAAATGTGTTATGGCGGTTTTGTCGGACTGATATTTTTACAAAGAAAGGGATTCACTGAGGAAAAAATACCAGAAGACTTTGGGTGTGAGACTAGCAGGAAAAAATATACAAAGAAAGAGGAATTGAGGGTGAAGTGAAAGTAAAGGGTGAGAGGAGTGCAATGATGAGCTACAAAATGTTTTGACAGCATAAAGAGGAGAAGAAAGACAGATACTGACAAAGAAGGGAGTGGAGAGAAGAAATCATGTTTAGTCTTGTTTAATCAAATGTCTCTGACATGCTGAAAGGGAGGATGGAACAGAAAGTGAAAGACAACGAAGAAAAGGGAAGAACGAACGAACATCAAAAAAAGTTAAAGAAAAAAAGAAAAAAACAGAACAAACTGCAGTTTTTATGTAACAGAAATAAAAAGGATCAGAGCTGGATATTTAAGAAGAAACCCAGCATTAAAAAAACAAAGATATAAAGTTCACTTTCAAGTTTCAAAGCAGCAGGTGGACTTCGTACAACTACCTGGTATCATCCCACATGTAAGATACTGACTCATGTTCGTGCGCACAAATTTGATACTTTTAGGTTGAAAGAGCACAAAAATTAGGAGAGAGAAGGCGACTCACTCATTTCACACTTTAGTGGAAACAAACTTGCTGTTTAACTACGTTCAGGCATTATGACTGCTTGGTTACATTTAGGAACACACAGCTGCTATTTGCCACAGGTTTTCAAGCTCCACATTCTATGTAGCCTGGATGCTGTAAATGTATGCAATGCTGACTTTTTTTTGGGGGGGGGGGGGGATGTTTGAAACCTAAATATATGACAAATAATATGCTCAACATTGTGGCACAGCATGTCCAAGAAATGTGTTCTTTGGTTCTGGTGAATGAAAATCTAATATTTTCTTAGTCTGGTAAGAGCTAGCACAAGCTATCGTCATACAGTCCATGAATTAGCCACGTGATCAGGCTTGTTCCTGGAGACAGTGAGATGTATTCGGGAGCCATCACTGTATTCATATTCTTTGTATTAAAACTAATTTAACAGGATAAATCAGTGGGGCATCAGAGCCTGTCCGCCTTGTTGATCGATTTTATGGGCAACGGCAGAAGATTTTGAAAGTTATGAAGAAGGAGCTGAATGAACAGAAGAAGAACATGAAGATGAGAAGAGGAGTTGACAGAGTTCAGCTGGGTGGTTTCCAAACTGCCAGTCTGCCTGTTGGTCTTGGCAAAAAGCTGATCTTTCCTTGCGTAACCAGACTGAAGACTGCGTTTCAGTCTGTCTATGGGAAAATACAGCTCAAAGCAACACGTATAATCTATCACAGTCAGACTTTATCTCTTCGTCCGAGTCTGTGCGTTTTTATTTGGCTGTTTGTGGGAGTTTTTGGTCCATCGTGCACTCCTGCAGATATTAAAATCCATCTTGTTGTTTTTAAACAAAGCAGATCAGGAGCTGAGGTTTGTTCTGAGATACTCGCTGAAACCACTAAAAGAAAGTAGGAGTACTCTGCACTCATACATGTAACTTCCCGTTTCATTTAAGGGAGATTTCTGATTGTTTCAAAGAGAATTTATGTGCATTTACATACAATGTGTTTATTTATAGTTAACATTTGTTTTTCTGCCATCAAGTTAGAATGAAGTTATGCAATAACAGAAAAGGGCAGTCTTTCTTCCACTGATGAGGTCAGCACTAACATAGCAGGACTGCGTGTTAGCGCGCTGCAGCAGTGTTCATAATGCACGCGGAATAAAACTCTCTCCACCCGTGTACATTTTTATTTTAATTTTAAAAAAGTTAGAGAAAATTTACTGGCAGCAAAACAATAAGTTGTCCCTGTAACATAACTTTTGTGAATTTTGGTCAAAGTAATGATTTATTGAAAATACTGTGACAACCCCGGTCAGCACCAGCTAATCTATAAATTTGTACTGGATTGGATCATCTTCTGATTTTGTCAATAAAACAGATCAATAAGATTCCATTCTTGCTGAGATTTCAATATGAAATGCTCAACTTTTTATTTGATGTATTCTTATGGTAGTGAGATCACTGCATTTTGTCCCTGACACACACACACACACACACACACACACACACACACACACACACAGAGTCTGTGATGACTGAAATGCTGTCCAGCTGCAAATGTTTGCATGCAGAGAGAGGCCTAAATGTAAATTGGGGAACAAACGAACGCTCGTCCCTGATTTTTTTATTATTGTTATTTTTTGCCAGGTTTTGCAGTCAAACAAAACCTCCACTATGATTTGTCCAATAGCATTCTGGCACTGACAGGATGCACTTCTAATGATGACATCACTGCGGTGAAACAGAGGTTAATTTTGGCCATCACTGAATTCCAGGAGTTATGTAACACCATGCTGCCTGAGCCTATTAGGACTTTTCAATGTAAAAGCATGGAGACCTTATCGCTGCACGCTCTCTTATTGGGTCTAGAGAACCTGGTGAGGGGGAAGGCGAAGGTGTTTGCTTTATTTACATTTACTGTTATTATCGTCTGATGCAATTATTACCTCAAAATACAGAGAAGTATAAAAAGAATATGACTGTTGCATTGGTTCATATTTCTTTTCTCAGGGTGAGAAGAGGGTGGCGTGAACTAAAAGCACGTTAGCTTACACAGAACTGTACTGATTGGTTGGGATTAAGTTTTTACCCAAACAGCAGCTGCTTGATATCATTTCCTTAACAAAGAAGCTCAGCTAGAAAAGTTCAAACTTAAGAGTTCTACAGTTCTTGTTATGAAAGCTGATTAAGGATAAAAAAAAAAAGAGAGAGACCTTATCTCTGCTCCTAAATGTTGAGTAGCTTCAACTTGCTCAAAACCCAACCCAGCGTCAGTGCCGATATTATCAAATAAGCCTCCTTCAGAGCCAAGAAAAACCCCAGTATATTTAATGTAGGGTGACGTCTTCTTCCAGTAAGCCAAGTGGATATGATTAGTGGGTATTGTGCTGGGCAGGGCAGCACGATGAAAACATGTAACAGTTTCAGCGAGGAATTATTCATCTCTCCTCGTAAAGCTTTTGATCCGAGCTGTGACAAGAGACGATCAGTCTTGGCACCGAGGACCAACACGGTTGAGAAATTGAGGAGATTTACTGGAACATGTTCACAATAATGTGTGTGTGCGCGCACACATACAGGTGGGTGTGTGTCTGCTGCCACACCTTCAATCCTAAGATGTGTTTCGGCTCGCCTCGTCTGCCAAAAGTGAGATAAGTTGATGGCAGGAGTATAGAGAGGAGGACTGAACAGGGCGGTAACCCAGACCTGTTATGGTCTGATTTTATGTGATTTACTCACAGTGTACAAGTTCATTTGAATTCAGTTTTATTCATGTAGTGCCAATTTACAGCAGCAATTATCTCCTACCTTTCAGTGTACAGAGAAACCCAAAGATGTGTAGCAGATGTTATTATATAACGGTTGTTTTACTTTCTCATGTTAAATCTAATTTAGAAAAATAAATACTGTGAACATTGTGAATTTTTTTTGAATATCCTGTCAGGTTTGGACAGGCCCACACATTCAACCACATTCAAGGGGTGAAAGATCCAGCATGCAGGTATATCTTACTGCTATCAGCATATTTCCACACCGCTTACATAGCTCTGGATGTGTTTGTTATCGGTCTGCCTGAGATGTGAGATGCTCTTCCAAACTATTTTTCTAAGCCTATTGATGCTGTAGGGATTCACATTTAAAAGACCAGCATCTCTTGTCATGAGGTTGATGGCTTTTAATAACATCCAATTATCTTTTTATAATAAAAAATAGGCCAAATAAGCATGCAAGTATATGGAAGTCACCACTGATGGTAATGAAATGTCTTCTTTATCTGCTTTCTATACACATTAGAAGGGGAAAGACAATCAGTGCTCTCCATTAGCTTAGAACCAACCATTAGAGATGCATCAGCATGTGTACAAATATATAAAATACACCTAATTCACGAGCATTAACTTTCACTTTCTCTCTTTTCCACCCCTCCCTCTCTTAAAACTCCAAATTCAAAAGGCAGGCAGGATCCTGTTGTGTTTTCCAGCAGAGCAGAACCTGCTACTGTTATAGGATACTGGAAAAGTCCCACAGTCATGTTTCAGGTCGGTGACAAAACCCCCCCGCAAACTAACGGAGGCGTCTCCCACCCACTCACGTGGTGAAAGACCACATAGCGTGGTCCTGATTTAATAAACCGGAAAACCCAGTTTCAGAACGGGAAAATTTAGGATTTGGATTTATAATTCTGTTTATTTAATTCTATAGAGAATTTCCACCAAAGAATCTGGTGGGAACTTCTAAATAAAGACGATTAAAACTAGTAAAAAAGTAACAAGTTATTTGTGAGTTTCATCTATTGTGTCAACCCTACCTGCTCACACCAATTCTTCAGTAAACACTGAGGTGAAGGTTACCAGATAAATAATTAATAATAATTTTGTTTAAATAATTTTTTTCATTGGAAACCATGTAACACTGTTTTTATAGACAGCGTTTTGCTGCCACAGCCTCAGTGTGTTTTGAATCTGTTGCAGTAGGTCAGTCTAAAAGACAAAGATTGGATAATCAAGTTTAACCTGAAGAGAACTTTTTGGTTTTCCCAGAGAGAGAAAAAATGATCAGCGCCACATGTCCTCACTGTTGAAATGAACCGGAGAGAAAATGTCAACAACCGACCTGTCATAGCTTGATACAGTTCAGCAGAACTAAAAAAAAATAACTACTTTCAAGAAAACTTGACTGTCAAGTTGAGTGTTGAGATGTTTATCATGTATTAAGATGTAGGAGGGTAATCAGGGCAAGCCGGTGTTTCTGCCAATAGGGTCACAGTCCCATGTTACAGTTTTGGGAGCACAGCCTTACTTCTTAAATAAATTACGTGTTCATGAGAACATAAAGATACAGCAGGTTTCTTCTTTTAAAAAGCTTAAGAAGTATGTAGTGAACTGTTGTCAAAAATCATTTGTAATATAGGAGGACACTACTATTATAAAAATATCTGAGGTGTCGAGTCGATGAGAACTGATATTTCATTTCAGAAAATGACAAAAGTTCTGAAAGGAGGTCATCACGGTCTGTCCTACTGTATATACAGTGTTGAGGCACGGGCACTAACCACTGCTCTGTGTAAGAGATTGGAGGCATTTAATACAGAAGGACACTGACGATACCCTGGACCGCCAAAGTCACCAATGTGGAAGAAAATGAAATTCTTACTACCATCAATGAAGGAAACTAGAATACTTTGATCGTTATACCATCTGTCGCAAGTAAAGTTCCAATGGAAACTGATGGAAGACTTGATCCAGGTTGCAGAAGAATATCCTGACTCAAGAACTTAAGCCAGGTCCTTGGAGTGAACACACTATCATTGTTCAGAAAGGATATACACAAAAAACAAAACATCATTCCGCTGATCGCCAGCGTTCTTGAAGACACAAGAAAACAACTCCACTCAGTATCCTTGAGCCAGACGCTGAAACTCTGCTCTTTGAAAGCAAACACACCAGTGAAAAATGTACATACTGACATACAGTATGCAGCTCCAAACCACACAAAATACGTTGACTCACTGTGTTTGTATGTTGCCGAGCTCCTGCTCTGTCTGTCTCTGCAGCTGCTGGAGGTTAAAGGTCAGATCCTGGCTCAGAACAGCAAACCCCAGCAGTCCCTCTCTTCCTGTGGTCTCCTTACACAGCAAACCCTGAGATGGGGCAGTCAGAGAAGCTTTCAGGTGTTACCGTCAGTTCATAAAGATGCTGCCACTCAGCCTTGCTGCTTATTTTTCCCCAGTGGCTACCAGCAGTGAAAACCTGTTTAGCATTTAATCAGGCGGAACTACTAAAGGGCCGAATCTCTGCACCAGGTGATGCTAACAGCACACACTGGAAAGCTCATACAGACAGACAGAGGAAGAAGTCAAGGTGGTGAAGCTGACACCGGCTATTTTCAGGGAGCAAATGTAATAAATTATAATCAATTGTGGGAAATAAAGCCGTGCCGCATCCTTGTCGCTGGATTTGTGATTATTCTTCTTCAGTTATCTTCAGCTAGAATTGTTTTTACTTATTTATTTATAGGTGAAGCAAGGAAAACTCATAACAGCTGAATCATGATTTAAAAAGACAAAGCAAGTCACCTCATAAGTCATCCTGTAATATTTAGTCTGCAGCAGCTCTCAGAAGTCTCAGTTTGTGGAACAGAAGAAGGATGAATCACCAGGCACGAGAAACACAGACAGACGAGAGGAGGTGAAAAGAAATGGACCGAGACCCTTTGAGCACAAAACAAGTTGGAAGATAAAGTTCTGGTTGTGAGTCTGAACTTGTCAAGGTGACGGAGTCCTTCAGTGAGCGGCTGTAGGCTGAAAGACAACAGACCGACTGAGTCATCCTGGCAGAACACGGCGATCACCCTCATCCTCCCCTTCGTCTGTGTGTCTCTGCGTCCGTGTGAGTCAGTCTGAGAGACAAACTGGCACTATGTTCGCTCAGCAGCCAAATCTGATTTGTTTTTCCAGACATGATCTTTAGTCCTCACTGTCCACACTGAAAGTGGCTACATTTCTGAATCTGAATTATTTCGCTGAACAGAAAATTTAACTAACTTTCGTTTTACTTTTTGACTCTGAATATGGTGCGTGCGGCAATCCAGCTCGCCTCGTGCACGTCACTGGGTAAAAGCTCCATGAACCAGATCGTTTTAGGGAAGCGCACAGGGTGGAGGTGATATAAAGGTCGGATCTACAAGATTCCTGGAAGGACTGGTTTTTCCAACAACATTTGCATTTATGAAAACACTATCATTTCATAAACTTCAGAAAGTGACATTAAAACCAACAGACTAGCATTCAAAACACGGGTTTATCTCAATTGTTCTTTTTTTTATTATTTTACTTTCTGCAATTAAGGCTTCAGAGTAGGGGAATAAATCGGATTTGAGCTGCCTGTCTGAACATGGCCTCGGGAGGCATCCACAAAGAGGGAGGGGAGGAGGAGAGACAGACAGAGAGAAACGGGCCCGGATTCCCACAGAGAAATGAGGGGAAGAATCAAGCCAATGGCATAAAAGAAAGTGGAGATAAAAAAAAAAACCCACACAGACTGTTGGGAGGAATGCAGTTAAGGCAGTGTTGTGCAATTAGCCCCGTACCCTCTAGCAAGGATTGATGTTTAATAGACATTACGTTAAAAACAAAAATGCCAACTCCTGCCAGCGTCGCACATAAAATGATACTTGATGCCTCAGTAACACAGGTGATAACCGTCTAACTGTTTTTACCGGTGGCATTGAGTTTCAGATCTCAGCTGTTCTTCAAACAAAATCATGGTAAATTATATATTTTATCATATCTTCTGCTTGACCTGTAATTTGGTACATTATAACCCTCTGTGCAAGTTTTACTTTGAGATTATATATTTATCTATTTATAAGTGATATAAAAAAAAATTAGTAAGAGGCAGGTAAGTATGTTTTTTTAAAAATGTTATTTACCTGATGGTCACCAGCAATGGATGATCTTAGGAAGTGAAACTCTTCTTCTATCAGCTGCCGTAGTTTCTCCAACGAAGCGGGAATCTCCTCTTTGTTTTGCTGGGAATCTGGAGACTGGAGAGAAGGAGAGAGAGAGGCAGAGAATTTAAATCATCTTTCATTTTACCAAATGTCACACAATAAATCTGCGCATCCTTAAACTGCAGCAACCGAAGACCCCCGTGAGTCTGAATCCTAATAGCTGCTACTGCAGGGAACGACGTTCTGGAACTAAAGTGGACATTTAGAGTAGAAATTGAGGACACATATTTATGCTTGCAGAACGTCTTTGATCTGAAGGATAAACTGTTCTGCCTGGAAGTCAATTCTGAGCTGAAATTAGAACAATGCTGAATTTAGTAAAAGCACGCTCCTGTGATTCTTTAACCGCAGGAGCGCATTTTCATCTGTGTGGAATGAAGAGGAGCGATGGAAGAGATTTTGACAATTTTGACTTCAAAGTTATGCACTTTTGCCCACTGAAGCGAGGACAGGACATCCTACATACCAGCACGCAACTGTTCTCCATCTGCAGCATAAAATCAAAAATAAAATCAGACTGAATGAAGAGATAAAGGTGCTAAAACCAAAACATCGTGATGCTTTAGATCATTTGACTTAACATAACTGAACACGGCAGATGAACACAGAAATAATAGGTCAACACCTCGAGATTAGATAAGACAGTTCAGAAGCGCAGTCCTTCTAATGGCCAGCAGGGGGGCGCATCCTCTGGTTGCAAAAAGAAGTCTGATTGTAGCGAAGTCTGCGAGAAAAAGGCCCCACTTCTCACTTTATTAATGACCTCAGTTAAAACCTTTTTGATGTGATCCCAGCTCCAAGTGCTCTTTAATATAACATGATGCTCATGTTGATAATTATGATCCCGTTTAGAGCAAAAAAGATGATAAATCAAGGGTTTGCTTTAGGGCGGGGCAACAGCTGACAAGTCAGTTAGAAATGCAACTTTTTATTTATAGCTAAAATATTGTTTTGTCTTGCCAACAGTCCAAAATCTAGAAAATACAGTAGAGTAATCCTTACTTCTGAGCAACTATATCAAATTTTAACATTTAGCTCTCGCCTGACTTGTTGTGCTGACTAGCAGAAACCCAAATAAGTACACGTGTGGTGACAAAGCAGTCAGTCAGGTGACTGTGGAGGAGAGGTCATCTCTCTCCCAGTCAGCATGTCCCTGACACAACTCTCCTGATTACCCTCTAAGTCACTGGCACTAAATAGTAGAAAGTTCTCCAGTGGAAAGGCTGAGCTGGTACAAAAACATTTTTAAAAAAGTGAAACAAAGAATCTATTTGCAGAACCTCTTCCAATTGTATAAGCTGGTTTCAGCCGTTAAATGTCAGAGTGCTCCGTAGCATAAACTCAGATATATTCAATGTTGTTCCGAAGGAGAGAGATGCATAATGGAGGTGTTGGTGACAACACAACTTTGCCTGTTGAGTAGACTCTCACCCACCCACCAGCTTCCAAACCCCACCACAGAGAGCCATTGTCAGACGGAGCTGGAACAGCGAACCTCGGTGACTCATATGTACATTTTTAACTTAAAGGGGAAAATCAATCTTCATACATATATAAAAACTACAGATGGACAGCCGGCAATTAATTCTTTTCCTCGCCACACGAGTGGATGCATTCACAACATGAGTGGGCTGGTTGCTCATGACACAGAGTCTGTGTTGTCTGATTAAAAGCAATCAAAACAAGTCCATTGTATTTTAATCCCTCCGAGAAAGATTATATGCACTGACAGGAGCCCGGGAGAGCAGGGAGACATTTTTAGTCGTTAAAGGACGATGGAAGTGGGAAAAACAGTCTTGGTTTACAGTATTTAAATGGTGTGTGACATTCAGTGGACCCAACAAAGTCCTATTCTTTTCAGCAAAAGTAATTAGAAAGTAAAATATAGTGGCTGATGAATGTGGGATGCTATAATTCTCTCCTCATTACTGTACAACCCTTACTCCCAGAAATTATGTTTATATACTGCTAATTTGTTTTTCCAATTATGCTTCCCAACAAAACCTAATTGGTGAAACAAATTAGTCGTCTATAAATGATGTAACTGTCAGAATAATATAACCTCGCGCTGTCTATGGTTTTAAAGAAATTTATGAATACGCGTTTGTGTAAAAACACTAATGGCGTCGGTGTATAACTAACTAGTTTATAAAATACGATAACCAGTTGAAACCCAGAGCAATCACCGGGGTAAAATCTGGATTCCCCAACTGGTTACTGGAGGTTCCTGGCAGTCGCCGGGTGCGTGCGGCGCTACACCGTAAACCTCCTTGCAATTAATTTGGTTACTAGCGGGATGCTGCAGCCGCCTGTAGTTTGCATAGAAGACATCGCCTTGCATCACCCATGCAAAGTATAAGTGACAATCAGCTAGCATGCAAAGCGGTCACAAAGAGGTTTTTGGTGCAACAGCGTTTGCAACCGATTTCACTCAGCCAGCAACTTCCAGCAACTGCTCGCCTGCGCAGCAGGTCAGGCAGTACTAATGTGTATTGCATGATCAGAGGTTGCTGGGGTCCTCAGTTTAGGTGTGACTGACAGCTAATGAAAGACTCTCACAATGAGCTGCAAGCAAGAAATCTCCTTTCTTTCTTCCTCTGTGGATGCCCCTTAAGGCTTTCGAGCGACCACTATCACGTTTCCTAAAATAGCATGTTCAGATTTCACACACCTTTTGTCGCTTTAAAGAAAGTGGGAAGCATGTTCCCACTGATGCATGTCATATTTAAAAGATTACCCGACTGAATGTTTGTCTTTGCAAAAGATTCAGTTAGGTACATTTTTCAGTGCTCAAGCCTTACATTTCAGCACTAAGACTTTCAAAGGAGCTGCTAACAAACCACATTTAGCTGCCTAACAATCTGCATAACTGAACTCTGCGCTCCTTCTGCCGTGAAGCTTTAAAAGACAAACTTTATCTCACGTTTAGCCACGAGCTGAAAAATGTTTGGCAAGTACTCACTGCAGGACGTGGAGAGGGAGGAGCGCTCATGATGACAGAAGGCTCAAAACTGATTTCCTGACTGAGTTCAGACCACAGGAGGGGTTTCTGTGTTTGTGTGCGTATGTGTGTTAGTGGGTGGGCTGCACTACTGTGTACATGGAGATGACCCTAACTACAACCTCCGACAAGCACAGAGAGGAAGAGAGAGCGCTGGAGAGACGGGCGGAGAGAGAGAGAATGTGAGCTGCTCAGTTAATATCCGGCCAAGGTCTGTCAGGGATTGTGGGCTTGATTGATCAGCTCACTCAGCCTGTGTGTGTGTGTGTGTGTGTGTGTGTGTGTGTGTGTGTGTGTGTGTGTGTGTGTGTGTGTGTGTGTGTGTGTGTCTTAGAGTTTTGTTAGAAAAGTTCCACTAAACTGGACTCATTTTTGGTCCAATCAGTAAAACAATCCAAGTTTTAATAAGACAGAAAACAGTATTTTATATTCTTACAGTAAAAGAAAATATAAATTACAAATGCTACTCTAAACCACAGAGTGGACCTACAGTACAGTACACGTGTATACGGTTTCATTTTAAATATTAAAGTGTGAATAACTGAAAAACCATAAAGAGTGCCATAAATACCACTAAACCTGATGTTCCTGCCCTGACCCCCCCCCCTCACCAAAGTCAAGGGGAGTCCCCATTCCTACCCCAGGCTGAGTCTGGGTGGGACCTGATGACAGTCACAGGTTAAATCAGACACACCTTTAAAGGCATGTAGGTATAAAGAGGGTGGGGCCTTCTTCCTCGTACCACTGCAGTCCTCTCTGCACACACACACACACACACACACACACGCACACACACACACAAAAGTATAACCCTGCCAGATTTTGCTACGGTCACGACTGTTGGACTGAAATTAAAGCGTGCTGGTGATTTGGCTGTTCAGGGTTCGAACCTCAGAATAAGATCATCTCCACGGCAATGACACACAACGCTTTCCAGTGGAAGACATGAACTTTCACTGACTTTCACCGGCGTGTAAAGACTGTGAGCCTGTGACTGTTTTGCTTGAAGGAAATTGACTGAATAATTTTTATTTAAAAAAAAAAAAAAAAAAAAAAAATCATATTTTTAGGTAGAAAACGCCACAATAAACTGAACATCCAACACACTTTGACATACTACAGCCAAAAAAGGTTACGTTGCATCCAGCTAACATTAAGTATTACTAAGAATTGTGTGTTTGTGAACACAAATTCAAATACTTTGTGTCTCTCTGTGGTTACTTTGTGTCTCTCTGTGGTTACTTTGTGTCTCTCTGTGGTTACTTTGTGTCTCTCTGTGGTTACTTTGTGTCTCT
>JAVDPK010002013.1:124051-167388 GCA_034780415.1 Cichlasoma orientale
AGGAAAAACTCCCTTTTAACAGGAAGAACCCTCCAGCAGAACCAGGCTCAGGGAGGGGCAGCCATCTGCTGGGACCAGTTGGGGCTGAGGGGAGAGAGACAGGACAGAAGACACACTGTGGAAGAGAGCCAGAGATTAATAATAACCAATGATTAAATGCAGAGTGGGGTATAAACAGAGTAAAAGAGGTGAATGAAAATAAACACTTGGTGCATCATGGGAACCCCCCAGCAGCCTAAGCCTATCGCAGCATAACTAAAGGAGGGTTCAGGGTCACCAAACTCAGTAGGATCCATCCTCTGGGGACCACAAATATGTGCACCAGATATCAGAGCAATCCCTGCCGTGCTCAAACTACTCAGTGAATGAATGATGTAAAAGTACAAGAATAAAATTATAATGTTAAATAAGATGTGAAAATGATATAGAGGAGTCAGGAAAGCCATTTGCTCTGAGTTTGTTCTGACTGTGATCACTGAGAATTGATGTTGTGATACAATAAGATTATAAAGGTCACAGCAATGCAGCAGTATTTGCTTTCTGTTTGTGTACTCACAGCTAGTACTCGTAGTAACACGAGTATTTATCTGCTCTAAATTGTTTTAGCCGATGTTCTAATTGGCAGGAAAGTAGGAATCGGTTTCTTTGTTACCATCAGCCACTATTTCCTGGAACCTTCGCTGTGTTCCGACTGCTGTTGCAACAAGTTCCAACATCAATACGACATATTCTAAAGGTCACATGTGCCGCTTCCTGAATGACTTATCTAAAGCTGCGTCCACACAGGACACGACTTAAAGTGTGTGGTCACAAATCTGAGGAACTATTGAGGTGTCATTTTTTTCTTCTCATCGTCTCTGTGGAGAAAGTTTTTTCTGTTTTGCTCTAATCAATAAAGAGAAAGTAGAACACAAACTTCCTCTTATTAGAAAGTGTAACGGGCATCTGGACGATGCTGAAGGCGAGCCTCGAACAAACGTGGTGTTTGAGATGTCGGTTCAACTTTGACCGGACACCAACAACAGACGTTCATGACGATGCTAACATGCTTGTATTAATTAAGACGTATGCATTATAAAGTATATTATAAAGTATATTAGCATGCTAGCGTTTGTAAATTGGCACAACACATATGCAAATATCATAAATCCATATTTTATCAAATGTTTAAACTGAGAAAATGTATCATCTTAAGGAAAATAAATAATCATTAAAGCAACACTGATTTCCACTTTAAAGAACGTTATTATGAAATTTGTGGGTGCAGTTTTTTGCAGCTTGGTGAACCTTGGTGAGCCGTTTCCTATTCTTTATGTAGCAGATAAAATGATGGTGCATTCAATGGCTGTCAAAAACTCACCCAAACACCAGAAATGACCTGCTTTAAATTCAGTCATAAAGGCTTCATGTTGTGACTGATGCTACAGTATCTGTTCAGTGTAACACGTGTGATGATGGGAGTGAATTGTTGTTGTAACATTTTTATATTCACACTCTAGTCGCCCTGAATGATTCCTAATATATTTTTAGATGACAGCATTTTTTTAAAAGGTTATTGATAAATTTTAACTGACAAAACCCCAAATAAGACATGACTGCTAAAAGATGCCACGCCCCATTATTTGTGACAGAAAAGCGCGTAACTCGGCAGGTCAAGGTGAAAAAGTTCCAGCAGTGCTGGAAAAACCTGTCTGCAGACACCTGGTCAGTGTTTATGAGGCTGAGGGCAGATCTCCACCTCACAGCGGTGTTTTCATGGATGAGGTTCTCACTCTCAGACATGTGCTTTCACTGGAGTAGTTTAAGACCTTTTCAGCCGATGCTCACAGCTTACAGTGGTCAGCACTGAACTTGGCTTTCCATTTAAATAGAGTCCAGCCTGCTGTAAATAACCCCAAACATTTTTTAAAATATGTCTTTGCATATTCATAATTCAGAACTCATGAATGAAGTGAGGCACACTTTTCTGTCAGGCTGGATGGAGCAACAAAACATTGGATTTTATGTGACCACTTTTTGTTTCCTGTTTCACTAAAAACTAAAAACGAAGAGTTCCTGTTGCGTCGTACAAACTTTTGTCTTAATTTTGATCCATCAGCGCTCTGATGTGTTTAATCTTCTCTGGACTTTGGGTTAGGGTTAGCCAAACTGAAAGGCTCAATTTGTTCTTGGGGGGCAAAAAAGAAATGCTTGAAACTTTTGGTGTAACGCTGTAGAGGAACACTGAGGATATCATTTAAAATCCTCAAATATGTCGATTTATTGGGGAAAAGACTTAATAAACTCTACAGAAACGCAAGTGCAGTTCTGTGCAGGTTTGGAAGACGCTGCTGGTTCTAAAAGATATTCCACGAGCATATTTTGGACCATTTTTCATTTTGTCCCTGATCTTCTTTAAGCTCAGATGATAGAATTTCATGGGAATACTGACTAATATCTAAACGGCTTTCCCTGCAGCATCAGGTGAACTGATGTCACCGCCTGTTGCTTGTAGGCACAAATAGATGAAACCGCCTCAATGAGTCAAAACAAAAGCGTCATCCTGACTTCTGCTGAAAGGTCAGTTTATTGCTGAGGCATCGTCGTCAGCTCCGGAGGCAATCCCTGCAACTGAGCAAGCAGCTCCTCTGAACTCGTGACGTGCTGAAGAATCTGTCCGGGCTCGTTTAAGCGGGCTGGAAGCACAAAGCTGGGGGCTCCTTGTGCGCTGTGAATCAATGAGAAATCCATCTGAGCCAAAGAAAAGCTGCGTAATATGTGAGCGGTGTTTGATGCTGCAAAGATATATAAATACATATATAAATAACGTGTAGATAACCATGCCTACATAAGCTCTAAGAGTTAAAACATGTGCACCCATCCCTAGACCGGAAAATTCAACAACAGGCTAAAAATAACCGGCACAGACATATCACAGTCCATCATCAGAGATGCAGCCGTTAATGCCATTTATGTAATCTATGGTATTAAGTACGCATAGAGACTTTTGTCTTTAGCCACTGAGGCACGGCCTCCTCCGGGGCAGAGCACCGCCCTGGGTGGGGAGAAGCGCTGACTGGAGGATGAACTGAACAAACAAAAGTTCTACTCAACCTTTACTGTAACACATTGCTTTAAAACGCAGCTAATTTTGTACAGTAATCCTCAAAGTATTTTCGGGGATTACAGCTGAATACAGTAAAAGTTGGCACCTTCAAGCAAAATAGTTAGAGCAAGCTACGGCACAGTCATACAGTACGCTACAACAGAGGGTTTTATCCAGGTAAGTCCACATTGAGTCCCACTCAGTGGTAGAGTAAACCCTCTTTCCAGTAATTATGGATCACGTTGCACAATAGGGAATGTTGCATTGTGCTTTAGTTTATAGTATCATACAGTATACTGTAGTACAAACAGTGGCTGGAAACCAAAATTACTGCAAAACACGTGCAGTGAACTTGTGATCTCATTGCCTTCGAATGTCCAAAGTGACATTCGAAGTCTTCAAAGCAACTTTGGTGCTTCAAGAAAACGGCAATGAGATGACATCAGTCTGCTGTCAGTTTACGACTGAGGGGATCAAGTTAGCAACTGCATGCAATCTGTTTGCGATGCATCTGTGAAAACTGCAGATCTGCTGCCGTCTGCATCCACAACACTCACAATCAGAGTTAAGCCACAATCTCATGGATCAGCAGCTTCAGTCAGTCCGAGTCAGACCGTCACCGTTTGTCCCACCGGGTGACCCATGCAATTGCCTTTCAGCTGAAAGTGGCTGCCCAGAGGTTGAGGGTGTTGCACGCTCAACATCTGGATGACCAGTTGTTTGCTGCAATCGTTCTCCAACAGCAAACAAAGGCAAAGGTTACAGCAGCTAACATACAGCTCGTATTAAGTTAACAGCTGACGGTATTAGAACTGGATTTAGGATTTGTGTGCCTGACTATTTAGCATTAGTCTGGATTCATGCTGCTATCATGCTTTATGCACATTTTTAAATTTCTGCTACCGTGAGGAGAAAAATGGCACATTTATTGCTACAGAATGGTCCTGAACATGAAGCTCATTGAGTCACTACAATATGAGAACCAACAGGTAACGAGCGGTCGCCTGTTGGGACGAGGAAGAGCTGAACGCTCAGCACGGACATCAAAACCCGTTCCCGAAAATCTCCACTGATCTGGAATCAAACCAACAGAGAAGCAACACCGAGAGAGAGAGATGAAGGAAACATCAAAAAATATAAAATAAGTTTATCGTCGGTGACGTCACACTAAAACATCACGTTGGTGACGTCACACCAAAAACATAAGGTCAAAGTTTATGCATATTCACATGTTCTTGTTTTAGTGCTGAAACACAAGATCTACTGCACAAGATGATTATTTGTATGTGCGTGTTTGTACTGCTGGAAACTGTAGAACAAAGTGTACTGTGAGTCAGATAAACAGTTCCCTCATATTTATCATTTATCTACATATTTTCCTTCTTAGTGTTTTGGGTCCATAAAGCACATCTTAGTTCCAGTTCCTCTAATTCATCGTGCAGACTTTTAATTTGTTCAGCCGAGCGGTCTTCTCATTCGTGCTTGTTTCAGAAAATAACCAAGCCCCGTTTAGGCCTCAGTCACCCAGGTTCAGACACCAGTCGGTAACCCCTTGGCAACCTCAGGTTGCTGGAGGTTGCCGGGTAAAATCGGTCTCAAAGAGGATGCTGCACCAAAAACCTGCTTGTGGTTGCTAACAGATTGCCGAGGTCATCCGTAGTTTGCATGGAAGACGCTGACCTGCCTGCACTTGCTGAGGGGCGGTGAATCTGTGAAAAGTGCAACACAAATCAAAAACAGAAAGTTTGCTTTCAAAGTAAAAGTTTGAAGTAAAAGTGTGCCATTTGGTTGTAGCGTTAAGGCACGACTTTTATTTTGAAACTACTTTCAAGCTAGGGAGGACTGACAGTCTGCTAGCCACCAAAGCAATCACGAGAAGGTTTTTGGTGGATCACCGGATCCCTCTTTGCAACCAGTTTCCTGTTATACAGATTTCCCCCCAGTGACCAAAGGTTGCCGGGCAGTCACCAACTAATCTATAGGCCTGTGTGTGGGCGGGGCCTTTAAGGCCGGAATAGGAATGTGAATGAAGCTGTACAGGTTGTTGTAGTGCAACCTGAAGAAATTCTATCTTGGTCAAAAATCAGATTAAAACTAGGCTACGTAGTTCCCAGGAGGTCATTGCGAATCAAATGAAGGTGATAATTTTCAGCCAAAGGAAACGGCGCATTCAAAGTAACTCTGCTGTGTTGCCTGTTGTTGTGCTCATTTATAATTTAATGCCCATACAGACAGTCTACTACCACAGTAGTAAATTGGAGCAAGAACTTGGCTCGGTTAAAAGTACATTAACTGTTCTTGTAGTTTTGTAAGTGTGGACTGAGTGAGTCATCTCTCCACCCCCGGCTCTGCTTAAATGCGTATTTCTCCACATGCCTGGTGATATCTATATGACCACTCATGCTGATATCTGACTCTGACACGCAGATAAAACGGTCACTTTGTCCGTGCTGCTGAAATTCAGCATTGGGTTGTACTGTGTTTATTAGGCAGGTGTAGCAACAGTGTTAAATCGGGACATTATGGTGCAGCAGCTAGCATTAAGAGCTGTTTATTGACCTGCAGCTGCTGCATGTATGCAGCATGTCGAAAGTCCTGTTTGCATAGAGGGGTCACCGGGATGGAGCTAGGTCACGACTGCTGTCAGCAAACCTCTGCTGCCTCTGCTGCTGTCGGGATGAATTGTGAGCAGATAGCGCGCTAACTCTGAAAATGTGTTGTAAGCTTTGATGGAGTTTCACTCTTGTGCTAAGCTAGGCTAAATGTTTCTTGGAACTATTTCTGTTGCCACAAAGGAATGTATAATTTTAACAGTACACCATTACTGTATTTCAGAGGGTAACGTCCACAAATTAAAAACCCCAAAATGTAATTTGAGTGTATATGAATCACAAAGGTGCTCAAAGCCGTGTGCTGTGGTTCATCGTTCATTTTAACAGATGCATTGGATGGCCTTCATTTCGGCTGCAGGACACACTTCGTATCCTGGCATGTAAGTAAGCAGGTTATTAATTTTATACTATAAACCATACCGAATACAACTTGAGGACTGCAGTAAGTTGCGACATACAGAAGAAGCTGTGACGGTGGCGATAAATAATCAGACTGGTTCCAAATTAGTTCTGTAACATTTTACTCTTATGGAAAAAAAGATGACACTATGACATCGAAATGATCATACATTTAGGGGTTTTTAGAAGTATTGATTGTACATTGTACAAAGAGCTAACTTATTGTACAAATACAATAACTATCATACACCTGGTAACACTTTGGATGCACAAAGATAAAACCGATAACCATCTTCTTACTGGATGAGGGTGAAAATGTGGGCTAGGAATGGTTAATTGGCACTTAGCATCAGTGATTTCAACTATAAGCAAATAACCTGGAACTGACTAAAATTATTGATTTTCTTCTCATAGCACTGAACACTAAACCATCACTGTCTGAAAGAGATTTATTTAAGATTGTCTCAGAAATTAGAAAATCTCTTGGCTGTGAGTTCTTTTTCTTAATATAGGCCCTTTTTTGAAATGTGAAATAACCCTTCATATCAACACAACATAAAAAAGCTAAAATACTAGCATGGTTTAATAAGAAAACTACATGGATCTAGCCTCAAGCTAAATAAATTTAGCTTGAAGACATTTGCTGATTTATGTATATGAAACTGAAAGCGACACAAAGAAATGATCATAAATACTGAGGGGGATTTTAAATGTGTTCTTTCTGGCAGTGGACAAACTGATTGTTCATTTGTTTTCTTTTTCAAGAATTTTTACAGGAAGTCATCTGGAAACATCAACGTCAATACTGTATTTTTAAATTCTTCTTTTGTATGACACAAATGTACCAAATCTATTGTGCTATTGATCTTGGCTAGTGCTCGTCTGTGGAATGTACCCAAATGCTCAGTCAGAGTTGTGAGAAAATTGAAAAAGGTTTCCTGGGAAAAGAAAGGACAGGAGTGGCCAGTTTGAATTCAACTCATTATTGCAGTAAAACTGGTACAGAGTAACAGATTACAAAGCTCATGGCACAGTCACTGAAAAAGAGAAATGAGGTGTGTATGTACAACAAGGAGGAAAAAGAAATGAAAAAGTTAACATTTTGGCTAATAAAAACACCAGGGGTAACAAAAAAATGAAGGTACTGTAATTCTGGAGATGACTCGATTATACAACAAAGAGAAAATATGAAATGAAGCATCGCAAAAATAACATTGCTTAAAAAATACATTTAGCACTTGCACTGACAAATTCAATCCTAGTCTTTAACCTAGGTCCGATTCGAAGCAGCTTTTCCTGTTGACTAAAAGCTCAATTTCAATGGCAAACACTAAAAACAAATGACTGAAACTGCCTTGCACATCATCTGAGTTCTTTTTGGGGAAATAGCTGATACGATTATTTGCTGACGACCTGCTTCTTTATATTAGTCCTCAGTCACACAGGCCTAGAGACCGGTTGGCAACCTCCTGACAATCTCTGGTCAATTGGGAAAGATGTGTATTCCCCGATCGGTTGGCGAGTGGTTGCTGGAGGTTGCTGGCTGTCCCTCGGTGACCTCCTTGTCTCTGCTTTGGTCACTAGATTGCCACAGTCACCCATACTCTGCATGGAGGATGTCCAGTTGTCTGCAAACACTTGCCGAGTGGTAGTGAAACTGGAAAAACTGCAACGCTGTTGCCTTCAAAGTAACAGCTGTGCATCTGTGCACTTTGCATCTCACCTTTCACAGTTCCATGACCGCTCAGCAAGCGTTTGCAAACAAATTTGCATCTTTCACACAAACTGCACCTACTATGGCAATCTGCTAGTGGCCAAAGCACTTACAAGAAGGTTTTGAGTACAGCACTGTAAACCTCTTTGCAACCAAATTAACCTAGCAACCTCGAGCAACTACTAGCAACCAGTTGGGGAGTACACATAAAGAAATGGCCTGTGGTTGCCGGGGGGTGGGCTGGCCTGTGTGACTATGGCAAAGCTCCAATCTCCAAACAAAATGTTCCCGTTAATCTTGAATCAGGTGCTGAAGGTCTTTCATTGTAATGAACATTTACATCTCATTGTAAGGAAAAATAAACGCAAAGGAGTCAGAGCTGGCCCACAACCTCCAGGGGGCGCCAAAATCAATTGCATCTGTGAACACTCTTTGGGTACCTCAGTCAAGAGTTTCTCATCACTTACGCTTCAAATTTTCAATTTTTTGTTATTGCAAAAAATTTGAATACATTTTTTTCTTTCTTTTTTTTTTAAATTAAAAATAAAAAAATGGCTAACATCGGCTCTGATACGAGTGACGCTTGGTGCGAGCGGAGACGACAATTTGACTTACACTTCAGATGTTGCCAGCCAAAACCACAAACAGTACTGAGCACCACTGATCGAAACTAAAACTTGGCACCTGGCTACTGTAACCGGACGAACACGACCGCACTAAAAAAAGAAACCGAAAAACAAGTTCATCATCATGATCATCGTGTCTCACTGGCAAATCTTCACCCCACAGAAAATGGCTGATGGCTATTTACACATATCTCTGCGAAAAAATACAACTAAAAATGGTAATGTCATGAGGCATGGAGAATTAATGTCATATACCTTTCATGATTTCTGATTCCTCCCTCTAACCCTCAAAAATGCCCCCCTCCCCCCCACAGATATAAACATAATATTGAAAAATAATAATAATAAAAAAAAACGGATTTCTGAACTTTTGACCTCACTACATTTTCAATGTGACACATTTTTTCAACACACACTGAATTTTACTTTTTCATCTTTTAACAAAAGAAAAAAACCAATACAACATATTTCTAAAACACAAAATAACAACAGTCTACATGTAAAAATATAACTTTTACATACACAATTTCAAAATAATGGTAAAGTTTGCCATTTTGTTGCATACAATTTACAAATGTCTGTGTGTTGTTGTTGCCTTGGATAGATAGCAGTGAATGGAGCTGATGGAACTCCGGTCCCATTTTGTCCTGCGCCGTGCCGTGCTAGTCAGAGGGCGGCAACAACGGAGAATACAACGAAGTCAGTTGGAAATTTATAACACTGAGGGGCCTCGCCAACTTCTGCCGCTTCAGTCTTTGAGAAACGAACTCCTCGCCAAGCAAACACTCCTTTTGTAACGGAAAATTAAAAAAATAACAGAAAACGGCACCCTCGTTATATAATGTATATATTTTTTGTACATTTATATATAGATTGATTTATTCAAATAGATTCTTTTCCAGTTTCCGTGCCTTCCTGTTGATTGGGTAAAATTTTAACCGTGTCAAAATGACCACCGGCAGTTAACAATGCTGCCGGATAGCGAATTGTGTCTTTTTTTTTTTTGTGTGTTTGTCTTTTTTGTTTGTTTGTTTTTTTTTTACATTTTCTGTAATAGACATGTAAACCAGAACAGACAAAAAAAGTAATAAGAGAAAAGATTCTTCTTATAAAAGAGAGCGAGAGAACGAGAGAGGGAGGGGGAACAAAAAAGAAAATTAGTTTTACAACATACAACCACACACTTTGTACTGAAGACTACATTGGCTTATAGACAAGCCGATCAAATATTGATAAAAAGCTGATAAGCTATAATACAAGAAGAGACGCGTTGTTCACCGTGGAAACAGGGTTGGGGCTCGGAACAGGAAAGTGGGGCTGGAGTTATGGAGGACTTTGGGGGGATGGGGAGGACTGGGACGGGGGCTAGTCTTGCTAAATCAAGCATCTGTCCCATTGGCTCGAAGCCAGAACACGCTGTCTACTTACATATAAGCGTACAGTACATTAAATACAGTTTAGTTTGTTTGTTTTTTTTATCCAAAAAATACTTTTTTTTTCCTTTTTAGCTTTTTTTAAATTCCCAGGTCTGGTAAAAAACCTGACTGCATAGAACCTAACGACTAAGAACAGGTTTCCCTAAGCTTGCATCCTATTAAAAGACCAGGTAAATGTCCTCCTCTGGCAACTCGAATGATATGAACTCTAAAAAGGCACATTGGTAGAAGTGTGAATGTTCAAATTGCATCTGTGGGACCGCTTAAAAGTGGGGTAAGAGGCTGGCGAGAGGGGCTATGGGCTCTGGTTCAGGGCTCATAAGGCTAGGGTCAGCAGAGCACTGGGACTGGGGATCAAACAGAGGCTCGAACTGAGAGGGGTTCAAACCGGGGTGAAGGGGGACTTCCAGACTGACACCGCAGTTCCTGCAGATATTATGACTACCCTTGGCTCCCATTCTTACTTGAGTGGTCATGACCTTTGACATGCCATCATGACTTGTCACATGCCAGATCATGAAACCTGGCAGGTACTGACGTAACACATTATTGTTTAGGCTTTCCAGCTGGACAACAATAATAACAATAATTTAACATATTTCAATTAACTTTTCTAAATGGAATCCATGTCAGGGCTAGCATGGATATATCAGGCATGTCTGGTTACAGCTAATTGCAGCTAATGCTAGCGATAAAGCAAGCAGCGTCCTCACATTTGCTTCAGAAGCACCAACTGTGCTGCGACTGAGCTGCTATGCTGGAACATGACCCAGCGCTAAAACTGCTGCTCCGGTGTCTAGTTTCCCTGGTCCGGTCGGGGAATCTGGGTGCTCATTGTCTCTAACAGGACTCCTGATCCGGTTCTGGTGGCATTTAGGCTGCCTTAAAAAACCAAAAGCTGTTCAAAATGCTGGCAGGCATCAATGCAAAACAGCTCAATTTTTCATTGTCAAAAAATGCCCCCAACCCCTCCACATGATCATCCACAACTGAAGCACTGCTAAGAGCATGCCAAACCAACAGGCTAACCCTAAACCCAAAAGCATGTTTGCCAATTGGAAGCATTAACGTAACGAGCCAACACTTCTGATTTCCTTGTAAACACTGCAAGCAGTTTTTAAATGTCTTTCCCCTTGGAGTTCTTCACCAAGAGGTTTGAAAACTACTTCTGCTTGTGGATGAAAGGCCACAGAGCCATTCCCTGTCAGCACGCGTCAAGCGGAAAGTCCCCCCTACTGAAGCTCTCTGAGGTTGGAAGGTGGGTTAGATGTTTAGGGTTATGATCAACCAGGAAATGAGGGAATCAAATGAATCCAACACAGGAATGCTTTGACTGCTGCTGCTTGCACCCTAGAAAAGAGTTATACACCCCTCGCCCTGATGATTGTTCCCTTGCTTCCCCTGCAGCGTCATCAGTCATCGAGACCACTGGATTCTCTGCTCTTCCTTTGCTCTCTAGTGTTTGCTCCCCTTTACACCGACTCTCAGAGTTCAGGCCTTCAGGGAATGTGCTAAACATGGAAAAGAAGTCACTCCAGCGATCAGGCCGGCTCTAACCCACTTCCTCAATTGAAAAATCTTTCCTGTCATCTGTCCGTCCCCTCAACCATCTGCTCAGCAATCCTTCCATTTCAGCGACAGCCCGGATACCACTCTCAAACTTCGCCACTGGATATCTGACAAAAGACTGATTCAGAATGTTTGCTCTGCAGCTCTTTCTCTAATTTGAACCCACAACAACGATCTAAAACAAGGATGTCAAGAAAGCCTTTCCTTCCTGCCGCATTTAAAAGTAACATTTTCCCATTTCTGCATCGTTCTCCCTTTCTGTCCGTCTATTGTAATTCATCAATATTCCCCAGTCCCTCTGGAGTCACTTGCTGATTGATTCAGTGATTGATTTTCTTCCTCCCAGTAGATACACACGGCCCATGTGGGAACAAATATCCTGGCTTTTGGATTTGTGTTCACACTACAACTTTATACAAGTTTGCATTCTCCAAAACTTCAATATGGGTGCCAGCAAGGAGCACTAATGTTCAGGTCTGTTTTACATTGACAGTGCAAATGTTTGCACTTTGTAAGGGAATGCATTAGAAAGGGAAGAAGAAGTCATGACTTCTTGGTTGGCCCTGCTTCTTTCTGGACACCTGTGATAGTCAAGCATTTGCAAAGGTTTCACTCAGATCAGTCAGCAATTCAAGCACCTCTGAAAAGCTGTAGGATTGCAACACATTTGGCTTTCCTAATCTTTCCTTCATTTTAATTTGTAGTTGGAAATTTGCTTAAGGTTTGTGTCTGAGTGTGCAGCCTGTGTTCGTTTCTTAGTTTTGTTTCCTCTGCTTCTCCGTGTGTATCTATCTGACTGGTTTGCATCCAAGAGGAGATCAGGCACAGCTTCATCCACAGTGTGGCGTTAGATTGCCATTCAGTCAGAGATGCGCTGGAGCTGCATTCAGCCACAGCTGCGCAATGTTGCTTTTGTTTAAAAAAAAAATCTCTTTAAACACTTTGTGATATGTTTTGTGTCATTCTGAACATCCCTCCCCAACCCCTTCCCTCCTCACTGCCCGCGCGCAGTATAAATTTTTTGTTACTTTTCCTTTTCTCATATATATATATATATAATTATATATATATATACTATATATATTTATATAGAACCCTTTTGTTCTTTAAAACTGGGAATGCTGATAAAACATGTAGCACAAGAAGAAGTTTCTCAGATGACGTGATTCCAAAGACTCGTCCACTGCTGTCACTTTGTGTCAAAAGCTGCCGCTTCGCAGCAGCCGTGTTACAGCGGCCGTTTCTCGGGTCTCCGCAAAGAAGCGTCCAGTTCGCTTCAGCTGGAGATGCAAAGTGACCGAAGCGACTAACGTGACTCCGCAGTTTGTGTTCTTGACAGAAGAAGGAGACGATGACGAAGAGGAGGGTCGGAGACGACAGACGAGAGGAGAGAAAAAGGCTGATCTGATTGGTCAGGTTGGGGTTCCAGAGAAACTGATTGGTCAGGCTGAAGCAACGACGGTTTTGATCGATTGCCGGGTTGTCATGGAAATGCCTTCAGAGGAAGTGGTCGCTCATCATCTTGATGAACTCTGGCACCTTGGACCTGGAGAGACAGAAAAGGAAAAAACAGATGAAGGATTAGGACGGAAAATTAGACACTGGACACAAACAGCAAGGAAACGTGGAAAAACTAAACAAGAAAAATAGGAAAAAAGGAGAAGGTGAACCATTTAATTTACTGAGTGTGCATAAATGAAGCGGCTCACCTTCTGGGAAGAATCGGACACTAAAGAACAATTAAGGGTAAATCTAAAAGGGAGTAATGGAATTAATGGAACTGATGCTGATGCCAGAAGAAAGACCAGAGCATACCAGACAGTAAGGTACATCTTCTGGTGATTGTGACAAACATGATTCACATCATATTTCTCAGCATTCTGGATCAGCCCAGTCTCATTCCCAGAGCACCGAAAGCTGCATTTCTGTCAAAGCTGCTGCTGAGCACAAGGTTTCCTCTTGCAGTGGAGCCATGATGCAGCAGATTTATGGTTTTAGGGAGATGGGGCTCGCTTCCAACACATAAACACTATTATTAAAGACCGCCTGGCACCACATTTAAAGGCCAAGTGTATCTTTCAACATGAAGAGTTAAGAGCACAATCTTTTCTTAAACCTAACTGGGCAGTTTGGGTGTCTATAGCTAACTACCCCCCCCCCCCCCCAATCCTCCTACTGCAGACCTGATCACTGTTTAAAAGGCAACTGTTATCAGTTGTGGTGTAATATTGCCACTGCGGGTGCTTCAAGGCACCAATGCTAAAGGAAACCTCTGACAGAACCGCAGCATTTGAGGACATGGGAAAAGCTGGTTTTGTGTATTTTATATTAATCTGAATGGCGACACAAAGATCCCCTCCAAATTCATTTGCTGAGTCTTTGACTCTCAGTTGTTGCTGTGCAGCAACTAACAGAGTTACAGATGACACCCACACATCAAAGTTGGATGAGTCTGATTAATAGAAGTTCATACGTCATCATAACTTCTCTTTGCAGAATCTATTGGAAAGTTTATACCCTGATGTATGACTTGAGGTCATGATCAGCAAAGTAAAACAAGAAGGACATTCATGCAAGTACTGCAGTAATACGTAAACGTTTTGGTACATTTGAATCATCTCTGATGCACCAGAGTCACGATCGTGCTATGAAAGTGAAATGTGCAAATAACCCAATAAAGGCATTATTTTATTTCCTACACTGCGAACTGTGTGCAGAGAAGCAGCTCTGTGTGGTTCTGTCTCAGGTGATACCCGCTTCAGTACCTCGAGACTACAGGACATCAGCACAGAAGCTCAATTACACAGTAAACCATGCAAACACAAACACAATCTGACTGTAGAGAAGGACAGAAACGACAACATATTCAGTTCAAGAACAGTGACAAACACACAGTCACACATTAAAAATCGCACTTACTGCCAATCTGTTGTTAAAGTGTACCCAGACCAGACAGAAACTATCTCATGTCCTCAGCTTCTGTTTTTAGCCTCAGTTCTTCACATTCATTCAAATGCTGTCTGTGTAGGTTTTAGCCTTTTAATTCTTTCATTTAATTCATCTGACAATAAATAAGGAAATTAAAAATATATATTAGCGCAGTTCAGGAACCAAAGTATTTTAATCTGATTTCATTATTTTTCAGCCTGATTATTTTCTTGATGAATCCCAGCTCATTAAATCAAGCAGCTCAGCAGCTGATCTCAAAGCCGGCCCACTGATACCCTTCAAACATATCCAATTAGCGAATCTCATACTGGGTACGCTATTTAAGCTGCATTAGCCTGCCCACATTTACTGCACATCTGCAAGCCACTTTGCAACCCAGCTCCTCCTTTCAGGCTCCATGTGACTAAATCTTTTTCCTGTGAGCTGCTCTCCGCACCTCCAGCTCCCCGTGTATGCACGCAGAAGTGTGGGGTGGTCCCGCAGCAGAGCCGAGCCATCAAGAATAAATTACTGCAAATTCTATTCCGTACCGCACACACAGGATACATTTACTGTGTGGCTGTAGAGTTAAAGAGATTCACTAAAAATCCAGTAGAATAATAACTCAAATTCAGTGTGGACATATTAGATATTTTGGAAATCTTTTTTTTTTTATGTTTTTTTAAAAAATTTTTTAAATTTTTATTTTTTAAAATGTTTTTTTATTTTTTTAATTTTGTAAATCTTTAATTGTAGCCTTTATTCAGTTCGATCCCCACTAAAACTAATGCTATATTTCTGATGTGAAGTAAATGAGATTTCTAATGGATCAGTATTATAATTTTCACATAGTTAAAACGTACACAGACAGCACATGAAGGAATGCCAGCCATCTGACGGGCAAATTAAAACTGGCATGCTTGGAGACGACCCTAAAAACAGAAGCTTCCGATTCATCGACTCAAAGCCAAAACACAAAAATTGACTGTGCTGGTTTTTGAATGATTCTCTGGTTTGAGTTAAAGGTACAACAGCAGATTAGTTTATAAGTGAAATCTTCTGACCATTCAGGGGGGAGGAGATGTTGCTGCGTTTTACATTTGTCCCATGGGGTTCGGCCCGTCGCCCATGGCGGCGGCGGCGGCGGAGTGGTGCGCTGCGGCCAGTGAGAGGGGATTCCCGTCTGATGTCACGGTGACCTTCTCCTCCTCGCGGCGCTTTAGACAGGCCGCCTTTGGGTTCAGGTTTCGCTCTGGACAGAGAGAGGCAGAGAATAATGAACATTTTAGGCGTTTCCTTGTGTCTGTTTCTCAGTGAGGAATCCATCAATCCCCCCCAGACTGATGGCAACCCCCCCCTTCCCCCCTAAAAAACTAGAACACAATCAACAGGTGCTACTACTGCCCTCTCCTGGAGACCCTAGGGCACTGCATGTACATGTGTTTAAGCTCTTTTTACCTAAACCTGTACTTCAGTGGCTTTAAAGTTAGAATCAAATCATGCTTTGATCTCATGGAAACATCTGGATCTCTCAGGTAGCATTTTAGACACAATTCCTCAAAATTCACCCCGACACCAGTGGAACTGTAGATGCCCCGGAGCGAGGGCAAAAGACGAGCCTGTTAAATGTGTGTGCGGCTCTGGATCACGTTATTAAAACTGCCAAAAAGGGCTCCAGTTATTTCTTTCATTCCATTTGTTGAGAGTAATAAAGATGCTTGTAAGCAGTTCTATCCTTTAAGAAAAGGGTTCAAGGTCACTGAGCATTTTATTGGGTAGTTTCAGGTTATTATAAGGGATTAAATGAAGGCTTCTTACCGGTTTTATACAAACTAAATTACAGTCAATGAGACCTTAAACTCATCATGAAAGTGATTACTGAGGTCACAGAGTGAGGGAGCTGAAGGGAGGTTTTTCCCACAGACTTTAATACAGGTTTGAATGACTTCCTCATTGGCTTCCAGAGCAGGAAGCCACATTTTATATGCAGTCTATTTACGACAATAAAACACAAAGTGTGTGCAGTGTATCTGACTTATATTGTCAGCTGCTGAGGTTAAAAGTCACGTGTCTTCCTGTGAAACCGACCTCGGACTTGCTGTTCCAGACTGAGGATGACAGCCACGGCCTGGTGCAGGATCAGTAACTTTGTCTGGGGTTTGTCGCTCTTCAGGTGCAGCTGCACCATCCTGCCCAGCTCCTTGAACGCCTCGTTGATGTCGCGGACGCGAAGACGCTCCCGCGCGTTGTTGGCCATCCTTCGCTCCCTCTCTCTCTCCATCTTCTGCTCTGGAGTCAGGTCCTCGTCGTCATTGTTGCTACAGAGACCAACAACGAAGACAAGGGCGAGAAAGGGAAGAGGAAGCAGGGGATGAAGGCGGGGGAAGAGGAGCGCGAGGGGGAGGATTTGAGGATGAAGGTGCTGTTCGCTCCTTTTAATACAAACTCATAGTAGATGCTGCAGGTTTGCTGGAGCAAGGTTAAAAAATAACAGCAGGGTTTGGGAACAGACATCATGCTGGGCTGCATTCTGGCTCTTTCAAGGGCTAGTCTGTATTTTTGTTACTTTGTCACATATTCTCTGCTTAATGTGGGGTCACATCAAGCAGCAGTTTGAAGGCAGTTCTCGAAATAACTAAAATTAATAAAGAAATATGTTGCTGAGCTATTTGTAGTGTTTACTCTTAAAGGGAGCTACAGTTTGAGTTTGGCCTCAAAAGGTGGATGCTCAGGTGGTGGAAAGAGGGGAGGAGTGACTCTGACATGTCACGGCACAGGTAGACGTGGGAAATTCTGCAGCTTAGAAAGACTGCCAAATTGGGAAGGTGTGTTCGGTGTATGAGGAACACAGCCACGAGGCGCTGGTCTCAGAGGAGGAGCCAGATGCAGAGGTTTGGTAAGTAGGGGTGATCTGGCCACAAACCCCGTCTTTGAGAATCTTTTGGGGGTAGAATGACAAACTAAATAATAATTCTTACCACAGATTTTACTGAACTCGTGAACTAATGAGTTGTGCCTATGGCTGACTGGATACACAGCTGGTCACTTCAACTCAAGGCTAAAGGGCCTCCTCACAAATCTCTGCCTCCTGTTTTCTGTCACTTTGAACCCTTTCAGGACATTGGGCCACTCACTGCTACAATCGTCTGCCATGCCGTAGTCTGCAGAGAAAATAAGAGCGATGCAAGTCCGGAAAATCTGTGTAATTCCTCTGAAAAGATCCGATCCCTGCCGGATAATGTGTTCCCAAACCCTGTAAAACACTGCATGCATCTGTTTTTTTTTTAAATTATGTTCTTCATCTTCAAAAACCTTCAGTATCATCAACCTCACAATCATCAACATGACCGCCACCATCATGTACAAATTTCTGGGTTTGGGATCCAAATGTTTCTGATTCAGTCGTCCTCCGGGTGAAAAGAATCCACGATAAACAGCTTGTTTATCTTTGGAGGGGTGAAGGCTGCTCAGCTGCATCCAGGACGGGAAAAAACAAACGCTTTTTATCACTTCAGATTTAGTGTTTACATTCATAATGAGCAGGTTTCACACCTTTAAACATGTCAAAAAGCTTCTTTTTTTTTTTAAAGCTTTCTCACAATCAGAAAAAGTATCCACACGTGTTTCTGTTGCGGTTGATTTTCCGACCCTGATGCAGCCAGACGGCGCTTCTTTGAGAATACGGACTGCGGGCTCTACTCTGGTGCGTGAGAAACAGTTAAAACCAGGCTCAAGGCCGTGGAGAGACTGAGGGGGTCAATCGGGAGCCGCGGGTCCACCGGGAACCGCCGCTCCTCTCTCGGCAGCGCCGCGTCGTCTCCAAAAACGAGCAGCGGCCGAGGTAAAAGACGGAGATTCCCGGTGGGCGCGGGGGCTCTGCGGAAGTCTCGTGTTTGCTGAAATATTTAGCTGCTTCTCAACACACTTGGTCACTTCATCAAAGTCCAGAGGCTGGTTCCCAAAACACTCAAAGCTTTAAGTCCTTCCCTGTGGAAATATTACATTTTTAATGAAGTAATGAGTACTTCAAATATTTAGAGGAAACTGAGATAATAGAATGTAATAGTACTTCATTACAAATTAGAACTTTCCTCTTGATTTGCATATCTACCTAGTTTTCTCCTGATACCTGCTATATGAGCTTTTACTAACTTTATCCCATGAAAATGGTGCTCTCGATATCTTGCTCTCTTTCTATCTCACTCACAGTTTTTATCAATGGCACGTGGAACCAGAAAGGTCTCCGAGCACTGAGGTATTTTGGGAAAACACGTGTTCCAGCCCAGCTGAGGGGTTTGATGGAAGCGAACGTCTACGAGGTAGGCGGGGTTACCTAGATCTTGACCTCTCAATAGCTTTGAGCTCCTTGCTGTCCGGGTCCTCCTTTTTGGCGTCCATGGACTTCGGGTCCTGCAGGAGGTTCTCGTCTCCTTCGTCCTCAGACTTGATCTCTGAGCTGACGGAGGAGGTGCTCTGGCCCTGAAGGCCTCCGGACAAAGCTGCAGGAGAAAGGAGGTGCAAAACTGAGCAAGAGGACAACAGCACCGGTCTGTAAGCTGAGAAGGCCGGGCCTCACGGGCCGGGGAAACCTCTGAGAACCAGTTCTCATTTACAAACATTACCCGGCGAACACAAAGTACTTTCACCTTTCATCGGGCGCCTTCTTAAATCTGAGCCACAAAGCACATTCTATGCTGCGTTTGTGGTAAAATATTGATTATTAAATAGAAGCATCGGCTCTAAAATCAGGTGGACTGATTACACATCATGTGAAGATAATGCAGCACATACATGATATCTTATAGAGCGTCACAATAAGCGCTGGGTGGATATTACAGCAGAGATGCAGATAAGGAAAGTGATCACGACCTGTTACAGTTACATCACCAATGTGTTGATTTTGAAATATTTGTTTTCACTTGTTGCATAAGTGAAACTACGAATGGTATGAATGGAAACTTCCTCTTCTTCAGCGTGCCAACATAAATGCAGCATCAGTCCTGGTTGAACACCGTTAATGCTCCAATCGACCTCCAAGATGGCGTCACTGGAGAGCGGCGGCGCAGCCGTGCAGCCTCTCCACCCTCTGACTGTCTCTCCACCCTCTGACTGTCTCTCCACCCTCTGACTGTCTCTCCACCCTCTGACTGTCTCTCCTCGGCTGAACAGCGCGGTCTTTATTTGACGTCTGTATGGATCCGTCACTGGGACGCTGCCAGCATCTCAGTCAACACAAAACACTCAAGCACTGTGTTCCCCCTGCCCCACACGTACACACACACACACGCACACACACCAGCCAACTGTCGGCCATTTTGAATCCCCGTCTGCCTGACTGGAGGCATTTTGTGAGCAGCTTTGAGTGACGGCCTGTGTTTGGCTTGTGTGTTTGCGCGTGTGCGTCTCTTTACATACAATCGGCCGTGTGTTTGTGCGTAAATAGCTGCGGCCAAATAGACGTTAAACTGTGAAAAGTGACTTTGTGCTTCTGAATGGCTGATTGATAACACGCAGTCACAAAGTGACGCCTCTGGAGACAAATGCGAATTTTGAGGACACACCTCCGTTTTAATTAAAGCTTCTTCTCACGCCCGTCTCTTTTGTCTTACTCGCATCCTTCCCTCACGTCCTAGCTTCCTTCCCCGCTCGGCGTACTCAGGAGCTGTGAGCAGGGGTTCTGTCTGAACGCTGGAAAGCTGTGTGGAGTTAAAGTGCTGAACGAAAGAACTCTGAAAATGACTGAAGGTCCTCAGAGTGTTTGTCCAGCAGTGCGGCGCTACATCAACAGTTTTCTGCCAGAGCTGGAACAGTTGATACACATTTACAGTAATGTCATGTTCTAGTCTTAGGTATTATCCTTTTTACAATTACTGTTTCTGATATTGTAGTGGTGTCATCATCACTGGTCGCACACGTGATGCAGGAAATTTGCAACATAGTTTCCAGCCCTGCTCCAGAGATCAGGCATCTCTCTCTGCTTCCAGTTATCATCCATCCATCAATCCATCCTCTTCCACCTATTCTTTCCTTCTTCTTATTTATGAACCACTAATTTTTGTCTTTAATATTTACTCTAAATTTATGACTTTCTTTGGTCTTTGTTTTGGTGAAATCTGTTTAGAAAATGTTGTAATTTAGAATATTCTCTGGAAGAAGGGGGTCGGTGTAATAAGCTAAAACTTCAAGCTTCATCTTTTTGGCAAATAATTTGTGTTCTTCCCGTTTTATCCTGCCAAGATTTATTTTTTATTATTTGTTTTTGTCCTTTTTAAAAACATGTTAATAATGATGGAAATGAAAAATCATGATCATTTTTAATTAGACAGCATCAGAGAGGAGCAGGAGTGATGCCCGCGGGACAGCTGACATGGACATGGATGATTGTGTGAGAGGAAAAAACATTTTTCTAAGTGATTGTTTTGCATAAATTTACCGTCTTGTCACAAAAAAAAAGGTTACATTGAAAAAATGTTACAAACCCTTATTGTTTTAGATTTTTCCTCTTGGTTAACTGTATACTGTACACTATGGTTTGGCATTTTTAAGACAATAACAGTGAAGGACTGTTTAAGAGAATAATGCAGAATAACGTTTGCTTGTTAAATGTTTTAAAGCCGCCCTTTTAAATCTACGAGTGTGATTTTGTGTGCACGCTCTACATGAGGTTTGCAGGTGAGGTGTGGTTCACCAGTTAAGACCTCAGTGAGCAATAACAAAGAATCACAGTCAGACTGGATCACACTGAAAACCTCGCTTAATCTAAAACTAACCATTAAAAATTCTATATACACATATCCACTTAAAACAACATCGCCCAGTTTGCTGGAGCAAATGTCGCACATATTGCATAAACATGTGCATAATATATACCATCGATATTGTACATAACATACGTATTAAAGGTAATAATTGTTTTGAAGTTGAGCAGAAGACAGAGGAGGAAGCCACAGGTCTGCCACTATAATCGCGCGCCTGCTGCCAAATCCATTTTAATAGCCTTTATTTACAGCCTCCACACCCTCGGCTCTCTCCGTGTGTGAGTTATGAACGGATGCAGAAGTAAGGAGTAATAGCTTCTTCTTCTCTTGCCAGAGTGTGTGTGTGTGTGTGTGTGTTTCTCCCTCTCTCACCTCATTACACACTTGGCTGTGGTCGGCGCTGGCTGAACTTTGCTGCCAGCAGAGTCATTTTCAGCCTTTAAAATTGAGCGCAGGGCTAATTTGCTACACAGCGCGCTCATATACACGTTTCCCTCCTCCATATTCATATCGCACATACGGTGGGTTTGTTTACCCCGCTCGGGCGGTGAAGTGCTTCGCAGCCTTCTGAATCCGACCCAGGTAAAGTTTCCCAGGTTTCCCTCCCCCACGTGGTCATTCCTGTGTCTTTTCCTTCTTCTGTGCATTTTTTTTTATCTTCCAGATCACATAATTCTTCTTTCTCTTCTCTCTGTTTACTTCTTCCTCTTTGTTTAGATTACTTGATTAATTATTCCTCTTAATCACCATCTACTTGTTGCTTTTTTTGGATTGTTGTATCTCATGTTTGCCCATCGTCTTTATTTTTACTCTCCGTATCTTTATACGGGCTCAGAAATATTCCTTTTTTTGTGCTTGCACATGAAGAAATCTATGACGGGACGTCTCTCTCACTGCATCTCTGTTTCTTTCTCTGGACATTGTTCCTGTTTATGAAATAAAACATCTGGTAAAAAGCAAAGACACAAGCAGGACTCCAGGTACTTTCTTTCTTTCTTCTGCATACGTTTGCTCCATATAAACACTGCTGATGTTGAGAAACAGGTTTGTGCTTCGGTGTCAGCAAACGAGCACTGATCTGGGGACACCGGCAGATGCTGCGTTTGTGTAATTTATCTTTGAGCGTGAAGGGTCTCACCGCGGTACGGGTCGGGCTGGCTGAGGTCCGGCGAGGTGGCCGACTGAACCGGCAGCTGAGGCACCGGCACCTGACCCCCCATCGAATGTCCTCCACGCAAACCGCCCACGCTGCCGCCGTCTTCTCTGTGAGAGCCCACCTGGAGAACAGAGAGAGCAGAGAGAGGAAAGGCATGAGAGAGAGCTTCGTGCCAGCAAACAGATGCTCTGATTCTGTCTGCAGGCAGGACTGCAAAACAAAGCATTTTCCAATTTCTATGTCCAGATGTAATGTGAACATTTTTCTAGTCTGATGTTCTCCAGGTTCTTTTGTGCGATGTCTTAACTTTTGTCATTTCTGCCGAGGTTTTCTTTTGACATTATCGGCCTCGCCAGTATTCATGGGAGTTCGACCTTGATTAAAAACAGTGTGTGGTCTGTGTGTCAGACCACCGAGCTTAAAAAAATGTTGTTAATGTTTAAGGAGCGCTCAGTGGTTTCAGTTCATATAAGCCACTTGGCAACGGTGGGGTGGAAGAACTCCCTTTTAACAGGAACAGGACAGAGAAGAGAGCAGAGACAACAAAGAAAACACCGTCCACTGAACTCGAGGTTTAATCACACAAGGTGAGATAGTGCTTTTATTTAAGGGCAGATCAGCACACACTTCAGGCTCCTGAGTCTTTCTGGCAGCAGGATGGCTCACGCTGAATTGAGTCCATGTGTGTGTGTTCACGATAATAAGGAACACGTCACGCAGTGCAACATGTGCAACACTGATGTGTTTTCAATAGTTTTTGGACAACAATGGCCCTCTGTGGCTTTGTTACATACGCAGTGCCCTTTTAATCAGATCAGTTCACCGATGGCTTCGTTTATTTTGCATGACCTTCAGACTGGAAGGAAAATATAAAATATTATGCTACAAAGTCAGTTCAACATTTGAGCATCTTCTAGTTTTTGAAATGGCTCCTGTTTAGCGTGTGGCTGCAGCCCTAACCCCGACGGGTTACCTGCTTATGTAATGGATTTTAAGTGGTTTAACTGACGGACTTATTTTGTATGTTGATCATGTGCAAATAAAGAGAATGAGAGCTTTTTGCTTTATAATTACAATTAACTAGACATTCATATTACCCGTGACTGTGGTAAAAATAAACACACTTATTACTTTTTATTAATAATAACTGATTTATTACTAATTAGAGTACTTATTACCTTTATCTTGGCATTCCTGCCAGCTTGTATTGAGAAAATTGATGGCATAATTTCACTTTAAGTAAAACAAACCATTGGGAAATATTTAAAATGCTGTAATCATAAAGAACTCTTCCTTGCTTCCTTTCTCGAGATGCTGCAGTTCCGTCTTTGCCCTGTTGAGGGCATCCTCACCCTTCCTTAGACACTGAAGAGCTCCATCTGTCCTCTCTCTCTCTCTAAACTCACACAAATCATTCCCATCTATTTTTTTTTAATTCTCCGTTTTTCCAATTTTCCAGGCTCCCTGTTTGTGTGTGTGTGTGTGTGTGTGTGTGTGTGTGTGTGTGTCGGTATAGGTTCATATCTGCATGTCTGACATGTATATTTACAGTTTCTTCTTCTTTTCTTTTTTTGGGATCTAAAGTGTGTCTCCTTGTTTTTCATGTGGGTTTTCAGGGAAATACTGTATGGGTGCATGTGTGTGTGTGTGTTTGTGTGTGTGTGCTTTGCTGAATCCTATCCATCTGTCTACCACACACACACGTACATGCACACACACATGACAGCACAACAACTGACAATTATCTTAATGCCCATATGTTTAATTGTGGGATTTCTAATTCCCAGAGCACCAAGCAGCTTCCAGCAGGGACTCACTGTTTTGGCACGAGATGGGCTCTTTTTTTTTGTGTGTGTGTGTGTGTGTGTGTGTGTGTGTGTGCGTGCGTGCGTAATGCCAGCTTTCTCGTGGCATCCTGTGGTTCTGGTCTCTTTCTCGCCCTCCCCTCCCTGAGCTTTGTTTTACTTTGAGCGTATCAGCAGGGCAGTTCATAGATATGAAAAACGATGATGTGCATCCTGTAAAACGGTCCGATATGAACGCTGTACAGTAAACACAGTCAAAGCTGATTGGCAGCTGAAACCCTGCATGGACGCACTGTTGTATTCTACATTGCTATTTTATTCATTCACTCAGTCTGACACGGCGCTCCTGTTGGGCGTTTCATCCTGACCAATCAGCAGCCAGTGACGTATCCATTTGGCTGATGTCATCTGCAGTGTAAATGTATGCATTAGCGGTTCGGGGCCCACCTCTTATGCAGTGGTTTATAAATTTGATATTGACTTGGCGTGATTCCATAATGAGAGGTTTAAACGCAGCAACCATTTCCACCTGGCTTCTTCTCATCCTTCAGCCATTTCATTCACACTTTCTTTGCAGTTTAATAGTTTTAATGTTTCTCTAAATGCACGTGTTTTAATGGACCTCTGTGCACAGGGAGCTCATGCAAAGATGGTAAACCTGATATCACTGGGCCATGCTACATATATAAAGGCTGAATGAACTATATAAGAGTTTTTCTGGGTGTTGCTAGCAGCAGCTAATGAAGCGCTGAGTCGCTGGTCTCGTGCTGAGATGAGGAGCCTACTCTGGTGGGTTAATTTCTTTCTCAAACTTTTCCAAAGACACTGACTCAAAGTGAAGTCACTTTAGGCGATTTATCATGCAGCTCACTCTGGGATTTACACATTTTTCCACATATGCATTCCTCCTTAAGACCAGGAAATGGACTTTGATGTGTAAACCCCGTCCATGCCCGCCCTTACTAAACTCTGCAGCTAAGCTCAGCATCAGCAGGTTCCTTCTTCTCTCAGAAAATTGTAGGTTATGTGATTCTACAACTTCTGTAAGAACATATATGCACCGTGACATCTCCACTTCTAACAGTCTTTATGATCAATTGGTGTGCACGTGTCTCAGTTGGTATTAGTGCAAAAGCCTTCTGAAGGTAAAAGATGGCAAACGCTGCATCGCAGCATCAGTCACATTCACATATACATGCATACAGAGCTTTATCAATCACCCAAACAGCAGTGGATGCATCAGGGTAATTTGGGGTTTATTACACAATGTAACAAATTTCTTTTCCCACATAATGCCGTTACCGTGCCAATAAAAATAGTACAAATGTACCATTGCAATAAACTGATGTAACAAAAGTTACACTTGATCAAATCGTTCTTTAACTGTTCAGATCAAACACAAAATTTCAAGAGTTTAGAAGAATTTGCTGAGGTTTCAAGAATTTTGCAGTAATTTTCAAACAAACACTGAGAAAATTTTGCTATTTTGGGGCAAAAAATCATTCTAAAATCCACAAAAGCAAAGTTTGACAGGAAAAATGGACACGTTCTATTGTTTTACAATAGAAAGAGTTAGAAAATAACAGTCAAAGACAAACATCTTGTTACATTGTGTCATCTTGCCCAAAGAACAAGAACCAGTGAACTTCCAATTAAGGGCCAACACGCCGAGCGTTTAGCATCTTATTGCAAATATTTACTTGAGTCCAACAGAAGCTGTTTTTACAAATTAACTTTGGGTGTTTGAGGACAGGTCGGGACATTTTCCACAGTTCTCCTTTTTCACATGCAGCACGCGGCAGGCAGGAACGAGTCTGCTTTAAACGGGATTGCACTGCTGGACGTACTCCATGTGGTTTAGGTGAGGGAGCTGCCTGAAGCGCAGGAAGTAGGACATATGATCCCCACTCACTAGATCAACATACCAGACAATCAACTGCAATATTTGCATATGAGCACAATCTGACGTCACATGGGATTCTTAGTGGAGAGCTGGCAGGTTAAAGACCCGCTAATATCTGTCAGGAAATGTCTAGAAAAGTCCAAAACTGTAGTGCATATTTGGAAAAATATTTTATATGCATTGCGCAGATGTAAGTGCAACACTGAAGGCTTTTCAGGTTCTAATACTCTGTGCTTTCAGCAGGTAACAGCCTTTGGTTTCTGCAGCAGAGGCGCTGCTGTGGAGACTTTATTTTGTACCATTGAGGCTTTAGTTCAGATCAGACATGCAAATTACTGTTAAAATGTCAACAAATAAAAAAGTTTCTTTTTTTTTTTTTTAGAGGAAAAATCTTTCCAGGATTTCCAGTTTTTTGACAAATTGCAGCATAAAAAAGGAAGTAATTTAAAGTAAAAGGGTAGTTTGTAAAAAAGCAGGTGGGGGTGAGGTTTGGAAACACAGTGGTGCTACTCTCATATAATCAGCTCTTTTCTAGATGAAAGCTCAACGGTGCAGTTATGTTATGACATATATTTTAAATGTCTTATATGCCGCGTTTGACTAGCTGAGTTTTTTTTATGTATCCTAGGATAACCATAGTGTAAATAAAGTTGTTTTGAAAACCAAATCCCTCTGTCTGCCTGCTAATCCAGCTGGCTGACAGCGAGGTCTTGCCCACCACATGCCAAACTCCCCTCTCGCTCCATGCAAATATCACAAAATGTCGACAGGCTTGTCAGCATGCGTGTGTGTTTCTGTGCGCGTGCGTTTCAAACCGAGCGCCCTCCGTCTATCCGTCCATACGTCTGCTCGCTCCCTTATTTATTGTTTGCCTCTCGTCTTTCTTTCTGTCTTTTCTTTTCCGTTCTCTGCCTTTCATCACCGCCTGGATTCCCAAATGTAAAATGGCAGCAGAGAGAGAGCGACGGAGAGGGTTTCGTACATATTTAATGGAGGGCTTTTATATTTCAACAAGCCTTCCCTGTCTCTTCCTTAATTTAGTTCAATGAGGAGAGAAGATGAGGAGACAGATGGAGGAGAAAAATATAAATAAATTAGACATAAACTGATCTGCTGCTGGTGTAAATACGATAGTTACCACAAGGTGCAGCCACACCCACTTACCCACCATTCCTCAGGTTTATTATACAGCCAGAAATATAGCACACAATACCAGTGAAATATTACTGCTGAGCTGCTGACAGTGGAAAGCTGTGAGAAACATTATTGTGGACCTCAAGTTGAGTTTTTCTTGTCAAAGCGTTCGTTTTGTTTTTGTTTAGTTCCAAAGTTTCAATCAACGATTCTCAGACATCTGCATGAATGTGATGTTTGGCAGCAGGAAAGCACCTCATTCACAAGGTGTGAAACGTTAACACACGGTTGCTGTGAAAAGTCTATATATATATATAAAAGAAGTAAATATACATATAAAAACAAACACAGATGTCAGACTGTCCCTGAATGCAGCAGCACAAAGACTTTTAAAAACAGTCATAAATGTATTAACGTGTCACAACAACGTCATAACGTACAAAAGTGTTTTCTTGAAAATGCTGGTGCTTTCAAGGTCCCTCTGAAACGGGAGACAGATGCTGAATACAGAACGAACTCATCATTGTGACACATATTCAGGATGCTGGAGCTTTTTAATGCAGCACCGGCGCGCAGTGTTTTCAAATTCTCCAGCTATCACATGAAAATGCAGCTTTGATTAAATATAGAGGTTGCCGGCAGTAGCTAGGTAACATTGGTCAGAAAGAGGTTTGCGGTGCTGCAGCTACACCCAAAACCTCCTTGTGATCGCTTTGATCGCCAGCAGGTTCCTCCACTCACGGGCAACTTGCACGGCAGAAACTTGTCTGCAAACACTCAAAACCTGAAACAATCGTTCACCTTCAAAGTAAAAGTTGTGCCTTTTGAAACACCGGTTGCTGCGGTAAGGCACAACTTTTACTTTGAAAGCTATTTTTCCAGATTGTGTCGCACTTTTTCAAGTTTCGCCACCGCTCGGTGAGCAGTTGGCAAAGGTCTGCATTCAAGTTGCAAACTAAAGGCAATCAAACTAGAGGCAACCAAAGCAATCACAAGAGAGCTTTTGGTGTTCCGCCCTCTTTGCAGCTGATTTCTCACAGCAACCTCTCGCCAGCCAGTTGGGGAATGCACATTTTTTCCTGCCGACGGGAGGGTGCAAGGGCATCGCCACTGGACCGAGGCCTTAACTAAAACCAGCTTTAACCCAGTAATCCTCAAACTTTTAGCTAAAAAAATCAAAAAGAAAAGCTTGACAGGCTTTTCTTCAAGTGAAACGAGTGTCTCCATGAGTCCCTATTTCTTTGGCTACATACAAACCAAGCAACTACTGCAGCTGCTAAAGCCACAAAGTGTGTGCAGGAGGAGGTCGGGGTGGATAGATCAGTCAACATCCTGTTTCATATATTGTAACAGAAACCCAGACTCCCGAATACCTACCCAAGAGCTTTTGGTCGATTCCGAGGAACTGCTGCTGGTTTACACTGTCTGAGGCTTTGTGGTTTCTCACTCAGATACAGAACGTGCAGCAGCAGACTTTTTCATACGCAGCCAGGTGAGTGTTGAGGGGTTGAGGTTTAAAAAGCTCCCTGATTAAAAAAAATTAAAACAATAAGCTAATGCACGATGTCTAAATCTGACAGGGTATCTGACTATTTGGCAGTTTGTGATAAATAAAACATTCCCATTGCAGCTCTAAAAGCAGGAAAGGGGTTTGATCTCCAGTCTATAGACAGTGTAAATAATGCTACATTACTAACAATAATAATATATATTAAAATGTTGTTTTAATGTTATCCTAAAACATTTTTAGCAGATTTGATCACTGTTGTAATCATATTAATTCCATTCTTTTATATACTGTATACATGTTACTGCAATGAAGCTAAAATAAAAAAAGCAGAGACAGAGATAGAGGCGGAGGTGCTGAGTAGCTGTCGTCTGCAATGCTGTTGATCAGTGGGATCAGTGTGTTCCTTCAAAATGAGCGTGTGTGTGTGTGCGAATGCAATGATTGCGCAGGAAGATGAAGGAGAAGAGAAAGAAGGGAATTTCTGGGTCAAGAGATGACACACATTTCTCATGCGGTTGTAAACAGGAGGGACAAGTTGGCCTCTGCTGCCGCAGGCACAAATTCGAGGGAAGAAAAATAAACTTTGTCAATTTACAAACTCTGTAAATTGTAATATTTCACCCCGCGTTAGCCGGATTCCTGCAATTTCCATTTGTCGTTTTCAATTATTGTTGGAAACCAAAAAGAAAACGAACCCTGCCGGGAGAAATTCAGCGCGCGGAGCAGGAGAGGAGATAACATAAAGCAGGGCGTCCACTGTGAAACCTTAGCATGTCGGGCTCTGCGTCCCGTCAGCTTATTATTTTCATTTCCGTCGTGTTTAGTTAGCATTCAGCTACTTGGCTAGATTAATAAAAAGATCACGTTTGGGCAACGCAGGATTTTTATATCCTAAAGTTAAAAAATTAAGAGGAAAGCTGTTTTTGCTCCTTTACATTCATAAAAGTGGAAAAACAGAAAACTAGGAAACATCCTCCTAGAAATATAAGAAAATGTGCTGTAACTATACGATCTGTGTTGTATGATTACAGCAGCACACTCACACCTCTACGGCATCTTTTTTAGGAGATGCTAAATCACTGTGAGACCCCAAAGTAAACCACTCCGTTTCAATGCGATGCTTTTCTGTAGCTCTGATTCACATTTGCTAATGAAACTGTAAATAAACAGCTGGAGTCTACATTGGTCTAAATTAACAAGCGCACACACACTGGAACATTCTGCACAGCCTCTCCTCTGTGCAAACTAAACGCCTGACAGAAAGCACCTGCAACACACACACACACACACACACACACACACACACACACTGCTGTTGATGTTGGACTTCCACGGAGGAAAAGTACAGTGACATTTTCCAGTGGTGTGACATGTATGCATTTTTTCCCCAATTTCCATTTAATTAACAGCGTGAAGGACGACAGGCTCCCTGTCACTTAAAATGCTGTTTAAAAATAAGACGTGAAACAGAGGAAAATAGGTGGAAAGAAAGGGAATTATGTCATGTGGAAACATTTTTTTTCCCTCAATTGGAGCAAATTCCATCTGGATGATGGAAGAACTACCCTTTAAAGCAGAGACGGAATACAGAAACAGATACATTATAAAGAAATATTTGCATAAACATTTACCACTTATTAGGTTCAAACCTAAGAGTGCAGGCTTGCAGCTTTCACACACTAATTTTTTTCTTTTTTTTTGTAAGTTACATATAATCTACAAATATTAAATATAATAATTAAATGTTTCTTTAACAGATTCTGTTTATTTATCTACATGTGTAAATTTTTTATGTTTGAATCTAGAAAAGAAGCTTCACAGCACTTTTCAAAATTCAGAAAGTTTTTTGGCAACAATTATAATTCCACACAGCTGTCCATACCATTTGTAATTTATTATTAAATATTATTTTCAATAAATGTTTTCCAAAACTTTATTCTTTAATTTATATATTTTTAAAATAATTTTTATATAACTGATGAGGAGTCTCATTTATTTTATACATTCACTGTTCTTATTTGTATATGTTCCTATTACGTATTTGTATTTATTTTTTATTTAATATTCTTGTCCCCTTTGGACTTCCGTAATCACATTGCTAGATTTGATGATATTCCATGGCTGCAAAACTATGTTGTATCAAGCAATTATCCAGGTTGTTACAGTTTATTTATCTAATTATCTTCATGAACAAGAGGCTGGACACAAATGCCCAATGATCATAACCTGATTCTCTCATAAATATTCATTATACACTGCAGGCAAACAGTTTTAAACCAATGATATGACCATATTTTACCTCATGTAAGCCTATCGTTTATATTTTGAAAAGAAAACCTGCAACTATGGTTTACATTTTAATTCATGGTAACCATATTTGAGGTAAACACAGAAACAAATGCTTCACTAAGAGCATTTTTTTCTTGGTATTTCTATTTTAGCACATCATTCCAGTTTTTACACCTGCTCAGAGGCTTCATAGCCAGTAGTATGTGGACACTTGCACATTGCAATCCTACTCTATGTTATAAAAATAAAAACAGGCCCATTAATCTGCTACAGCCTCGACTCTTCTGGGAAGGCTTCTGCTGCAGCATTAAGATTGTGGCTACTATTGTACGGAGGTAAAAGGGAGCAGCAGATTTCTATCAGCTTATAGGAGTGACTTTAGTGTCGGGAGAGTATTAGAAGACATTAGTGTGTTTTACAGCACTGGCGCGGATTATGATCCATTTCACTTTACTGTAACCCTGCTTAATGGAGGGCGGGAGAGAGGCTTTTGTCTTTTAACCTTTCCCCTCTTTTCAGAGACACCCTCCAAACTGAGCCAGGATGCAGTAAAATACCGAGCGTGACTTAAACACATCACTGGAGGCAGACTGCAGAACAGAAAACAAACTCCGAAAGCTTCAGCGGGAGTCTGGAGAGCACAGTCTTTTCTTCCCCTTCAATTTGTTTTAAATCAGATCACATTTAGTTAAATGTCACATCACTTTGCTGCTCATCTGCTTTGCTGGCAGCATGCAAGCTACTTTGATATCAGCCCAATGATGGTCCAAGATCATTTAAGTGTCACTTGAATAACAGGATGCCTAAATGACAGGAGGGAAAATGTTGGAACCAACGAGCTAACTTCTGTCTTCGCATATTTTAATTTGTGTGTACGATGCACTCATGCCTATGTACTGTATATGTCTCGCTCCCTCTCTCTCCCACATCAGTCTACCACCTGTTTTCCCAGAGTTATGACCTCAGCTTGCAGGCGTCTCTGCCTAACACTGCCAAACTACATACAGCTGTGAGTGTGTGTGTGTGTGTAGAATGAGAACTAAGCACATCTACACAGCAACATCAAAACAAATGTATGTAATAATATGAAGTTAAAGAAGGCAAATGTGTGTGTTTGAGAAAAAATCATTAAGAACAGACAAGAAACAGTCAAATCTGCAAAGGAGTAAATGGAAAAATAATAGAGGAGAAACAAAGGGTGAAAACAGGAGGGGGGGGGGCTAGGAAGAGAACGACAGGAAAGGGAAGAAAAAAGGATGAGGAAAAGGGTGGGAAGGGGAAGGAAGAAAGGTAGGAAAGAAGAGAGTGCAGAGAGTGAATGTATGCATAAGAAAGGCAGTCACAGTCTCAGTGCAAACACAATGGAGTCATTTTAGAGATGACATCACCCCTTCCTCCCGCTTTTTATTTCTAGTTTCCACTCGTTTCTTTTTTCCTGCTTTTCTATGGAGTCACTTCCTTTCAAACTTCCTGTTTATGCCGTGTACACACACACACACACACACACACACACACACACACACACACACACACACACACACACACACAAATAAATTTCCATGATGCCTTTGAAGTTAATTTTCCAGAACCTTCATTATCTGAAATTATGAGTAAATGGAATTTATTTGTCCAAACTTACAACATTGTCGCTTCATTCAATGGCAAACTGTGTGGTTTGACACCAGACGTCACATTTTATTACACAGAAAAGCTCCTGGGTCCTGCTCTCTGTCCAGCCGTGCTTTAGTTTGCTGATAATCAGTCCAGAATGTCTTAAGTCTGCGTTTTTGAGCACTAGACAAACTTAATCTCATGCAGAGAACGACGCACCGTTACCTGGCACAATTCATCTGCCTGCACATTAAAGTATGGTTTGACATTTCCTTTGCTATCCATGTATTTTCTCTGTGCAAACATCAGTATCAGTAACTCCTAGAATCAATTAAAAAGTACCTACAAAAATTAGCATAAAAAATCTTTAAAAACTAGCGCTGTATATCTGAGAAGAGCCAATTTCACACTGAACTACAACCTAACCCTCTAAATATATCTTAACTTTACCCCCTGATGAACCCAGCCTCAAATAGCACCTGGAAGAACTGCAGTATTTGCTACTTCATTCTAAGGTAGCGCCCGAGTTTCGCGTCCTCTTTGTTTCCCTTTGTTTTCACTCGCTGGTTAGCTTTAGGCACTGAAAACAACTTTAGGGAAAGATTGTGGTTTGTATTTATATTTGGCTCTGCAAACATTAACACCAACATAAAAACACACAACGCTTGCCCGGTACATTAAAATGTCACGCCAAGCAGTTCTTTACAAGCGTCCATGTAACAGAGACCTGCGTGACGACTGCCACAGCGTCACGGTGCACGTGCCAAAACACACACTGTTTGCATATCTGTACGACACCAGCAGCTTTGAAACATGACATTTCCCAGAATACTTCACACTCAGACTGAAGATCACATTCATCACATAGATAGCTGGGACAGATTTTAGAGTCCGCTGACTGCTCAAATAGCCATAATTACTAACTACATTAACCTTTTCTCATAATTACAAGATCTTAATTCTCATAATTATGAGTTAAAATTTCATGAAAAAGGTCTCAGTTTATTTTCCGTTGCCTCTGCAGAAATGTCCAATAAGGACTCAGGACTCTAACCCACAGTGTGAGGGTCCCCGTGATGCGATGTTGCCCAGTCAGAGGGTGTGTGGAGTGTGCCGTTATAGAGCTGCTGTGTTTTCAGTCTTACAGTAATGAGTCTATTTTTCTATCAGCCAATAATCCGAAGCCTGAATAAACACACACACACGGGTCCTAATGACAACACAGGGAGTCATTTATGAGCTTCTGTGTGCGTGCGCACGAGTACGTGTGTGTGTGTGCGTGTGCGCGTGTGTGTGTGTGTGTTTTAAAGAGCCCAAACGTAAACACTGTTTTTCAGCACTCGCCCGTCACTTCATTTTTATTCTCTTTTTCCACCGGCTGCTTACGCATAAAAACTAATCTGAAATGTATTTGGATTAGTGTTGCTATTAATCCCAGAAGTAGTTTAGAAAAATATTAACCTTAACAAGAAGTAAACTCCAAATGTTTTCTTGGGCTGAAACTCCAAATCACTTCATAAAGCATAACGCCAAGTTTGTATCTGGGGACGTCCAAAGAGCAGAGAGGCGCTCGGAACGATCTCCAGATGAAGCAGAAATGTTGTTTTCTTTCATTTTTAGCCCGCAAACATAAAATTACATCACAAAATCAAACCCGCAGCATTCATATTTTCAAATCTCGCAAGTCTAAGTAAAATAAGCACTTTTTTTTTTAGCTTTTGATTAAGCTTCCTATTAATCTGCAGTGTTTCATTTTATGACATCGTGGAGATCCCTCGTCCTACTCAAACTACTCAAATTCAACAAAAAAATTTGTCACTTTTCTCCACAAATAGTTCCCCAAAAACTGGTTTCTAAACCAGAACATCGAGCACGAAGCAGCTCGCCCGGCTCACAATCCCTCACAATTCACAGGTTACTGTAACGTGTAGACTACAGCAAGTTTTCTTCCCGTATCGCACAAACTAATGAGAATCAAAATCCGCTGAGAGACAATCTGACCAATACTACAGGAGGAGCAGGGAGTCAAGCCAACTGTGAACAGACTGATGCACAAAGCACGCCTAGGCCTTCTCTCTTCATGATGCTGGTGCCAGTTATTGGCGACTTTCTTTTGATAACAGTGTAACCAACTTTGGCCCCAATGAATGTGCCTTCAAAGCAAAGCTAAAAGAGGCAAACGCATGTGTAATCTATGTAGCACCGTACTGCTGCACTGGGGTTAGCCCTCCTCGTGCATGTTAAAGGGAAGGACGAAACATGAAAATTGTAATCAAGTACACCTGCACCAGCCACTATACTGTGATGTCACTGAGTAGAATTATAACCTTTCTGTTTAAGCTGCATAAAAACAGAATTTATTGTATTGGGTTACACTAGGCTGCCCAGGTGTTCCTAATAAAATGCATGTTGAGGACAAACAAAAACATGACCGTACGCAGGAAGACCGACAAAACGGGAGGACACCAATAAAATGCTGAGCTGCAGGATAGAGAGACAGCTGGACAGACATGCGTGAGAAGAAGATGATCTCTGAAGGAGCCGGCCAGCGCACACACACACACACACACACACGCACACACACACGCCCCTCAACCACAGGTGCTCTCCATTTAGAAAACAACACTTCAAAGTAAATACTTTAACAAAGAACAGAGGCAGAGGGACAAAGCTCCTGAACTACTGTAGTGGGAATACAGCAAAGTGCTGCTGGCATCCCCTACAGCCTGCTGTGTTCATTATAGCCACAACAAAACACCGTGAGATCAAAAACACTGACAAAAAAAACTGGGTGGCAACTGAAGAGTATTTGCAAACTTTGAAAACTAAAACACGATGTCCTCAAATATCTCATTTGTCCCTCAAAGCATTTAGCACACATCTACAAGAGCAGCGTTGGTTTAGAAAAAAGGGAAATTATGTTTTTTAGTAGGTGTAAGGTTTGCTTTTTGGAACCTCCTGGTTGAGAAGAGGAAAATGTGGTCCTCACAAACAGAGTGCTGTTTGTGGAAGCCAGCCGAGGGGCAGCCAATAAGAAGAAAGGGAGCTTATAAGAGGGAGTTGTTTCAGAAACCATCATAAGAGAAATAATATAAATATATTTTTTACTTTGAACGATGCAGAGCTACTCTAGTGGAGTCTGCATATGGTTTTGAAAAGTATCGATAGAGGAAGGGCCAGGCTGTACTTTTTTGTAATACCACTTTGTACCACAGGATGGTACAGTGAGTCAATGTAGCCTTTATTTACCCACGAAAATCGTGAAGAGCACATTTTTATTTACAATAACGGCCTGACAAAAAAAGCCAAGCTTCTTAAAGATGTGGCGATAGCAAACGGAAATAAACGTGCAGATGCGAAAGCATCTGAGTGCACGCACTGATAAAACAACGCCCCCTGGTGGTGCAGGTTTTAGTTCGATTCTGCAGAGGGTGTTTACAAAAAGGGCCTTTAATGTGATTACTGGTGACAGGAACCTCGAGCAAACAGGTAGAAAAGAGCTCATTTCAGACCCTAAACAACGCAGGTCTGACTGAAGATGTTCGAGCATCTGGATTTGTTTATACTGCGCGCTGTACTTTATAATGTGTTTTCTCTCGCCCTCCTACATCTCCTTATGTCACACAGCTGTTTTGTTCTTTATGTTTATTGTTTCAAGTTGAAAAAAAGGGCCCCAAAGTATTAAATATGGAAAACATTACTGCCGTCTCACTTCATGTTTTCAGTTTAAACCTCCTCTCCGTTCATGTTTGCTCTCATCTCCTCGACAGATTTTTTCAGTTGTGTGAAGTTTCACAATTTCTAAGTGACTTTCAAATGTACAAATCGGGTTTAATTATCGGCACAAAGGAAAGTCTGTTTTTCAGTTTTATTTTTAGGATCCTGGGAGCATGAATCAAGTTTCATCAAATCTCTTGTAAGGTATTATTTATTTTCTCATATTCTCTTCGATTTTCAGGTTAAAGCCTTCTGGTGAAGCCCCAGAACCCCCTTCTCTTTAACTCCTACAAGACAAATTGCCTACTACTAACCATGACATCACCACGGCATAAAAATTCGGGTCCTACCATGAGGGAGTGTCTGTTAGCCGATAGCAGCCCCGTTCCGTATCCGCTGCCCAGAGCACCCATGGCGCCATTGTGCGTGTGTGCAGCCCCGATGAGGCTGTGCATGTCGCCGTGACCGCTGCCCATACCCGTCGACGGTCCCACCGCGTGGCTCCGCAGTACGTGGATGGCATCGTCCAAACGCTCCAGACGGTCCTCGATGCGACTTTGCTGCAGAGTGAAAGGACACAAAAAACATTCTGATAAATGTTCCTTTTTTTTTAGTGACCTTGACAATCATCAACAAACTGCTTTCTGCTAACTGAGACGGTAATTAGGAGAAAGTGGACGAATATGGTTTGAAGTGAGCTGACCAATCACGCAGTGATATTTCAGTGTGCTCACCAGAGAGTGCAGCGGAGCCTCGTAGTTTGGCGATGACGCTCCCTGCCCTCCGTTCCTCGACCAGACGGCTGAACTGGCAGCTAGGAGAGAGCGCAGAAGAAGACATCAGGATGAGATGGAGAGGTCAGAGGCAGATTAAAAGCAAGGGCAACATGAGAGGATTCAGAGAAAAGGCAGATATGAGTAGGTGATAGGGACGGGACTTCAACTTTTTGTTCTGCTTTTCTTCAGTTCAAACTGACATGTCTTCATCTGCATGTGTTCTTTGAAAGACCCAGTGCACGCTGGGATACACTCCAACCCTATGTGACCCCGCAGAATACGGCTAGATGTCCTTGTGGAATAGAGCCAACACCTCCTCTGCTTTTATATGTCAGAGACAGAAGCCACTCGATGTGCAGCGCCAAACGCCAGACAAAACGTCTTCACACACGAGGAGACCCTTTAATCGTATCCACTCGTGGTGCTCAGACATAATAGGCACAGAGACGAGGAAGAGGAGACAAAAACAAACCGACTCATATCTCATAGCAAAAATGCTAATATCAGGCTTTTGTCTTTGAAAAGGTACAAGTGGTTGATTAGCATGGGCCCTCTGCAGAATAAACAAGCTTTGTGTTCCTGCTCCTCTCTGCTTTTGTGCCGGTTTTCACTCTGAAGGGCCGCATCTGAATCGACAGGTCTCATTAGCTGGTAGGCAGAGGAGAGACAGCGACTTGTGTGATTTACATTAATATGAGGTTCTGAGGGAAGACAGGCTGGTGTGTGTAGTCCTTTCAGCAGATGACAGGGGAGAGACAAGAATGGGCTATGGCTCGTGAGCATGTTAGGCAGTTAGGAACGTGCCAGTGCTGGATGAGATCGGCCTCGCGGAAATGTGTAAAATTACCGCGACTTTCACCATCTTTCTGTCTGAGCTGGAGAATTTACATGCGCTTATTCACACGAGGGTCAGAGGTCGGCTAGGTCAGTTACTTTCACCCTCTTAAGTGGTTCTTATTTAGCGCTTTTCTACTCAAAGCGTTTTACACAACATGCCTCATTCATCCGCTTACACGAGCACTTTTTCTACCCTAAGTGCTTTCTATCTAGCATTCACACATCGATGAATGCATCACTGAGCGACTTGGGATTCAGCATCTTTGCCATGGCATGCAGACTGGAGCAGCCAAGGATCAAAATGCCAACCTTCCGATTAGTAGACGCCCTGCTCTAGCTCCTGAGCCACAGCCACCCCAGAGCTAAAAATTCATACTGATCAGGATCTTTTCCTGAACCTAATCAAGCGGTTGTGTTGCCTAAATCAGACCAAGCAATGAATGAAAACTACAGTTTCTGAAAGTGATGCTCCCGTATGGGGCATGAACCACAGTCTCCTGGGTGAAAATCCTGAGTTACACATTACATGCCACCACCACGTAAAACAGCGCTGAGAGAATTTAAATTCTTCATTTAGCTTAAACAAACAGAACTTAAAACCTTAATATCAAAGAGTAACATCTTGAGATCGCTCGTTAAAATCTAAAAATAACAGTTTAGCTCCTTACTGTACCTCCAATAATCAGCCCAAGCAGCTAAAGAGGCAGAAATGTACACCTGCTATACTGTATGGCGAAGACTTCACTGTTTTCCGCCCGTAAGCGTGAGCGATATTTGCATCATGTCTTTGTAACTATATGTGTAACATCCCTTTACTGGAGAGCACTCTGTACAGTGACCACATATGTTTATGTAGAAGTCAGCAGAAAAATAGATAATAAGCTTCCACAGACGCTGTTTGCTTTAACAGGAAACTGGATTACAAGAAGGCGCCTCGTAATAAACAGAAATTTTAGTAACATGGTTTGACCACTAGGCAAAATCTATCCTGCAGACACTTTGGAGGGGCTGAGGGGTTAAAGGCTAACTAACAACCTGCTCTAGCACCTGTACCATAACTCTAATGGCCTTTAAGCTAAAATCCTTTTTAACACAGACCAGAACTCAGAGTTGTAGATGTAACCCTGAGTATAACGGCCCTTTTCTCACCTTAGGCAGTAAAATAATTTGCCTTAAACTAATTATTATGTTTTAATATTTTCATGTTCACCATAAGCAGTCATATTTTTATCACACATGCTGATCTGTAGTGGTTTCATTGTAATCTCGAGCATGTTGAAACCTGCCCCGGCAGGTAAAGCCCCCCCCCCCCCCCCGTTTCCCTCTCCATCTCCGTATGTTTCCTCTCTTTTTTTTATTCCCCCTTCTTCTCAAACCCCTCCATTCCCCTCTCTGCCCTCACCGCTGATCTCTTCCTTGTAACTCTGATCTCATCTCATTAGCACGTTTCTCTTTTTCATTGTCTTCCCACTTTGTCTCGCAGTCGTTTCTCTCCCCTCTCCTTTATTCATATTACATGCTCATTTCCATATGCTAATTAATGAATAATCACCTGGGTACATTCATGTGCAAATACAAATATATGTATTAAACGGCAGGGTAAATTATTCCTAGTCCAACGCTGTAAAACACCCTTGCAGAATTAGCCTTGGATATCAATTTGCATGTAGTTTGCTCTAATAGGCTTCATTTCTAATTTGTAAAAAGTGGAGTAACTCTGACACAATGATAAACACCAATTATGGTTTAGCAGGCAATATCCTAGGCAGCTACAATGACGAAGAGGAGGAGGAGGAGGAGGAGGAAGCGGGGAGGGGGGCCTGTGTTTGCAGAGCCGGTAGGTTTGTGAACGATTTGTCGAAGTGGTGCTCGTAATTAAAGCTATCAGTCACAAGGCGCGGCAGAGAACTATCAAACGGTGTGTGTAGCAGCGACAATTAGAGACAAATTCGACACAACTATTATTAGGAAAAGCCATTTTTCACTTTAAGGAGCGGCTAGAGTTTCCAGCATCCACAGAGGGAAGGAGTAATTGGTGGAAATAGGAGAAGGAGGAGGGGTGCAGAGAGGAGACAGCAATTATTAATGTGTTTTTATTGTTTGGTCTTATGCACAGAGATTGCACTTTTGATAAGGAAAGAAATTCTTAGTTTATTAAATAAAATTTATAGATTTGGTCGGTGTTTTTAATGTCTTAAATATCCTTTCTATCTTCTTAATGTAATATCTGTATTTCACTGTAGTCCACAACAACCCAGTGCTGTAATTCTCAGGTGTTCTGAAGCTTACCTGAGTCACGTCAGGAGTAACTTCAGGCAAATGTCAAACTAAAGGTTCGAGGGTCAGTATGTACTTTAGGATCGTATTAAAATTTATAATGTAGGTAATCTGTTAAAATGTGTTGTTTTTGCTTTTACTTTGTTACATTTGTTACTATGTGGAAGTGCAGGGATTGACTTTTAAAACAACAATAAATTTTTATATGCATATATATATATATATATATGCTGTTGACTATAATCACACTGACACACTGTTAATAAAGTCCCACAAAATGCTGGATGCCCTAATTTCCTTCAGGATCAAGTATCCATCCATCCATCCATCATGTTTAAAGCAAAATCAAACCATGTACCAAAGGTTTTTTCAGTGCAGGAGATGCTGAAGTAAATATGATCAGAGAGTTTTTGCACTGTAGGTCTTAAATTATGGACTAATCCTTATATAAGTTTAAAAAATGTGTAATTCACTTTTAGTTTTCAAAAGAATAATCTACAAAGATTATTGAGGGTTGAGTTTGCTGGAGTTTTGTTTTTGCAGGCCCGGCTTTATAAGCATTTCTTCTACCTGAGCCCGCTCACTCACTACTCAGACTGTGGACTTTATGTGTGTTCTTTACTCTGTGATGACTGAATAAATAAATAAATATAGTAAGTTTTGTACAATAACTATTCTTTGTAAAATACAGTTGAATATAGTAAATGCAAAACTCTGTATTTACAGTACAATACGGTATAATTTTTTAATTTGGCACACAGTAGTGTTAGTGTTGGTGTGACCGAGAACACCGTTAGGTTAAGCTAGCAGTGGACTGACATGACCGCGAGTCCTGCAGCAGCTAATCGGACTGAAGAGCAGAAACATTTATCAAAGCTGTTATTTTGTCCTAATTTAAGACAGATGAGAACCTGAACTCAGGCTAAACAGGTGAGGATGTGTGACATCACAGTAGTTTAAACACTAAAATGACTACAATGGCAACCAAACAGTGTAAAACTATCTAGAGGATCTATACTGTTACTGTAACACGTTTATGCTGGCAGTACTTTACTGTAATTTAACTGGAAACTTTCTTACAATGTAGCGCACTTCTTTCAGGCACACCGAAAGGGTCTCAGGTCATTTTAGCCAAGCTCATGTTAAGTTACAACTCACTGTAAAGGCAAGTCAAGAGTCACATGAGACGAGTTCAAGTCTGAAGTCTTAAAAAAGTCGAGTCATTTTAAACAAGTCTGAGTCAAGTCTGAAGTCCTCATTTCTGCAGGTCTCAAGTCAGCTCCGCTTCTTTCTTCTGTGAATGCCAGGTCTCTGTGGAGTTTTGATGACATAGTAGCTGGTGTGCAGTGATTGGACGTTAAATGTCAGGTGTATTTACCTGTGAGGGAGGGTGGGGAGCCGACTGGGGTGGAAGGATTAGAAGAGAAGCTGTTGTTTGTGTGATCAGGAGAATAGATCTATAAAAAAAAGCAGGATATAGTTGAAGTAGTATTATACATATAGAATACCTCGAACAGACGTGGGGAAAAAGTATTGTAAAATGTGTGTGTGTGCTGTACTCACCGATGCGAGTGCTTTCCCTAAGGCGTCTCCTGTCTGAGAGCTGCTGGCTGCTCCGCTCTGTGCTCGGTTAGCTGTGACACACGCGTACACGCACACACACACACACGAGGGAAAAGAGGGATGTATTCTTGTAAATAAGGATGTTGTTAACTACATATTTAATTATTCAGCCCATCCGTTCCACGCGTAAACCTGCAAAACATGTTCATTAGAACTGGAAATTACACCTCCAGATTCACATTTTGTCATCCTCCAACAAATGCAGCGCTCACGCTTCCACTAATAATTTTTCTTCTTGTTTTTTGAGGAATCCTCTCCATGTTTTTTGGGGTAGCGTGACATAACTAATACAATAACTTCCCCTTTAGCTCTCTTACCTCAAACGTTAACACTGTCTGGGCAGTTCGGGGCGATGCTAAGCCGCCGACCTGCAGCTGAAATGTATTTGCTGCTATAAATGAAGGAATGAATGTATCCTTATTCAAACAGAGAGAATCAAAAACAGGCTTTAATAGTAACAGACATTCAACAGTCGCATTTTAAATGTGTGACGGCATGTGTTTGTGGGGAAACGCTGGACTTTAAATGCAACTAAATCTGTTTCACACACTTGAAGAGCACCGAGGCCAGAGAGGAAGGAAGTGACCTCACAGGACCAGATGAGCACCCACACAAACACACGCGCGCGCACGCACACACACACACACACACGCGCGCGTATACCGAAGCATAAAGACCGACATGCTCACAGCTCATCTCTCCTGATAGCAGATCCCAGATGGAAAGTTTACGCTCGCACACACAAGTTAGACCCACGCACACACACACACAGCAAAAACACATCCTTTCATGGCAAATGAATTCATTACAGCGATTGGCAGCAGCGGACTTCTTTAAGCTGTTAGAAAGAAAAGAGCGAGAGAGAGAGAGAGACAGGTAGGGGGAGAGAGAGACAGGAAGCAGCATATGTTTTGGGGTTAAAGCCTCATGTCTCACTCATGCCACACCACTGGCCCAGTAAACCATCCAAGGGATTACTGTTCTTCCACACGCGCGCGCGCACACACACAAGTACTCACACAAACACAGATCCTCACTTGATGCATAATTCAGAACATATGCAGGAGAAAATCTTTTTCATAAATGAGAGCTTATAGCCACAAAGCAGGAGAGCACAGAGGGGATAAAACTGATTTTTTATGTTTTGTTTTCTTGTCCATCGCTTCTTCAAAGACTCAGAAAAAACTAATTTCATTTAAGAACCAAATTATTATTAAATCAGTATTTTTTTTGTTTTTTTTTATGTGCAGTTCCCTTGCTGTGCATCAGCTATATTTCACATGCTAATTGTTTACAGTGCATAATACAAAAGGGATACACCAATCTGATGTGTACCATATGGGCTCAATAGTGGGCGGATGTACGGGGCTGATCTGCTCTGTTCAGTTGTATGATTTTCTCTGTTTACCATGCTACATATCAGCAGCAGTGCAGCGAGCGCTAGATGGAAAACTAACATAGCATGAAGGGAGCTAACGGCACAGGGTCAGCAGGCAGTAACTAAAACCAACAAATTCAATTTGTTTCTTTGCATCTCAACTGTGAGCTGACAGCTTCTCCCTTTCTCTTTTA
>JAVDPK010002013.1:190257-202369 GCA_034780415.1 Cichlasoma orientale
TGACCAAGCGTCTGTGTGTGTGTGTGTGTGTGTGTGTGTGTGTGTGTGTGTGCGCGCGCGCGTGTGCGTGTGTGTGTGTGTGTATTTGAGTTGAAAAATACCCATCAGAGGAAGGAAATAACAAATCGCACTGTGGCTTTTCTGTGCACCTAGAGCTCCATAACTGCACGTGCATGCGCGCGCACACACACACACACACACACACGCTAGTGGCAATGAATTCTTGCCAATATTCACATGAAAACCACATATTTTCATTTCCTTTTCTAGTGAAAGCAATGACTTTCATGACATTTTCAACATTAAATTGATGCGTTTCCAAATCGGCATTATTGTTTTTGTAATAACAAAACATTTGTGACAAACCTGCTGACCCATCGATTTAGACATCGAGTTACAAGTCAAGGTTTGGGTATAATCACATCTTGATGAACTTAGATGCCATTTCCTGACTGATCAGCAAACACACGAGAAAAATGCAGCAAAAACTGTCTTCAGATTTAGAATGAAGTGCCACAAATGTGTTCTTTTAACTGGGCAGACATAAGTCGAATAAACTGTCATCAATCGAGCTGCTGCCTGAGGCAGGCATCACTTTGCGTGCCAGAAAATCAAACCTAAAATCAAGCAGCCGCAGGTCTGTGAGTCTCAATGATCCACAGTATTATCAATGACACTCTGACATCATTTTCTGTTAGATGTACTGTAGTTAAGCATGAGGCACAATGGATCTAAATAAAAGAGAATATATGGACTGTAAACTGAAGCTTGAATGGCACAGACAGTAAAGCATCAGGGTTTATAAAATGTGCACGTGCATTCTCTGTAACGGCCAGCAGGGGGTGACTCCTTTGGTTGCAAAAAGAAGCCAGTTTGCATAGAAGTCTATGAGGAAATGACCCTACTGCTCACTGGATCCAAGGCCCCAGTGAACAGTTTCCTGGTGAGTTTATGATCTCGGTCTGTAGTTTGAGGCCTTACTCAGGACAACACGACATTCATGTTTCTAAATCACGGCCCTCATTTAGAGAAAATAGACATTACAGCAGGATATAAATCAGAGCCTTGTGGTTGACAATTTGCTACAATTTACAATATCTTTCTCAGCTCCACCCCTCACTCATCACATCTACTTTCAGCCCTGAAATACGGTACTATCCGAGATATGATACCTCTGTATCCGTCACAGATACGGGCAATATCTCAAAGAATGTGCACCGGATCTTTGACGGATACGTTTTGGAGAGTTCTCTGTAAGCGGACAAGATTGGACCCTGAAAAAGCCAAACTCTGAATGAGAATCCATTAAATATCCGGATAATATCCATTTAAACATCTGTGACAGATCAGATCTTCACGTATTCTCTCCAGAAACATTATGGATACGTTGCAGTTGGATCTGCCATGGACCGACCCGGAGCGTTCCCAATACAGGCCCTTTTTGTCCAGTGAAAGTCCAAAACCAGTGGGTGATGGGTCTGTGTTTTACATATATTCACTTTCCATTATGTGATTTTTTTTTTAACTCAAAAAGTTTGATTTATACTGGGAACACAACATCAGGAAAATAATGCCTCAGACCATAAAATGTTTCATGTACTGCACAAAAGCAGGTATAAAAGCAAAAAGTGATGAATTTCCTGCTTTTAAATTCAATCAGGAATCTTTTTTCATTTCAAGTCACTCAACAGAGAACTTCAGCGGGCATGATAAAAGACTAAAGAGGACCAAAAATGAAATAAACTTCAGTGGGTAAGAGGCGCTCATTAATCTACAATCCGACGCCATTCTTCTCACTCGAGCTTCAAAGAAGCACTCCTTAATCTCGAGGGTGCTCCTGAACTGGATACTGCGCTCATCTTCTCCTCCTGAAGCTCTGCAGACAAAAGGCTGACGAGCGCTCCCTGACCCACAGGTTTCTGTGTGTCAGCTGTGTGCAGGACTCATCTGGGTTGAAACATACTTTGAGATGCAAACAATTTTACAAATAATCAAAACCAGAACCAACTGTTGTGCGCTAAATCTAGAACATTTGGGCACCTGAGGGACTAGCGCCCCGAAGCTGTTTGCCGGTTTCAAGTTGGAGTAAATGAGCTTCAGAAATTCCCTTGCTTTAATCCGTCCTCGCCCGAAAGACAAAGTCAGTTTTTACAGTTCCAACTTTCGGCGTGATTTTTCGACACTGCCGCCACTACAGTGAGTGATGACTGGATCTGCCCCGGCAGAAGTGCTGCCTTTCCTTCTTATCTATAGCATGTAAATTAGTTCAGGTGTGTTTGCATGCGTGCTTTTTCCATCTGTGCAAGTGAGTAACGAGGCGGCTGTGTGTGCACACAAATCGTCTGCGTGTGTGTGTGTGTGTGTGTTGGCGTGCAGGTTTTCAGGCCAGAGAACAAAAACATTTCTCCATAGGTGACGGCTCTTTACGAGTCTCTTCTACACTCATTTTATTAGCCGCCCATTTTCCTTTCAACCACCAGGACGTTTTTTTTTTTTCTTTTTTCTTTTCTCTTTTTTTCTGGCAAAGTCATCACACAGACGTTCCCCCCTTCACTCTTTTTCACCAATTTCCTTTGATTTAATTACTGCCACATGCTGCCGACTGCCAGCGATCGTTAGCGAGAGAACCACCTCGACCAACGCGGAGTCCTGACAGGGGGAAGATGCAGAATGTGCACGGAAATTAGAAAAAAAAAACACACTTCAGTGCAAACACACACACACACACACACACACACACACACACACACACACACACACACACACACACACACACACACACACACGGAGGCCTGGTCAAGATAACAGAAGCTGGAACAGTTTGGATTCCTACACAGGTGAGGACTCACTCTGTCTGGCTTCTTTAGGATTTAAAGTGAACTCTCCTTTGAATCAGGTGCACTTACTGACCCACCAATAGCTGTAATGCTCTGTAATGCACATTCACGATGATTCTGAAAGCCCACAGAGACTGAGACAACACCCAGCTCAGCATAACTCATCTCTTTATCCAAAGTGTCACTACAGCAGGGGAACATGGGAGAAGTTTGCCTTTAGGCTTTCTGTCAGACAGGCAGGGGTGTATTTTAACCCAAATCACATTGCTAAACCTTTTGTTGCCAAGCTGTGACTAAGAAATGAAATAATATGAAAGAAAATGAAGCTTTGTGCCAGAAAACCCCGTGGCTAAAAGTCTCCCAGCAGCAGGGTCTGTTAGAATGTGAGATGCTGGTTACTTGAATATATATGTGGTCTATAAGGTGCTGCTATGGAAAAGAAAGAAAGAAAGAAAGAAAGATGTGTTCTTTGTTGAAGGAGGAAGGTAGAAAAAAGGATGAGAGATGACAAGAAGTTGGTATTGAGCCATTTGGCTGTCTGACAGCTAATTAAGTGGTTTTATAAATAATCAATTGATGAAGTAATTAACAACAGTCTCCAAGTTTCAGACGCACACACTTACATGCTGCAGAAGAAAGCGAATGTGTTCATCTGTTTAACTTCTTGAAGTTGTGCACCGGGAAAAGACTGTCGGTTTGATTCCCGGACTGTCCGGAATCCAAAACAGCAGCACTCGTCCCGAAAGGATCCAAGGATTTATTTCTAGCTTTATTACCCAAAAGCACTTCACATTTGGACTCAGCGCCACTGACCTACTCCACCTCCCGAGCCACAACTGCTCTCACCTCATTACACTGACCGGGCAACACGGCCAAGAACAATAAATGTCATGTTTTTCAAGTTTGAGAGCATGGAGTGAAAAAAAAAAAATCACATTATCCCTTACAGCTATGTAAAAACTAGATGCTCACGTTTTAGCACAGACACTGACTTTAGTAATCAAATCTGAGCATAGACAGAGCCAAGGATGCACTTACGCCTCTCTCACTGTGTGTATTTGGAAAAACAACAGCCAGCATTACTGTAGATACCCTGTAGGTACTCTGTATGTACCCTGTAGGTACCCTGTAGATACCCTGTAGGTACTCTGTATGTACCCTGTATGTACTCTGTAGATACCCTGTAGGTACCCTGTTGATACCCTGTAGGTACCCTGTATGTACTCTGTAGATACCCTGTAGGTACTCTGTAGATACCCTGAATGTACTCTGTATGTACTCTGTAGGTACTCTGTAGGTACCCTGTTGATACCCTGTAGGTACCCTGTTGATACCCTGTAGGTACCCTGTTGATACCCTGTAGGTACTCTAGGGAGAAACATGGCAAGGGCTAAGCAGAGTCAAATATCTACACATTAGGTTGTGTGTAGCGATGGGCAACATAGCCTCAAAATGATATCACAATATTTCAAGAAAATCTGAGATGATTTGATTTCTGACAATATATGTAAGAAAAAAGACAGAACAGCCTTTTATTGATGCGTGCAGCCTGCAGGTGGCAGCATTCAAGTGTGTTCATCCTTCTTTCCAATGAGCTACCGGCTACTGATGACACACTTCACGCTTTGAATCTATTGAAAATCTATCAGTTTAAAATGAGCACAGACATAAGAGGCGGCATTGTGCTTTCAGAGGCTGGGAACCAGAACTGTAACCTGCAGCATGCTTGCATTTAGTGTAAGTTATCGTGTGTCAGTTTACCAGATAGTAAACAGTAATTGTAACCAGCTGCAATCTGTTACTTTTTGATTGAAAACAAGTTTTATATGATGTAAAAAAAAAAAAAAATTCTACTGCACTGAAAAATACAGAGTACTACAATCCCACACACCACACCCGTCCATGAAAGCCCAACAGAGGAGAGGTTTTATCCCTTTAACTTCCACCTTTACTGAGGCCACAATGATTTCAGCCAGCAGTGACGTCTGGTCACCTAATCACTGACCCCCCCCCACCCCCCACCCCCCCCCCCCCACACACACACACAGTTGTGTGTTATTTTCCATTCAGTGACTTTGTAGGCCCACATAGTGAATCATCGTTTTTGGAGTAACCTTTTTTCCCCGTCTGTCTCGTCACCTTACAGTAAATAAACCGCTGTGGGGAGAAATCCAGCCCTACACGACGGTACCATCTGTTTCCCGAAGTGTGCAACTCGACTCCTCGTGAGTTGTACGAGCACTTGAACCAAAATCCTGCTCTATACTGTTCAGAATGCTGTAAATTTTAAAGATTTAACAGGTTGAAGGCATATTATCAGAAAAAAGCAGCAACAAAAACCTTAGTCAAAGGAGTTACGAGATTGGTTTGGTTTTCTGTTTGTTAGCAGGATTACTCCAAAGGTTACGGTTGCATATGCGTGAAAATTATTACAAAACGTGGGCCCTGGCACAACTAGAAACAGAACCTGGATCTGGAAGGACTTTTTCACCGTTACAAGCTGGAGCAAAATTAGAAACTTTGTATCCCGTCTTCACAAATACACATCGTCTTGGATGTTCCCAAGAAAATATCACAAACTAATCCAGATAGGGACATCCTTCTGGATCAGGGGCTCAGTTCCCCCATCGTGCAGATGGAATTTTCAGCTATGACGGAGGTACGTTTAAACTGCAGGCAGAAAACCGGCGCTCTGTGAGGCTGAGACAAAGGCTGATGAAGATCACCTGGTGATGAGAATCATGTGAAAAAACAAACAAAGAGATGCAGAAGAAGAAACAGAAGTTAAAAGCCGATCATTTAAAGAAAAAGGACAGAGAGAGAAAACGAGGCGCAGAGAGAGGTGAGAATTTTCATTGGTCGTTTGCTCCCACTGTGACAAACACACTCGTCACACAAGCACATACAAACGAGTTCTCTCAGCTGGCACGGTGGCAGCCAGCCCGACAGCCAATCAAAATGCCCGTTACGGGGCACGCGGCCAATGAGACCTCTGCTCTCCGCAGCAGCCAAGCTGTCAGGGTGAGAACAAGTGTGTAGGAGGCAGCGAGCGTGTGTGTGACTGCACACACACGGACACACGCGCGCTCGCAGCCCCGATCGCGCTGTCAGTCACTCTTCTTTCTCTGCTGTTCTCAATTATATTCTAATTTATTTTATTTCCTTTACTTGCTTTAAATTCCATTTCTATCTCCTGTTTAGCTTTGCCGGGTCTTTCGTAACCTGGCGCGCCTCCACCCTGTGAACCTGTTCCTCCAAATAAAGCTCCATAAATAAATAATCATTGTGTAAATAAATTAAACTCGTGACACGTACGGCCATAAAGGTCATGAGCTCAACACATGTGCGGATACACACGGGACGTCCAGCGTCTGTAAACAACAAACTGCACTGCAAAACACTGACAGATGTAGAGAAAGGAGCATTTTTAGAACATTCCCCCCTTAAAGCAGGACTGGTTTGTGTTCACATGAATTACAAATGCATGTGGGTAAATTTGGTCTGGTGTGTGTGTGTGTGTGCGTGTGTGTCTTCACTGTCTCCTTCACCTCCTCTAAGATGGCTGCCATGCCATTTTATTCAGATTTGTGGAAGTCTGTAAGTTGGAGCGTTGCAAGACGACCAACGTCACTGAGGCAACGCGCCGGCAGGCACCTAAACCGAGCCAAAAGCTAAGATGGCTGCCGTGGCATGTTAATTATTGAAGAGGGTGCAGGCGGAGAGTCGGGAGCAGCGAGCGCGGCTGCCGGTGGGATGCTGGGTCACAGGGATCCCGTTGCCATGGTGATGGCGACGGGCACCGAGGTCTCATCTTGACGTAACGCGGTAACCGGAGGACCGGGCACACGCGCCGAACCAAACCGACCACTCAAGATGGCTGCCACAGGAAGTGAGTCACAGAAGAAAGGAAAAAAAAAATCCGTTGATTCAGGTCACGTCTCACAAATAAACAGAAGTCATCGCTGGCAGAGGAAACAAGCTCCAGATGGAAACAAACAAACCAGCTTATAGGAAAAAATACCGCAAATACTTCAAAATCAAATGTATCAGGTAAAAGTAAAAGTTTAACTGCAGGTTTGGTAATCAAAGCACAGTTTATAAGATAAAATTAGGGTCGTTTATAAAATCAGATTAAATCTATCAGGTCAAAGTAGAATGTGGATAAAATGAAACTTTTAACTGGTTATTAAAATGTAGCTTCGAAGGTTCAAATGAATTTTCAAAAATTAAGCTTATAAGATCAAATTAAAGTGCAGTTCATAAAGTAAAGCCAAACTAAACTGGTAACATAATAGAGGAAGAAACAAACTGAAGCTGCAGTGAATGAGTTCAAAGAGCAGCACGCCTGATAAAACCAGCGTTCAGCAGAATAAACCAGACTAAGTAAACTCACCCGAACCCGAACCCAGACTACAGGTTAGGAACTGCAGAAGGTCGATGTTCACACCTTTATGGCTAAAGACGCTGTGAAAGATCGTCATCAGCTACGTGGAGCTACCCGCCCAAAGCAGATCTACTTACTGTGCTACATTTGTAGCTTCATTGTAACCACAAAATTGTGATTGTAATGTGAATCAGAATGCTGACATAGATGAGGCCACCTGAACCCAAAGTGCCTTTCATTTCTGTTACTTCATGTTGGCTCATTTACATTTGGCAGACGCCCCTCGCGGCTTCCCACAACAACCGAGCGAGCTCCGGCTCCTGGTGTCGATCTGAAGGGTCACGGAGCCGTTTTAATTTTTAATCATCCGAACAAAAACGTGTCTGTCTCAGAGTGTGCTTAAAATCTGTAAAATACACCTGTTCCTGCTGCTGATTATGAATTTACAGTAAAAGCAGCAACAGTCAGAGCGACAGAGAGAGAGGAAGCACTAACACCTACATTAACACACTTAATCCTTCATCTTCATCATTCGGGGCTGCGGGGATTTTAACCCGTGACCTCTTCATGCAGCGAGAGGCTGTGCAGCCATTAGAGTTACATCACTGGATCTTTCCATCTCGATAGCAAAATGAGGCCTAACTTTAAAGACATTTCCGCCGGGCTTGATGGTGGTGATGGACAAAGTGTGGACGTTAGAGGCAGAGTAAAGTTCAGAAATGTGCTTAAGATGAACCTGAAGGTTTCCTCGTGCTCTCTGAATCACGCAGGACCAGACGGTTTGTGTTGAATAAATCACAGATGGGTTGTTTTGCGTAACAGCGAATAACCTTCAAAGAATACAGACTTTAAAATCGAATTAAAAGAGTTAAAAACACGAGGTGGAAATGATCAAACACAATATACAAAAACGTAGCTAAAAAAAGACCTCCGTGTCCCACAGATGGTACAGTCAGTTAATGGAAAATGTTTTCCGAACTTATGTCATCTGATCTAAATTTGTACATCCTTCTCTGCAAAGATTTATCACAATCCAACAGTTTCAACCACTTTACTTGTATTTGATCCCAGTTCAAACCCCCCCAAAAAGAGGAAACTTAAGCTGATGCCGAAAATATTTGAGAGAAAAAAGCAACAGTAAATCAGTCAATGGAAGCCAGAGGACGCAGAGCGCTCAGTGGTCTCCTTTCTCCAGCGATGTTACGGCTTCAGAGGGCGCTCCAACAGCCTGACAGCTTAAATCAAGCGCACCTTACTCGCTTCAAACGAAGTGGACGGTTCCTCTGAAACATCTGATTCTGATCCCGCTCAGCCTGGTGATCCATAAAAATGTTAATAGGGATTAGAGTCCTGGCCTCCTGTGTGGACTGACTCACTGCACTCTGGTCCGGTCTCCACGGGGGCCTTTAAACCCCTGTCGGCTCAGAGTCATCTTATTTATCAGTCTGTCTGGGGCTAAAGAAATCATGGAAAATTACAGCCACCCAGTCCTGGACAAAACACACTCATGCTTTAGCTATTCTTAGTCAGCACCGAGAGCAGTGTGTGTTCCTGTTAATGGCGATTCCAGTGGAAAAGTCAGGGTATCAATATCATTTAAATGGCTCATCCTCTGGGGAGTGGGCAGGCATTTTTAACATCCAGCCCACAGCGCGATGGTGACACAGGAAACTAAGAACAAGCTAACGAGCATTTTGAGATAGAAGCAAATGAACTATGTTACAGTAACACAAACATTCTCACTCAACTGGAAAAACCATTCACAACTTCAAGACTTCTCAGGGTGACACTCATCAGAAGAATTAAGGCAAACAGAAGTTAACTCTTGGGGGGGGGGGGGCAACGCCACTCTACACAAGATCATAAAAATAAACACACTAATTGTTCCATTTCCTTCGCATGCAAACAGTTTTTATTTAGTCCAGTACTCAATTACAGCCTGACGGTTTCCAACAACGAGCAGCACAGATCAACAGTGAAAGCTCCTGTTCATGTTCGAGAGATCAGACACAAATGTGAGGTAATCGAGTACAGTGGGGGTCACTAACATACTCAGTTGGCTTGCGAGCAAAAAAATATGGGGTGACATTGAGAACCAAATGTTGCTTCTGCTTCTTCATGTCACCAATAAACAGGGTGGAGTCAGGGCTGCAAAGGCCCAACAATGATACATGAAAACCAGCTCTGATTATTGCATAATTTAAGACTGATGATATTAGATCTTTTTCTGTTTGCTGATCAAATGTATCAAGTGAATATGAATGCGGTAATTCAGGAAATGTAAACACGTTGTATTTAAATGCACTCCTGAGGAACGCCTGCCCCGTGCAGGGCTGAAATAACCACGAGGAGTCAAATTAATGAATTAAAATCTAGCATGAACCTGCGGCCCACAGAAACCAGGGTAGAAGAAGCCGTTTTCAGCAGCAGTGTGGAGACGCAGCCGGTAAGAGCCTCTAATAGCCAACATATGGAAGCTCACTGGTTGCCAACAACACAATCAGGACTGCATTATTTGGCCCACACTGGAATAATAAAGGAGCCAGATCAAAGAGCTGATTACTTCAGCACTGCAGAGCTGCAGGATTCTTTTCTGTTTGTTCTTTCTTTATGTCGCCCGTCATTCCTCTTTGTTGTCTTTGAATCATTCCCGCTTGTTGCTTTTCTTTCTTTCTTTCTTTCTTTCTCTGGTCAGGTAGGGCCTCGTTTTTTTGAAAGCAAGGACTGTATGGAAGCTGGTCATCGATGGGGTGTGTGTGTGTGCGTGTTTCTCTGTGTGAGTGTGTGCAGTGAAGTTGGCTAAAGATGCATCTGAATATGAAAGACTTAATGTCTACCAGACAACATCTATTAGATAGATAGATATTATTTTTAAGATACTAGAATAAAGGGTTTGAAGTGTTTGTTCAGATGATACAGAACCAAATGTTAATGCAGTGACAGCTCTCTTATTGCGTGCGTGTGTGTGTGCGCGCACGTGTGTGTGTGTGACCTATTTGCATGCAGCCTGGCAGTGCCAGCAAGGGACAGAATGGGCATCAAACCAACGGCCCTCTCAGCATGGCATATTGACAATCACTACAATACCCCAGTGTGTGTGCGTGTGCGTGTGTGTGTGTGCGTGTGTGTGTGTGAGAGATGGCCTGTAAAAAAAAGGCGTGCTCTGCACAGACACTAGCCTTCTTCAACATAGAAAAAAAGGTTTTGCTTTTTTTCCTCAGTCTAGCATGCAGCACCGGCACTGCAGGGCTGTGGGGTGCATTTTTCCACACATACACAATAACCTCAATTTCTGATCGACATTTTGATAACAAGCAATCATATATCTACACGTAGTCTCGATAGGCCTAATCATTTAAAAGACATCTGAAAACCAAATGACTGACGCATTTGTGGTCTTGCATGACGGGGAGATGGTGCTGAGATTAGGCCACAAAATTGCTCCAGTGCTCAGGTTCATAAAGCTCACAGTCATTTTAGTGGATGCAAGATCACTCAGTCTGGGACGTCACCTTAAAACATGATGACAAGCAGGAGAGTTTCAGTTGGAAAAACATGAGGCTGGTTTGGCTTTGTGTGGCTAAAGGAGCTTGGCTCAGTTTGCTGATGCCAGTGCTCACCAGGAAAGGGGACAGTGTATGCCAAACATATCTTTTTTTGATCGCTTGTTCTTATTTTTTTGCAAGGATGACTGTCATGTAGCCCATACAGAATTTCACCATGAGGGCACGGCTTTATGTAACCTTTTTTTGACTGGAAAAAACTAATGCAGCTAAAATACTCATCATTTAAATCTATGGCTGTGTTGTTAGCATGTGTTTGTATGGGAAAACCATACATAAAGAACTGGTTCTTGCACACAAAAATATTCCACTGGAAAACAGTGGTTATTTCATGTAACTCTAGTTCTACGAGTGCGCCGCCTAACGGGCTGCACCGTTGGTTTTGTGAGGTGGCTAGAGGAGCCATGGCCCACCCCTTGGCTCTGCCCTGATCCAGTGCTTTACAATTTAGGATTAGTGTCTTGCTCAATGGCCCCTCTGACATGTGCACACGAGGACCTGGGGGCCAACCCTGTGATTGGTGGACAACCTGCTCTGCTTTCTGACAAAAAATAAAAACACAAAAAATCAGTTAAAATCCACCAAAATAAAGAGAACTGAAGGCACTTGCATCTCGTTAGTGCCTACAGACATCCTCTATGGTTGGGAAAATACTCAGTTAAAGTGAAGAGTAAAATATTTAAAACTGACTCATAATGCTGCGTTCAAAAGTGCTTGTGATGTTGTATGTTGAGAAGAGGAAATGAGAGCATGCATTCAAGTAGTTTAGGTCCTGCAGCCACAATAAAAATCAGCGTTCCTCACAAATTATTTAGCAGCTGCTGCGCCTCAGTGTCAGAGAAAAAGGAGAAACGACAACAAAATGTGAGTAAAGAATAACAAACCTAAAATGCAACCATAATGTGCTTTGACAGTCTTGAACTCCGAGCCCCCTCAGGAAATTCTCCTTTATGAAACTGTGAATGCTACAATGGACACCTGAAAGCACCATTTAAGACCTGCCAGCGTCAAAGGCACAAAAACAGTCGTCCGGCTCTCTGACCGAACGCTGGATTGTGCGTCTGAGCCGCGGCGCTGCGTTAACTGCCGCACTGCATTGTGCTACAGTTTTGTTGTCTTGTTGTTTAAAGTGTGACAGCTGTCCGGTGTTTATCAGCGAGTCCATGCAGCCTCCCTAACAGCTCACCACAGCATGACTGACCCACTAAAGCACACACACACACACATACACACACACGCTTTAACAAAACGACAACAGACCCACTTTCCTCTTTGATAATGAAGACTGGGTGGATTTTGTGTGTGTGTGTGTGTGTGTGTGTGTGTGT
>JAVDPK010002013.1:216404-236015 GCA_034780415.1 Cichlasoma orientale
ACACACACACACACACACACACACACACACACACACACACACACACACACACACACACACACACACACACAGGAGCGTACTGTACTGTAATGCTGTGTTCACTACCACGACTGTGACAGCAAAGCAAAGTTAAGCTGGCCTCAGAGATTTTGGTGGTCCAGTGAAATCGTGTCACATCAGCCAACATGCTTCCATATTTGCAAATACAAACAACCATCAGAGCTGCAGCAACACCGCAGCAGCAGTTGAGCATCACTGGCCACGCCTGCCTGTGCGGCAACTTTGTCACTTGTAGTGAGTGGTCAGTGTTGAGATGCACATGGTTTTATTTAAGGCAGAGGTGGGTGCAGGTTCGGAAGGAGAGCGGGATCATTGCACCGCACTGAAGAACTCCAGCAGTGATTGCTGCTGCAGGATCACTATGACCATGGAATACCCACATGCCTGGCTTACTGACATCTGAAAGTTGCATCATTATGATGACAAAGCATCAAAGTAACAAATACAAGTAAGAAAAACAGGTAAAGGAATGAGATCTGCACGTTTAGCTGCTTTGGCTTCGCCACATCGGTGCATTCGTGGATATTATGAGGCTCAGAATGTCGACACAATCATTCTATGACAGAGAGCGTGAGGTTCTGACAGTCTGAAATCTGAGACCCTACAAGCAATTCCCCACCTCTGGATTTTAAAAGACATATAATTTCAGTCTAATGAAATTTCAGGCCTGTTTCATCTCTCACCGCAGCCGGTCCAGCTGTGTTTGCTGCAAACCAAACCCATCAGTGATGTCAGAGGGCCATGAAGTCCAGCTGTACATCACTGCAACAGATTAAAGTTAAACCACAGGAAAGTGGCTAGCCACCTCCCCGTAGCTCCGAATTTCCCCTCTATACTGGACCAATGGTGTCTTCACTGGAAGCGACATTTAGCAGTCAGCTGGATTTGGTTAGAGCTAAACTTCTGCTGCTGCTGCTGCTGCTGCTGCTGCATGCATCAGTAAGGGTGAAGCCAGGTCCTGATGATCACTAAATCCCTCTAAACTGCAGCCGAGCTGCTTCTGAAATCTTTAAGTCTCAGCTTAAACTTAAACCCAGAAGAGCTGTTTAATGGGAGCTTTAATGTGTCAAAAATGTACCAATCTCATACATGCATTTGGTAAAGTTGTGCTTTTCATAACTTTTTAAATACAGTCACTTATACTTTGATATATTTTTTGCCCAGCACTGCTCACATGACAATTAATGACAATTAAAATATATGAAATTCCTGTCTGAAACAAAGACAACAACTCAACACGGCAAACAAGATATACAAAATTTCTTTATAGGCTCCGTGACAAAAGAAAGAAGGAGTTCTCTCCGGTGTAATCAGGATCAAAAACCTGACGTGGCCTCAATTCTGACGGAGGAAATCAGAAGCTAATTTTCCTCCCAAATACAAACTGAGAGAGAGTTGCAGAGAAAGAGAGTCCCAAAAGTGTTTGGAGAGGGTGTGTGTGTGTGTGTCTGAACAAGGTAGGTGTGTGTGTGTGTGTGTGTGTGTGTGTGTGTATGTGTCTGGCATCCATCAGAACCACAGCTTGCCAAAAAAAGCAGTAAGCACAGTGCACAGAGAGAGAGAGAGAGAGAGAACGAGCAAGCGCTGCTGCACGCTAATTATGTATGCATGATTTAATCTGCAACTCAATAATATGCAAATATATTCATATGTTAGTTTCTTAATTAAAAATGCAAAGCAGCCCTTATGGTGATTTTTCTGTGATTTTCTTTTCAGCCTAACAAACGGAACATTTTGAGAAATTCAACAAATTGGAGGGAAGCTCTTCGGTGGGGGGTTAGGGAAAAAAAACTTCCTACTTTAACTTCCTGCAGTTTGTGGATCGAGGAAGAGCTGGAAAAGGAGGAGGGGATAACTTGTTGAACGAAGACGAGCTTTGTGTCACCGCCTTAAGCAGCGTATTTTTAGGGAAAGACTTTTAATAAATTATTATTTTTTACATTTGCTTTTGCAGTGTGGAACTTCTCAACCACAGGAAGGCATTTAAAGTTTTACTGACAAACTGCTGAAAGCTACATAAAGGTGATCTATAAGCTAGCATTATCATCACAGGGAAAGTCTCGTTGAACAGGAAGAAGCCTCGTTCAGATTCAGACCGCGGCGCGGCGCCATCAGCTCGCTTGCTGACGTGCATTTTGGTTACAGCGCCAGCAGCTAGCATAACCGCAAACTATTAGTTCTGTTTAAATTAGCGTTTTAACAGAACATTTAATGGAAGCTCCCATTTTCTTAAGGTGAATATAGCTAGCATGTCTTTGCATATCTAAGAATTATAAACGAGCGTTTTCAAGTGGACGTTTTTCTTTTTTAACATTTAAATGTTCCCCGGAGATCATTTGCTGCTGCAGCTGCAGATGATAAAAGCAAGGTCCTAGGGGCATTCTTAGGATCACCAGTAAAACCGGATTTAAAAAAATTAAAGTTTGCTTAAAAAGGTTTGCTGACTTTGCCCCCAAATTAGATTTTGAATAGCTTCTCCTGCACCTGGAAGTTATACTTCTATCTTTGCTATTTGTGAATCTCCCATAGGTTTAAATTCAGGATTCTCTGAGTGCTTTATAAAGTGAGTCTGGCTCACATGGAGGGGGGAAAAAATCACAATATATTTCAAATGGTTCTTGCAAAGGCGATGCTTCAATTCATATAATCTTCTTCAGGCATGTCAGGACAGAAAGAAAAAGATCGTATGGCTTGAAACGCTGCCTTCCAGAGAACGCTTTAAGTATTAAATTATGCATTTGGAGCCAAGTACTGAGTGTAGTTTTTCCTGTTCTGGCTCACATGCGGCATCGGGCGACGCAAACACCATGCTGGGATACTTGCCTAGAGCTCGTTTTCAATGACTTTAATGGGAATTAGGATAACTTGCGGCTCGTTCGCCAATCAAACCTGAGACCAGTTTCTGGGGCCTGACTCGGTATGAAACCCGCCGTCCTCCCGCTGAGCCGTTCTTCCTGCGAAGAGTGCAACCTGCTGCTGAAAGAAAGGCCCGCTCGGCGCTTTGTGTTCAGGTATACTTTACACAGACCGCGCTCAGAATGAAAACAATGATTAAAGATGAAGCTAATCCACACCAGCAGCATGCATTAGCGCCACACGACAGGGAGCGTGTGTTTCACGTGTGTGTTATGAGGCTGATATTCACATCACTTAGACACAGGCTTTCTTGTAGGCAGCGCTCTCATCAGACCGACAGCCTGTTGTTCTATTTTTTTAATCTCGATTAAATCTTTCCTTTTCTTTTCAGAAATGTTCCACTTTTCTTCTCTCATACTTCATGTTCTCTTCTTTCTTCGCCACCTCTCATCCCGAGGTTTCGTAACCTCTTAAAATCTCCTTTTTCCTGCATGCAGGGCATTTCAACCCGAGATATTAAAGCTTAAAAGTCATCAAAATTCAGCAACTGCGTGGTAAGTGCCCATAATTATCCCACAAAACTGTTTTTTGACAAATTTTCATGTTAAGATCACAGAGCAATTAGCTGTCAGCAGGCATCGCTCTCCAAACACAACTTGGTGGTGCATTCAAGGCAGCTCTGACATGTGAGACCTGATCAAAAACAAAAGGAGGAGAAGTAGAGTATTTATGATCACTGCTGTCAGAAACCCAGTAAGTACCTCTGATTCCTAGATTATAAACAATGTTAGCGTGCCTTTGGATGGAATATCCTTTTATTCCTGTCCCCAGCAAGTGATGCAAGTTTCACTTTGTAATATTTAATAAATACTGTCTGCTTTAAAGCAGGAAAATGTTGTAATAAAGATCATTTCACTCCTTTGAAGAAGCTAAAAGCTTAAAAAAAAAACAACAGAAGCGTGACTGAGTTTGGTGGTTTGCTGCAACCGATGGAGACGACTAACAATATTTAACACGTTATCAACAAATTAAAGCAGCTCTGTCACCAAAAGTGCGTACTGGTGCGTGTGCATGTGAGTGCAAGTCTGTCGGCAAGTGTGTGTGTGTGTGTGTGTGTGTGTGTGTGTGACAACATGTGATTTCCATCTTAGCCTTGCAGCAAATCAGAGTCGCTGCTCTCTGCTGCCGGTTGCTGCAGCCAAATATTTGGGCTCAGGAATGCACTGGGGAACCTTCACATCTGCAGCAGGCACTCCTCTGTGTGTGTGTGTGTGTGCACATGTGTGTGTGTACGAGAAAGAGAGGGAGGCCTTTGTAAAAGCCAAATGTCCTCACAAGGACAGAAAAGCAGCAAACATCCTTTGGCCGAGGTCATTTCATTGACAGGGAACCTTCCGAGCACTGAGGCAGGCGTGGAAGAAAAACGATTCCTTTCTCTAAAGTAAGCAACTAAGTGGAAAACTTGACAAAGACCAAGGATGTGTGCAGGTAATCTGACTTGGTGGCCAGTGGGGACTGGCTGCATCGGGGGTGGCTTTGGCACATCAGTTTATTTGATTTATTTATATCTGACACCAAATAACAGGATACGCAGTAAGCCATTAGTCAGGGTTCCAGCCAGAAAAATGTCAGAGGCAGGCGCTATCGGACCTGGGAGTCCCGTCGGTACCGAACGGCCGCGCCGCTAGCTAACTGTGACAATAGAAGAGGCTTTTTCCCGGAAACCCTTCCAAACAAGTCAAACGTGTTCAGTCATTTTCTGATTGTACTGTCACCAACTTTAATATTTAACATGCTAACTGAGGCCTGTAGAGTCTCAGATGCAGCTCTTGGGTTTTTTTTAGAGGTGCTCGCTCTTGCTGATGATCGGTTAATTTAATGCATTTGATCAGCACCACCTCACTGCTGCTTACCCTCTTAATTCCTATGGAAGCAGAGAGGGTGTACTTAGTTTTTTACATGCTACTTTTGCATTTTAGCTTAGTTCATCTTAAAGAAATAATGAATAATATGTCTTGCTTTGTAGTTCATATGAGATTGCAATTATCTCATTTTAAAGCCTGCTAACGGACCAGATTGTTTTGTATTATGTCCAAATATGGAATACCTTAGAATTTAAAGATAATTTCTTTTCATCATGACTTTAAATGTGGAAGTTAGCCGCTATTCCCACTGTGTGCTTTAAGCCACAAACAGGCCCCACCGCCAGTGCAGCCAAATTAGTCAAAACTCAATTGAAGCTGTTAGTGTTATATTTCCTTTAAATATTTATCATTTAAATGAGTTTAAATGTGGACTTTTAAACAGAACTGATCTGTGTAAGCGACGTTTGTGTAGGCTGTGTGTATACTGTGTGCGCTATTTATGTGGAAGGTTTAGTTTTATGTCAAACAAAGTCCCTTTTAGGACAAGAGGCTCTGCACAAACAACACATGCATCCATGTACACAAACACTCACACACAGCATTGCACACACACACACACACACACACACACAAATGGATGCTTTGTAATTCAATTAGTCAGCTTCCCATCTGACACAAAATGGCGGCTGGGGTGCAGCAGTGTGGGACATTTTGGGGCTGAGAGCCAAGCACATAGCTTATAGACACACACGCATCCACTCAGACGCTCTTTCTTGACATTTCTTTGTAACTGTGTCAGTTGTTTAGCATAAGTTGCAGTAAAGCAGTTGTAAAAAGGCAGCAGGCAGACAAACAGACGCGTATTTTAAAAGCATTTCTGTAGCTTTTTTCAAGTGGAATGAGTCACTGAAGCATCCGCAAAACATAACTGCACACACAGCTGTCTGTCAGTGTGTGTATGTGTGTGTTTAGCAGTTAAGCCATGAGGTCATCCCTGGCTGAAACGGCTCTCTGGATTTCTTCAGTATAAACACTGAAGCTGTGGCTGCAGGACAACGGCGGCATTCACACCTAAACTCCAGTTCCTGCTTTATGTCCACCAAGTCCATTACTGCTTTAAGTCAGAGCTGTGTTTAAATCCCGCACCACGTGTTCGAAGCCACTTTCACCCGTGGGTTTTAATGCTTACCTGCAAACCTGTCACGTTTATTTAATTAAATAAGCAGGAATGCAACTGAGAGGCCGGGCTTTGCATTAATCGAGCAGATACAGCAACTCGTTACAATGTTAAAAAAAAAAAGACGGGACATTTTATGGATTTCTGTACATGTCATAGCTGCATGTGAGCGCTCTCTCTGTCACCCCTCCCTCCGTGCAGCTTCCTTCTCGTTTCATCCTCCGCCAAGGCCGGGTACAACGCCGCTAATTTGAGCAGCATGCTAACAGAGAAACGCACACACAGACACTTCATTTTCAGCACCACTTCACACACAAGGAGGTGAGGTCACTGCGTGTTTTTCTGCTTTTTTTGTGTGTGTTTTTTATACAAACAAGTACAATCAGTTTGACAAAAAGATGAGAGAGTAAACACATGGATTTCCCCTTTTTTAAATAATAATAATAATAAAAAAATAATTCTGCAGGCTCTTTTTACATCCAGCTGTCAGCTAATTTTGAATTTAAAAATTATTTTAAAATGTATTAATTTTATACTATTAATATATTATCTGTTCTCATTGTTCCAAAATATTAGAACAAACTTAGTTCTCTAATTATTTTGTTAATATTAATAATGAACCTACTGTGTTTTAGTGAAGCGTGTAATCCGATAAACTACCAATTCTGATACTTAAATCCATCCCACAGTAGAGTCTACATAACCCTGCCCTCGGTTCCAGTGGAGGAAAACCTTCAGACTGCAGGACAGAAATGTTTTCCTGTTTCATCATGACGATCTCCTCAAGTACAACGGCAGCACTATACACCACTGGAATCAGCTGGAACACCAAGTGTGAGCCAGGCCTTATCTCCTAACCTGATGGGAGGTGTTTAAGAGAGTGGAGATGGTTACCGCAGGACAGGGCGCGCTGTCCGCATACTTTCGACCCTTTTAATTATTTTTTAAATTATTATTTAATGGACCCCTCTTTCCAAAGCCAAACCTGTGTATGTGAAACCACAGCTGATGATACAGGAAACACACAGCACAGTAGTTCTGTTGTGCCTGGGGCTGTCTGAAGGGGGCAGTATGGCTCACTAAAATGTTTCCCTGTGCCCCCCACTCCCCTCCAACCACCACCACTACCGCCCTCCACCCCCCTCATCCCTCCTCCACCCGCGGCCCACCGGGGACCGCCGGCTCTCCTACTGTGCCTTCTGCAAGACCTGGCTTAATTTAATTAACGCTGTCGACTTTAAACAAAACCACATCTGAGCCGGGGGGGGGGGGGGGTGCCAGAGATGGGAGCAGATCGCCCCGGTCAGATCACCGAAGAGGACTTAATCTTCTCAGGGTCTGAAAATGTTTACCCTACAAGGAGTTTTTTTGTTTTTGTTTTTGTTTTTTAAAAAATGAGCCGAATAAAATGTTGACACCCCAGGACTCCTTCTTTAAAAGCCTAAAATCAAAGGAAGTGAAGGTCTGTCTTTAAAGGCTGGTGCTGGTAGGAAAGCTGAAGATGAGACTCTGGATCCTTTAAATTAGAAATTAAAATCCTGAATGATGAGCTTCAGGTAAAAATGTGATTTCATGGCTGTTTGGTGTTCTTAAAAGTCAAATCTTAGTGTAAATACCCCGCTTTAGCTGCCATTTAAAGTTGGGGACAAACGATTTACAGAAAGAAAAAAACAGAGTGAATGAGATGAATGGTGAACTTCTGAGTGCTGCAAAATTTGTCAAGTGGTTAAAAGTAATCACATATAAACTTTTGCCAATATAAATTAATCTAATTATTGATACATTTTACTGTAAAGATTACATAAATGATTGTGAATACACAGCAATGGGAGGAATGCAACAATTAGAGAAAACACAGTTACATAGTTGCCTTTAAAATATCAAATTAATTCAAACTAGGTGCAATTTTTTACTTTTTTTAAAACATAATTTATAATATTGGAACGGAGTGCATGCATGAATTCATTTTTTTAATAATTAATTGTGCTTTGCTGCATTTATTGTCTTAATTTCAATGATTCCAAAAGTATAAATAAGCAGATTTCACTTTATTTTAAAATAATATTCACATCTAAACCCTGCATAAAATCTGCAAAACATGGCTGCTCCTACAGTGGTGCTCTAACTGTGTGAGAGTGAGTGGATGTGTGAGTGTGTGTGCATGTGTGTTATGATTACCCCTCCAAAAGGAAAAAAAAAAAAAAAAAAAAAGCAACAAATGGATTAAATATGAACATTCAACAAACACACAATTCATTTCTATTCGCTTTAACAGCTTCATCTTCACAGTTTCATTAGAGTCAGTTTTGGAGATAATCTTTATAACTATGAGTGTGTTTTATTATTTATTCAGTCAACATTAGCAAAGCTCTGAGGATGAGCCGGAGACTTTATCAGCCTGAACGACAAATTAACGAAAACAATGATATCTAAAGGAAAAAAAAAAAAAAAAAGAGCGCCGTTATACTCCTAACACCAAACAAAGAAAAACAGCAGCGAGACGGCACTCTGCAACCTGCTAATGTTAGCAACTGATGCCTAATTTCCTTTTGATTACAAAGACGTCCCACGCTCTCCTCTCAAGTGACGTTTAATTGTTTCTCAAAGTAAATCATCAACTCAGCAAACAAAATTTGACAAACAACAATAACAAACTTGTGGCGCAGGGAGACAAAAAAAAAAGAATTAATTAAAACAAAGAGGCCCATCGCCCGCAGTGGATGGGAAGCAGAGATGAGAGAAAACAGACAAGACTTTTTTGCTTAAATGAAGTGCACTCACACGCTGGAGCATATGGGAGGGCAGCAACACAACAACAGGAAAAACACGCTGAAATATAATTCTTTTATTCAAATTAAATAATGTATAGTTAAAGCGTGGGGTGACACAGAGACTGTAAGTTCCAACAAACTGATCAAAGAAAGCAAAAAAAGTGGCTTGATCTAAAGGAGGTTGTCAAATATCACTGAAAACAAGCTGAAAGCTGCTAAACCTGCACTAAAAACTGACAATACAGAAAGCGTGCTCTTTTTTAAAACAATCATACCACAAAATACCAAAAACATGCAATTTGAGACTGAAACTTCATCAGCTCAAGTGTACAAAGGAGGAAATGTGGAAGTGCTGTAAATTCAGAAAATGGATTCAGATGCAAAAAATAAATGATCAAGAAATTTGCTCCTTCTGCCCCTAGTGGCCACAGATAGCTTTAACACAACTAAACCGACGCAGCACAAAGACAGTAAGGCTACAAGAAAACACTCAAACTCCACTAAATATTTAAACTCAACTGTCTTTCTCAGTCTAACATCTTGTCACTCCTTATAAACCTTTGTTCCCCTCAAGAGCCATAAAACAGCTAACTAAAGCTAGCTAATTAAAGTTAATTAAAGCAGGTGAAAGGTAGCTAGTAGTACTTATATACAGTATAGAGCACAGTCTATGTATTGTTTATGAGTAGGTACATATTAATCATTAATAACAGCACAAAATGGGCTTGAACTAATATACAGAGTTTGGCTAAGAGTCTGCAAACTTCACCCAACTTTTCTCAGCTGATTTTTTTTTTCTTTTTGCGTGCTTAGAGAAAAGTGCGTCTCGAGGTGATGAGGCCCTCGATAGGTAAGGACATTTTGTGTAGTCCCCACTTTTTCCAAGACCTGTTTGAGGGTTAACACTCCAGTCTAGGGTTGAAGGTTAAAGCCAGTATTTACGATCTAATTTTTTCACGTCTGGCCTAATTCAGTACTACTAAATGTACTTTAAAATTTTTATATATTGATGTAATCGTTGCTACTGTCTACAGCTAAATGATTATTTGGTATTAAGTCCTCATTTGGCACAAAAATGTGGACACAAAACAAATAGTCCTTCAGCATTTAGACAAATGAGGTAAGCATTATGGTCTTAGTCAACTGTAGGTTTACTGTCAATTTTTTTCCCCAGCAGTGCAACTTAGTTGCTCAGCAAAGAAAACACAAATTTGGACTTTATTATCATAAAGGCTTTAATTTTGGAAGAGAGACACTTGTTTCCTGTGCTGAAGTCACAGCATAGGGGCGACTGTTCACTGCCAGCACAGAGCAGGGGGAATAATTCAAGCCTCCAACAACTCTCTCAACGTACATATATTATCTAATTTTGTTTTAATATAGACATGAAAACAAAAAGCAAACAAAAAAGTGCCTATTCTGTACGGGACTAAAGGGAGTGAATCTGTCAACGCGAGACTCGGGATGTTTGGATGGAGAAATGTTTCCACGCTGTTTGCTCAAAGCTCACAAAGAGAACTTTTGTTTTTGGCCTTTTTGTGTCTCCATAGAATCACACACACACACACACACACATGCACACGCACACACAACATTACAGGCATTCCTCTGTGAAGTTGTGTTTGTAGTCAGAGCAGGTGCAGGCTGGGCAAAGAGTGTGTGTGTTATTTCATGTCTGTGGTCTTTGACATAGAGCATCATCATTTAGACAACCAGAAAATTGTGCATTGTTTATTTATTTTTCTCCCATATAAAAATATGTATATAAGTATTTAAGTCATTTTTTTTTCTGTCACATAGTGATACAGGCTGGGAGCGTTATTGTTACATATACTGAACCGCTATATATGTAAATTTACTATAGAACAATATATATATATATATGTATGTATATGTGAGTGTGTGTGTTAAAAAAAAAAATCACCAACCACATTCCAACAGTATTTATTAAAGAAGACACATTTTACATTGATAATAATGAGGTGCTGACCTTTGACCTTTCAAAATTTTATAAAAACATTATGCTAAAAATATAAATACTAACTACAAAAAAAATAAAATAAAATTAATTAATATTTTTGTATATGTTCAAAAATTTACAGGATACATTTTATATTTAAACCAGTAACATTTACTCAATCATATAATCTAAATTTATTGTAAATAAAAAGATTCAACAGCATCTGTAATATTTGTTGAATTGTAAAATTAATTTTGAATCATTGTGTTATTAAGAACATTTTTAAAATGTTACTACAGTTAATGTTTTAAGACTTTTGTGGAAGGCGTTAGGCTCAAACACAAATCAGAAAGTATACTGAACATTTTCACACCTTACACTGAATTACATATGTTGTAGACTCGTCTGTACTGATTAATATAGGATATAATCAATGAGCAATTATTTAGAATAAAGTATTTTATCACCTCAGCGTTGTCCTTTAACGTTTAAACGTTCGCTCCTTTAAACTAAACGATTTTAATAAGTTTAACTTACACAAGAGCATCCTGCAGAATCAACACACACAGTTGCTGTAGATGACAAAAAAAAATTACCCACATTTTTTTGAAAAGGAAAAATAAAGACCAAGAACCCGAGTGACAAAAAAAAAAGAAAAGAAAAAAGAAATCCTTCTCAAATTATTTCAGAGTTCAATTTACTGCATTAAAGAGACGACGACAAGCAGCTCTGCTGGCTGCTGGAGGCAGGAATGAAAAGACGCTTCAGCCTCCTCGCCGTTGCTGTTGGCAGCAGTGTTGGAGGCCGGACCATTCGGAGGAAGGGAAAAAAAAAAGAAAAAAAAGAAAGAAGAGGAGCAGGAAGGATTTCTGAACAGACACCCGAATGCTGAGCTCTAAAAATCAAATGGGAAAACTTGCAGGAAAATTCTTTGATCCGAGGTTAAAAATAAGCAGCTGACGGGCTTTATAGGTTCAATCCCCGCAGCAAGGCACCAACTATGAATTGCATATGGAATGTTTTGTAAGAAACAAGAAACAGTCTGGTAAGAAAAAAGGAAATCTGCATGCCCTGCTGGATTCATGCAAAAAAAAAAAAAAAAAGCCTCAACACATACTGTATTATTTACTTAAGAAAAATGACAACTGCAAAGCAGCTGTTTATTGTGGTGGTTTTAGCCAGGCAGTACAGGGCAGTACCAGGTTACCACATGTACACATGGTACCATGTGTACACTCAGGATTGCACTACACATGTGGACATGATTCATCTTTTACAAAGGGCCAAACAGTTTGGACATATACTGCACATCAATATGAATATAGATACACAGAGCAGAGGAGAGCGTCTATGCTGCAGGGATACAAGAACTATGCTAAAGTTTCGTGTATTTTATGGGGATTAATGTAATGATGTATTTGTAGATTTGCCACAGCAGAACAGTTAGCTGTTAGCTGCAGCTGAGACCTGTTTTTTTAGCTTATACTTATTAACATTTTGATGAATGTGCACAATAAAAAGTCATGCTGTATTTGCCACTAGCTGTTCCTGGTTGTTTGCACGCTGATGCTGTTTAGGCTACAATCGCTGGACACACAGGACGACATGAAGATCAGACGATGTTGCCGTTTTCTGTTCTGGAACGTTGTGTCTGCTTCGTAAAGTGTGCGTTTTCCTGTTTTTCTCAGAAACACAAAGTTTAAATCTCTTCTTCCTTCACTAAAACGTCTAAAGTACATCTCGAACCCAAACAGGAGTGATTATGAAAATGAACACCTGTCAGCGATGCTTTTTCAGAATAAAAGCCAGAGATTGAGGCGAGGCCGGGCGCTGAAGCCACCTCACGGCACGACAGAGCCGCGGCCGCGTGCGATTCAAAGACACCGAAAATAAAACCTGAGCGCGTTTAAACCCCACAAAGCTCTCGGTTCACTTTCTGCTCTCCCGCACACCCAATGCTGGTGCCAAAAAGCCGGTGGAAAGCGCCTCGGAATTTATTTTCCAGCAGGGGAACCAACCTCTCCATTTCACAGGCACTAGGTCCTCTCCTTGTTCATTTTCTCTTGATGTGAACGGGAGGAGAAGGCAGGATTAGTCACATCACAGAGGTGGAAGCAGACAGAGACACAGCAGAGAGAGGAGACAGCTCAGAGTACCACAGGCATGAAGACGAAGCGAGCGCGGGGAGAGATCCAAAACCCGGATCACCTGGCTGTTGACACGAGACTTTTACAGCTGAACGACGTAGTCAGACACGAGTGTGGTGTTTTTAATCCACCGCGTGAGTCATAGGAAGGTCAGAGACGGAAACTTCTAACTGGCCAATAAACCATCAGCTGCGAGCTACCCAGCAATGGGAGTTCACACATAGAGCCGTCACGTAAGGTTACTCTGAGTTCATGATGCACTTAATGAACTCAAGGCACTGCGCTATATAAATAAAGCTGAGTCGAGATGTTTGCTGATTCAGAGGGACAGTAAAAAGTGATGGACACGGCTGGGACGTGCTTGATGGCACCTTGTGAGAACTTCCGTAGGTTTTTATTGGCTTAAAGTTGTGGCAAAGACAATCCCAACTAACCAGCGTCATCACGTCATGTTGCATCTATGCTACAAGTTTGCAACAGCAGATATGCCATAAGCGGAACATAATGTCACACAAGTTGCCTCAAACCTGCATTCTTTATAAAGTCCAGCAGTAAGAAAACACTTTATGAGCTACATTTCTCATTTAAAGACACGCTAAATACAACATGAAGTCAATTTTTAGAAATTCGTCCATCGTTCATACAGTCTATGGTCAGCTGGTGTCTGCAGAAATTTTAATCTTTAGTTTTTAGATTTAGTCGCCGGTTAAACAGGGTTCATTTGTGCGACTCACACTTGAGATCAGCGGCGTCGCTCAGGTGCTACCAAAGTAAGATTTGGTAAATGAGCAAGTACGGTAGCTGAAATGAGCTTCATTAGGATTTATCCAGGATCTCAGCAAAAATCCACATTTTTCAGGGCTGAATATAAACAGTACGAGCTGAGATTGGTCAGATTGGTGCTCTCGCAGAATATTCGAGATCGGCCTCAATCAGAAATCCCACTGTTTACTCATCAGGCCTTTAGTGTGTTCTAGTAGATTTCAAAAGGCTACATATTCGCTCAGATCCTTTTATCTTAAAAAATAAGAAGCAGAATTTCCAAAAGTCCTCGCAGGTCCTGAAGTGCCACAGATTGTGCGACTGGCATCAACAGCCACATTTACAGGGATTTACGGGGATGTGCCGTCACTAAAAACATGTATGCTCACTCCTGACTGTCAAAGATTGAAAATTTGATGTCTCGATGTGAGATCTGTCCAATCCTTGTTTTGTCTAGCCTTGCGGTAAAGCCGTGACAAGATACGAAAGAAGACGATGGCTGCTTCCAGCGCTCTTCGCCGTCTTTACCGCGACATCTATAGCACTTGTTTAAGATTAGGAAGCTACAGCGAGCGTTCGCTTCAAATCAACATCGTTCGCTCGAGAGCGGCGTGCAGGACTCAGTCCCCAATCTGTGTCTGCAAACTGTACACATAAGAGCTTTTCAGCAGACCCTGCAAGCAACTTTTCTCGAAGAAGGAGAAGAACAAGAGGAAGCAGCACTGAACAAACAAGGTCAAAGTTGAAACAGATGGAGCGGTTTAAAGTTTTCACTGTTGCAGGGTTTGGTGTCTTTAGTTCTGGTATAGGAGAACAATGGCTCCCACTATAACAATGTTTTACACCCTAAATATTACTGTGATATCAAGATGAAGACAAATTCTGTTGCTGAGTTGAAGAAATGGAAAAGTAGCAGAAAATTACAAAAAACTTTTTAAACTTGGGACGAATCTTAACGGTAACTTCAGCGGTTTGTCATCACGTTTTATCTGCAAACTTCTTCCTCCCTGCTTTTCCTTTTTCCCCCCTTTTTCCCATCTCCTCTCCCTCCCTCCCTCTCCCTGTGCAAGCTGATGCAGACACAGAGAGGCGGAGGAGAGAGGGCAGGAAGCGGGGACAAAGCGGGCCAAGGCCACAGAAAGGCGGACTCCCGCCGAGCCAAAGAGCCATCCGACACGCCGTACATTCAGCCGTCGTTAACTGGCCATTAATGAGGTCACAGTCGAGGAAGAAACTCTCCACGTGTGCAACACCTCATAGTAAGAGATAGAAATGAATCTAATGAGCGCTCTGACAGAGCTTTGAAACGTTAAACTGCTGAATTTATACAATAGAAAATTACCGAAGTTAGATTGAAGATAAAAATGCAAAACGGGCAAACAAAGAAAACACAGAGTAAAAAAAGAACATTTTATTCTTTAGGTGAGAAAAAGTGAAACAGCTGCTTCGTCTCCTGTCCGTGCGTCAGGCCCCAGAACAGCAGCTGGGGTCAATCCAGCTTTAAAGGAACCAGAACTCACTGAACACTGATCAGTTTGTCTCCTGTTTGATCGTATTTACTGCCGAAGAACAAGAACAGGCTCAAACAGGCTCGAACAGCCGTACGGATCAAAAAGCAGCAAATCCTCGGAAAGTTCGGCGCGGTGCATTCCACCTTCAGGGAACTGACTGAGGATCAGTTTTTTCTCGGCCGATGGATGATCGTTCCTGCTTGTTCCTCTTCACACTAACTAATCGATATTTTGGAGAAACCAGTACAAAGTTAAGTCTACAAAAAAAACAAAAAAAACAGCTCATTTGTTTTCCAAACTCTGCTCCAGCTTCCATTTCTAAACGCAGGCGAGCAGAGTCTTTGTTTCCTTTGTTGGATTATTTATTCATAAATGAAACTCTTCTTCTTTTGATTTCTAAAAAGAAAGAAAAAACAAACAAAACAAAAACTAAACACAGGAGCGCGCGACAGACAGCCGACAGCTGTTTGTGTCCAGCTCGGCTCTGACGGCGTCTTCCTCTCCACAAACTTCCAAAGCCAGCTGATTTTTCTTTTTCCAGCAAGTTCGGAGTTTCTTTAAGGACTTCTGCCCTTTCAAACCTGCCGAAAAACTCATTCCAGCAGCGCTTTGGATCGGCCGCCCAGAACGCCACAAACAGAACCGAGCGAATCAATTCATTCTTAACAAATTAAAGAATAAAAGGAGGAACAAAGCAACTCCAAAAACAGCCTCCTTATATGTTCACATCCATGAACGTTTCAGGCATCATCTTGTGTTTTTTTACGCTGCCAGACGCCCAAAAATCAGACCTCAAATTGCCTAAAATGACTGTTTATCAACAGAAACAAAGAAACGGGAACCGACAACAAAAAAAGCCAACAGCTGTTTGTGTCCAGCTCGGCTCCATCATCATCACCACCACCACCACCACCATCATCATCGACACAGATTCACAAAGCCGGGCGACGCTTATTTTACCCTTTACCCACACAAACCCAGCTCGCTGATTACGAGCAGCTCGAGCGGCCTCCTCATGGCGCTCAGCGCAGAGACAACAGCTCGGGAATCACGTTTGAAACGGCACAAAAAAAGAGCACGTTATCACTTACCGAGGACGGCAAGCCGGGAGGGACCTTCCGCACTTTTTTTGTCTGAATTTCTGAAAGAGGAAAAAAACAAAACAATAAAACAATAAATGAGGGTTTACCAGGCAAAGTGGTTTTTATTTGTCTTTTAAAAGAAGCTTTTTTTTTCCTCCCGGTTATCTGAATTTAATCGATGAGCCGGAGAGGAACGAGCGAGGCCGATGTGTTTACAAAGGAAGCTTTCACTGCAAACAAGTACGACACAATAAGATGCAGAAAATACAAAGAAGGGACACACACACAAAAAACAGGGTCAAATTTTCCCCCCTCTTTGCTTTTATAAAAACAGGGGAGCGCAGCTTTTGACATGTTTATATTATTTTTCAGGGTTTCTCTCAAGGGGAGCGACGAGGCGCTCTATTAACCTGGAAGGTGAGACTTTGATGGAAAAATTAAAGAGCATCTTCTTTGGAAATTGGCCTGTGTGTGTGTGTGTGTGTGTGTGTGTGTGTGTGTGTGTGTGTGTGCTCTCAAGGCTAACACTACAAAGGCTCCACCACAGACACAATTGTCCTGCTTTTAAAAGGCTTCCCAGCATTTTTCTGCTCTTAAACACCTCTTTGAAAATGCGCACATACACGCACACAAACACACACACACTGTCTAAAGTGTCCAGGTTAAAACGGTTCACTCACATCACTGCAGGTGTGAATGAAGGCAGGTGATTATTGATATCCTGCTTTCAGTCTAATAATCTAATAATGAGCTTGAAGAATTAAAACGTTCAGGCCTCAAAACCCTCTGAGAGCAAACGTCCCGATTTAAGGTCACAGTTTATTTTAGCGTTAAATTCCCTTTTTACGGTTTTAAGATAATTTTACAGCCAAGGAAATCATCATCATTGAGACGCTTCACATGCAAAACCATTAATAAATATGAAGTACAGCATGCAACAGTGGAACTGCACATCAGTAAAAGTTTAAAAACACCAAAATTTGGGATTTTTTATTTATTGTGGGAGCCAAAGATTGTTGTTTATTATGAGAAAAATAATCAACACCAGTCCATCACCACAGCAGCACCATGAAACCTTAGTCATGCTCATTTTTAGCCTCTTTGGACAGATGGCTGTCCCAACACAATGTAACGCAACCTTAACCTACAACACACCTAAATCACGAGTCACTAAATGAGTGTAAAAATGTACCCAGCTGACTTCTGTGTGACATAGTGAAAACACAAAGAAATATTTGTGTTCGTATTTTTAGCAGCTTCTTAATCTGATATATAAAATATTCATTGGTCATCGATAAAAGCAGCAAAGGCTTCTGGTTTCTGATTGGCTGACAGGTTTCCACTGAAACACGCCTCAGACACGCCCTGCTCTGCATCACGGACACTTTTAAACTGCACGTGACCACAACAAAAGTAGTGATGCTCGAGCTTAGGTTAAAGTGCCTGCAGGCTGCAGGACCCTGATGCACTGCAGGACCATGTGATGATGAAGAGGTATTCGTGCTGTAGGATACTGCACTGAACTACATTAGGTTTAGCTCCCTAATAAACTGGCGCTGAGCCTGTAATGTGTTAGTTCAACATGTTTAATAGTTTCCTTCTTCGTGCTCTTTTTTTCAGTGCTGTGATAAAAAAAAAAAGGAGCTGCTGTGATGATGTGAATGTCTGTAACAAATATATTGTGTGTCTGTGTGCGCGGCCTCTCACCCATGGGGTCCATATGCAGCGCTCTCCTCCGCGGGTTGGAGCCGTAGTGCTGGTAGTACTGACCGGCAGGCTTAGTGGGCGACGCCGCGCCGGGACTCCCCAAGCCCAACTCGCCACCCAGTAACGACTGGACGAGAGACACCGAGACACACAGAGACGAGAATACAGAGAGAGAGAGAGTTAATCCAACTCATCATCAAGAAGAATCATGTGATCCTGTGGACCCGTGAATAGAGATGAAAGCGATGGTTATAAAGGCTGTAATACAGGAAATGGATACAAATCTTCACAAATAGATATATTTGATTTTTTTCTTTTAAGTTAATCAAGCTGATGAAACAAAGTCAATCTACTGGGGATGAATTTTAGCAGCAAATGAATACAGGGAGTAAAAAATGTTGGAGAAAATCAGAATAATTTAAATTGAATTTCAGGATGTTTGAACTGTTCCAAACTTCAACATCCGGACAAAAAAATACTACAAATTACTGGAAAGATTCAAAATATTGGTGGTTTAATGGAACAACAAAACAGAACATGGGAGGTATCCGGCACCAGGTATCCAGCACTGGCCGCTGAAATGTGGAGGTCGCCCGGGATGAAAGACTTCGACCACGTTACAGCACATTAGCGTTCACAGCGGCGCGCCACAGCTCTCCCCAAACCGCTGAGAATTCACCGAAATGTTGGGAATTTCTCTGCAACCTTGCAGTCGCTTGAGAGGCCATTTGGAGCAAGAGGGGAAAGAAATCATGGATCGATAATTCACAGCATTTTGGAGTTATTTGTAAAAAAAAAAAAAAAAAAACAGAACTGCTGTGATCTGAATGTGTGTATCTAAAATACTGTTTGCGGAAATACCTCGAACATCACAGAACAGAACCAGAACACATCGGCTCGTTAAACCCGCGTTTATTTATTAAGAAACAAAACAATGTGAAGCTGCTAAGAGTCACAATGAGCAACCTTCTGCTCTGCAGACCCACAAACTATGAAACACAACAGTCAGCTTATCCCCGTCGTCAGGCTAGAAACCTCCAGAACAAACGTCACAGCAGTAACAGCCTTCGAGTCTCTGCAGCGATCCTGCATGCAAAACAATGACTTCACCTCATTCAGGAGAAGGGTTAAAGGTCACAATCCTGAAGGCTAACATGTTGATAACACTGTTTAAGAACACTGAAGGCTGCAGCTCAGATAAGGGAGTTCACACCACGTGGAAGTTAGAAGATGCATCTGTAACACTGCTACCCAAAGCAAACAAAGCAGCACCTTTGATGGATGGTGTTCATCCCATGATAGAGTCACCCAGCAAAGTTTCCAATCATTACACCGATCCCACGTGACTCTTTTTGAATCTGTGTATCACTACAAACAAAGCAAATATTAGAATAATTGGTAGGAAGTAAGTTAAGAAGAAAGTAGATATATGGAAGTTCATTTATGCCAGTATTAAGAAACAATAATTTAAGGTAAAAAAGGAAAAATAAAAATCCAGCTGTCACGTTAACACTTAAAAATACATAAAATACACAAAATGTAAAGAATACCTCCAGTAACAAGTAAATATGCTATATGCACAGCTTTCTACACATCACATGACTGACGCTCAAAGCTCAGCCGCCGAAAGACAAATACACGCGGGGGGGGGGGGGGGGGGGGGGGGGGGGGGGGGGGGGGGGGGGGGGGGGGGGGGGGGGGGGGGGGGGGGGG
>JAVDPK010002013.1:236115-246901 GCA_034780415.1 Cichlasoma orientale
AAAACGACCCCCCCCCACCCCCCCCCCTTTGGATTCTCAAGACACCTCCTGGAGCCAAAGCCTACCTGAGACACCTCAAAGCGAGCTGATAAAGAGAAAGGACACGGCGGTTAGTGGTGGCATTTACCTCCATGGGAGCAGCCCCATGCTGCCCAGCGTGGAGACGCTCGCCTGACTTCTCCTCTCTGTCTAACTTCTCCCGCTTCTCCTGTCCTCCCTCTAAAGCTGTGACTCTGTTTACGGCTCAAACTTAGCAAACCGCTCACACATTGTCCCGCTAATTAAGTTCAATGATTTCGGCAGCAACAAGTGGCATCTGGGCCGATTGGGAGAGCAGAGAGCTGGAGAAGAAAAGGCGGAGAGGAGGATGGAGGAGAGGGTCATTTTTCTTTCTTTTTCTTTTACTTTTTGAAAGTGGGACAAAAAGTAAATGAGGAGGAAAGAGGTGAAAAAAGAACCTGCCTCCCCTCCCCCTCCTCCTTTAAATGGACTCCACCGTTAAAGTGTAGAGAGACACCCCCCACCCCCACCCAGCTTTCTCGTTAAGTAATTAGTGTGCAGCGTATTTAAAGTAGAGGGTGGAGGAGTGTGTTTAGAGTTGGAGGGGGGTGGTGTTTTTCGGCCCTATTCTGAATTCTGATCAGCGAGTCCGGCGGCTGAAAACAAGAGTTAGCTTGGCACTGCTGGGCCAAGGAAGGCTTTTCTCATGCTAAGCAGGGCCTAAGTAGGCCAATTACAGGGCCAGCCTCGGTCTTGGAGCCATTCTCCAGCTTAAAACAAAAGGGCCCTTGTCTTAAATAAAGTCAGTCACACACACAGAGAGGCAGAGGGAGTCAGACACAAAGGCACACAGTCACACACCATTTCAGTCATGCAGTGTGTTTCTGTGTGTGTGTGCGTGTGTGCGTGTCGTCGGGGGGTAAAAGGAGGTTCCCACTAAAACAAAAAGGGTCTCATTGATTGTGGTCGCTTTTCTTTCTTTTCTGTCCTTTTCTTTCTCTTTCTCCCCGTACTCCAGCATCGAGCCAGGCCGGCCGGTCGCCCCGGCAACTACACAAGCGGGAGGAGAGAGCAAATGCGCGTTTGTGTCGCCGTCCGCGTCTCGTCGCCATTTATCTTACGCGCTTATCCGCTCGCAGCGGATTCAGACGCCGAGGCGCAGTCCGGCGATCTGGCGTGAAGTGACTTGTGTGAGAAAAAGACGCAGTATTGTGACCTTTGACCCCTCGGTGAAGGTGACGTTCCAAAAAAAACACTGAACCTTTCGTTTTCCATCGTGGAAAAAATTTCTGCCTCAAGAAGAAGAAGCGCTCGTGATTTTTCTTTACTTTTAATCAGCTTTCGTCCTCCAGAGGAATCCAACATTTCAGCATTTCAATTTTATTCGTCTCTTTTTTTTAAACCTGCTCTGTCACATTTTAGAGCGTCTTTACTTTGATGATGCAGAAAGTTTTTATTGTGTTTGCTGTCGTTATTTTTTACTCCAAGATGTTTAACCTGTTTCATGTCTTGCACTTTTGCACGTATTAAGATGATGTTTGTTCACATAAATACACTTCGGACTGTCGGGGTTATTTTTTTTTGATTGCCGCTGAATGTCAGAACTCCTTACAATGGGAAAACAGTCTGATTAATACTCCAAAAATGTGTTTTTAATCCTATTTTAATAGGATTCACATAACCAGAATAAAGTTACAAAAGTAAGTGGACAAACACAGATCTATTTAAAGAGAATGATGACAGTCAAACCAGCACCTTAACAGACCCAGGGTGATTGGGCCTAATTTCCAATGAACATCATGACGCGCCCATTAATACGAAGCAGCCACAGTTAAAGAGAAGCCATACCTTCCTCCGTTTCTGCACTTCGGCCTAAAAATATCAGAATTCAGCCAATTCAGTGTGCAGCTCCTCCGGTGGTCCGTTTCTTCTGATTGTTTTCTTTAAAAAAATGCTTTCAATGATTACTACAATGGTACTACTAATATATAACTTTTAAGCTCGTCTAGGTGACCCTACAGTATATGGACAGTAACTAGCAATAAAATTTCACCATCAGTTGAATATTTTCTTTCTTCTGCCGTGTTTTTGTGTAAAAAACAAACATTCAGATGAATTTAGCCAGTCTGTCTGACAGTAGCAGGATGGGCTAGCCGCTGTGCAGTGATGCTGCATGCTGATGTTTGGTAGGTATAATGTTTACCATTTAATTCAGTGCTGTTGGATGCTAATAGTTAGATCAGAGATTTATTCAAACTGAAAGGACAAATCAGAGCATTATGAAAACCATGACATCATAGCTTGTATTTTGACTGCAGTCCAGTCAACAATAGTTCAGTCTGGACTAAAGTGATGCACGTACTGATGTCACTGCACGAGCTAAAAACTGCAAATATTGTTTTTACTTTCAGTTTTTTCCCCTTTTTGAAACCAGAATAACACTCGTAAAATTACAGTGTGCCAATAGGCACGCCGATGAGCAGCTTGTTGGACCAATCGGCTCACTTGACATTTGTGCGGCGCTTGCGTCGGCTCCTCTGTGACCTACAGTTACCCACGGCTCCCCGCGCCGAGTTCACCTACAGGGATTTATCTTCATAGCGTTATCATCCCAGCTGTACTCTCCCGATATAATCGTCAGGTTCACTCCTCCCCGCTCGTTCTCCTGCTTCTGTTTTACTTTCTACATTATCATGTTTTCTCTCCGTCATTATCTTCCTCTATGTGTGTGTGTGTGTGTCTCTGTACAACACACACACAGGGCTCTGTTTCTCGCAGAGCTGACTGGGCTCCGGTACCCAGCTGCTCGCAGAGACGATATTAACTAAGATAGATTACCAGAGAGAGAGGGAGAAAGGGAGAGGAAGATGCATAGACACGGGCGGAAAGAGAGAAGCAGGGCTGAAATGCAGAGGAGGAAAGCGAGCGACAAAAGGAAATGGAAAGAGAGGACATGATAGGAGGAAAAGACGAATAAAAGAAGGCAAAGAGTGAGGGAGGAACAAAAAGCACGGAACAAAGTAGCTGGCATGATGGATGGCCGACTTGCTTCAACAAGCTCAACATTTCTCATAAATACAAGTGCTTCCTATCTCTCCCCTCAATCGCTCCCTCTCCCACTCGACCGCTCCGTCCTCGTGTGACTGAAAAAGCAAACGCTCACGTGTCATCAATTTCCACCATCGCAGCCATGAGAGACAGACAGAGAGAGAGAGAGAGAGGGAGAGAGGGAGAGAGGGAGGCAGGAAGAAGTCATTAATTACCAGGAAGTGCTGGCGAGGCAGCGGCGCACCTGTACGCCAGCTTCGCTCCAGCTGACACACACATGTGTATACACAAAGACAGACGTGCGCACACTCCTGAGGGAGAGGGGCCCTCAGGCTGCCGCCACAGACAGTGAAACCAGCCGAGACAAGTGGAATCAAACCGGACGCTCACGTGCGAGAGCACAACTACCAGCGGCTCGTAGCTTGAGCCGTTAAAAGACTCAAACGATAAAGAAACCGCCGCGAACCGCTCGACCTGCATCACAAGCAGCACGTGCTCCGAACGTTCCCAACATTTATTGCTTTATGGGAATCTTTGATTGATCTTACGCGGACTTTAAGTGGCATATGCTGCATATTAATTAACTCGATGGTGACATTATATAGTTTATATTACTTTTTGATTTACTGCTAGCGTTTATTAATCAATAAATCAAACTTCAAACTTTATTGTGGCATCAACACGGACAGATTAACCACACAGGAGAAAAGTAGCGTAGCACATGAAGCTGTGCACGCACAACAGAAGCAGAGCAACTATTTACAGCATTTTCACCCTTCCTGACTGCTTGGTTTCTTGCATTGTTCTCTTGCTCACATAGAACACAGGTAGGTATGGAAAGCTTTGCTCCCTTTAAAAACTGTATTTTGTATTTATAATATTAAAATTTGATGATCTGAAACGTTCAAGTGTGGGAAATGTGCAAATGATTAGCAGCAGCTCTTGGGGGCGGTATTTCAGGCTCCAATGAAACAAACAGGTAGTCTTTCTTAAAGTGTACCCAATCACAGGACCCGCCCATCAGTCTATTAACTTCCAGTGTGGCCAAGACTCGCCGTCCCGAACGCAGGTCATGATTTACGAACTCAGAAAGTCAAATCGTCTTCAGATGATAAGCGATGGTTTTGAGATTGCATTTCACCAGATGTGTTCCCTCTTTTACTCTCCACATGAACTGTTCATTAGGACGCAGCCAAAGCTTGTTATGATGTGATTCATCAATAGAAATCAGACTACAAACATAAACTGGAAAGATTCTGGTGCCATCAATCTTCTTTTTTTTTTACAGATTCTGCAGTCACGTGCACATGTCTGTGCACCGAGGCCAAAGTTTACCCAACAAAGCTAAAAGTGGATCTGTTACTCATGGGCCGCCCCGGAATGGCTTTTACCAGCTGTTCCTTTCTTTTTTCCATCCATCCACCCATCCATCCATCCATCCATGTCAGGGTTGCAGCTAGTCTATCAACCATTCACACCTGTGGGCAATTTAGAGTCACCAATGAACCTCATGTGCATGTCTTTGGCCTGTGGTTGGAAGCCAGAGTACCCGGAGAGAACCCGCGGAGAAACAGGGAAAACATATAAAGTCCACACAGAAAGGAACAGCTGGCCGGTGGATCGCTGTGAGGCAATGGTGGCAACCACCACACCACCACGCTGCCCTTTTCTTTTTTCCTTCTTCTTCTGCAGTTGAAGAGAAAATGTTCAAATGTAACCAGGCTTCCATTTGTTGTTTGGTCAACAGCATCAGCTGTACCACTGCACCATGAAGGAGACTTTTTGCAGCACTGCAGCAGAGTCAGTTCAACTCCAGTTTAAGTTACACAAACCTCTGAGTCAGTACTACATGATGAGACCGAAAAATTGGTCCTTATTTCATTTTCTGTTACAGCTGTGCATATATCTTTAAAGTAAGTATTCTTAAAGTAATCATCTCATATATATGTATGTATGTATGTATATATATATATATACATTATATATATAAATATATATATATATACATTATATATATATATATATATATATATATATATAAAAATATGCAGTGAGCTTTAAAAGAAATACATTAATTAAAACTTTGATTGACAGAGTAAGAAAGAAGACAATAAAAGAAGCAGACTCCAAAACATTTCTGCATGATTTTCTTCTTCTTCTTAAAACAACATTATCAGTGAGCGTCTTCAATGATGTGTTAATTTTTTATGTGATGAATTGTTTCATGCCATCTGCTGGATATGATAGAAAGAAATGGCTTTTTAAAAGGACAAAAAGTATAAATGTTATTTTTGTTCTTTGTGTCAGTGGTTGACTGCTTCAGGCTGACAGCTGAGAGGGAGTGTTGGTGGATCCTGCAGCTCTACATCTCTCTTCAAAGAGCTGCAAAGTGAAGTGGCTGCTGGTTGTGGAAGAAGTGTTTTTCCTCATTCTGGTTTCCCATTTCAAGCTCTTCTTTAAATGATATCCTTAATGTGGCTGAACACAGAGGTAATGGTGCTACAGCCGTGTACAAGTTTAGCTTTATATACCACACTGGCGTAGTGGACAGGCCTAAAGAGGGCTGGATGTTGCTCTCAAGGACATCACGTGCTCTGAGGAACCGGCAGGTTAAAGGCCATTCGGTGCCGCCTGTAATGAGGAGGAAAGTTCTGGGCTGCGTGGCTCGAGCAGAGAATACAGTGGAGCAAGTTAGAAGTCAGTCTTAGAAAATGTAGAAACCTAGAAACTGCTTGGAGTCTCTCGGACCGGTCGGCGACCCCGCTGGCAATGTGCATTCTCCAGCTGACTCGCAAGTGGTTGCTGCCTGTCACTGGGTCAAACTGGTTGCAAAGAGGGTGCTGCACCAAAAAGCTCCTTGTGATTGGTTGTTAGAACATCGCTGCAGTCGGCTGTAGTTGTCCATGCACACTATAGGTGACCATGGCAATCTGCTAGCAACCAAAGCAATCACAAGGTTACGGTGCAGGACTCTATAGCTCTTTGCAGCCAATTTCACCTAGCAACACCAGCAAACATTCAGCAACTGGTGAAGAATACACATTTTTCTCTAGCGACCAGAGTTTACCAGCATGTTGCTGACCAGTTGCAAGGCCAGTGTGACTTTGGCCTTAAGTCTACACATGCTAGTAAGCACGTGGTTAATTGGTATTCAGGTTATGACTGAATCCTTGGACAATTTTCTCCTCTGTCTTTAATTTTTCATATATGAAGAATCCCACTGTTTGGAGCATCAACTTCAACTTCTGCTAGGATCAGATGCATAACCTTCTTTGTTGCACAATTAATGTAACTCAGTCCACGAGGATGGAAATTAATTTCAAGTTTGAACAGCCAACACAATCCAAGAAGCGGGCCGAGCCAATCATATTGCAGGACTGCCATGACAACATAAGCACACAGAGAAATATCCAATAATATAAATGCAAAAGAGTGTGTCATTTAAAATGATGCTGGACCAAGAAAAACCTGAGGGACCGATCACACACACACACACACTGCAGTAGCGCTGGAAGCAGCGAGGGATCCACTCGCAAATGACAATTTCCTCCATCTTCTAACTGCTCCAAACAGCCAATAGCACACACTTTCACTCAAACACACACACACACACACACACGAAGCAGTTCAAAGCATTTCTCCTTAATTAGCGTTCAACGCTTGGCTTGACAAATAAATAGTGATCATTTAAGAACACTTAGAGAGGAATCAGACAGCACATTACACCTCACAATATCTGGCAGCTTCCTGGATGCAATTACGGGGGGATGGGGGGAGAGTTAAGGATGAAGGAGGGAGAGGGAAGGAAAGAGGTAAGAGATAGAAGCTTAAAGTGAGAAAGCAGAGAAAGGAATCTCGAAGGAAGGATTTTAAAAGAAAGGAGGAGAGAATTAAAAGGAGAGGACAGCGAATGTGGAGCGAGTGAGAGAAGGAAAGTTTGGTATGAAAGGAAAAATTACAGATGCAGGAGGTTAGAGAGGAAGAAGAGAATGAGCAATGACAGAGGAACCGAGGGGAAAGGGAGGAAGAAGGCTCAAAGTTGATGACAACTGACAAACAAGTAGGGAGAAGAAAGAAAGGAAGTGGAAGGATGACAAGGAAGGAATGAGGGAGGAAACAATAAGGTAAAATAGACGGGACAAGTAAGGAAGAAGGTGAAGAAGGAAAAACACATATAAGCACAGAGGAAAGAAAAAGGTGGGCGAGCGGGAAGGAATGAGAATAGGAAAGGAAAAGTCACAAGGAAAGAGAGAAACATGACAAAGAGGAGAAATCCAGGAAGAAAGATGAGGAAGAGAAAAAGAGGACAAGAAGGAGAAAAGCAGAATAAAGAGAAGAGGAATGGAAAAGATTAAAGCAAGAAAAATGTGCAGAAAGAAGAAAAAGATGGAATGAAGAGGACGAGTACAGAACAACAGAAAGGAAAATAAAAAAAAATTAGGAGGAGAATGGAAGGAGGGGATCACGAAGGAAGAACGAGGAGGAGACTGGAAAGAATAAATGATGGATGGAGAGACAGGTTTATATTTAGAGATGAAAAGAGAGATGAAAATGAAAAATAGGCTTCCCTGCAGTGCCATCTTGAACTGATCACTCCCATCGTGCCTCAGTCCCAGCTGCCTTTACTTTGCAGCTCTGGAGTCATTATAACCAGGAGCAAAGAGAACAGAACCAGAGCTCGGAGAACCGATCTTCTCGTCTCCCAATCAAACACATCCTCCGAGTGGGCCGCAGTTCCTCTATCGCAGCTTCGGGAAAACCGCGCTGACGGGAACGAGCAAAGCCCCGGAGTTCCTCCCCAAACGTGAAGATGATGATTCGTTTCCGTACTCAGATACTTTCAAACACCAAACTTCTCAAACGCATTAATTGTGGACATTTTTACATATCGGTCCATTAAGGAGAAATTAAGCCCTAATGATGCACAGAAACGTCTGGGATACGAGGCACTTGAAAGAAAACTTAATATGACTGCACGACTGCAATATGGCTCCTGTGAGGGCGGAAATAAACATATCCATTTAATCTGTTCTCACTATGATAACAGTTAATAGTATAGTTAGTTAATGGAATAATTGGCTTTTTTAAACTCTCGAGAAATCTCTTGGGGCTCGGATCCTAGATGGGCCTCTTTGAATCTTAATAAATGAGCTTCTTCTCCCTGAGTCACACTTCCTGTTGTTTTCCTCTTTGGAAAAGAATCCCATTTGAAGCGCCACAAAAGAGAACAGACAGACAGACAGAGAGTGAGACATGCAGGAGAAAAACATAACGTGCAGTCAACTTTGCACCATTACAGTGCTGCAGGGAGCTCGCGGCCCCGCATCGAGCTAAACACGACGTCTGCCGCCAGCTCCACCTGGCTGGAGGACGGTGCTGCACATTCCACAGGAAATCCCATCAAAGCGTCATGAAGCCAGGATAAATATATAAGCCTACGCTGTCCTAATAAAGGCTCTGCGAGCTCTGAGTGGGCGATCATTGATTTTACTACACGGGCTGTAATTTATTGATTTGTTATTAGAGCAGGTAAGTGGAGCAGTGCACTCTCCTCACACGGCACGCTGGATGTAAATGTGGCTTATATTCATTTTTGCTTTAATAATGATCAGAATGATCCGTACAAGTCATATTATGAAGACATGCATGCATATTTCTCCTTGTTGTATTCAGTGCTGCTCTAAAGGCTCAGGGCTTAGCTGGCATTATTATTAAAAAGAAACACGCTTGTTTCCCGGGATTCCCGGGAAAACTGGCTTCACAGCTTTTAAAATGTCAGATTTTCAGGCAAAATATTAAACCCCAGTTTTTGTGCATTTAAGGTTAGCGTATATCCTCCTGCAGCTGGGTCTATAACCCCAGTGTGGCCAACGCTCTGCTGAGATTTTGCTGCTTCTTTGCTTTTACTTTTAAAGTCATACAAAAAAAAAATCCTTTGAAATGTCCAAGGCCTGGACTGCAATTCATTCTCATTTAAAGGAGGTTCAAGGCCTGTGGGGTTCAGGAAGTTGTTGCTTCGTCTGTCACAGATAAGAATCCGAGAGGAGACCTGCAGAGCTGAGCTCTGATGAAGGGAACACACATGAAAAAGATCAGCTGGCTTTTCCACAGCTCGGAGATCAAGACTGGATCGCTCGTGTGTGTGTCTGTGTGTGTGTGTGTGTGTGTGTGTGTGTGTGTGTGTGTGTGTGTGTGTGTGTGTGTGAGAATTAGTGCATCAATTGTTGGTATATGTATGTCAGCGTCTGTGTGTGTTTGCATTAAAGTTTTAGCAGTGTTTTGTGTGGATGTCTGCGTGTAAGTGTGTGTGTGTGTGTGTGTGTGTGTGTGTGTGTGTGTGTGTGTGTGTGCGTTAGCTCTGCAGTGTAGATGTGACAGCTCAGTTCTGTTCTGTGTCTGTTACCAGCTGTTGTACCTCACTTGCAATTTGTGTGTGTGTGTGTGTGTGTGTGTGTGTGTGTGTGACAGCATACTGTTTGATGTTAGACACATCAGAAAGGAGAGAGACAACGTCACAGACAGAGAGTAGCTCCCTGCCGAAAACTTGTTAAATAAACAGAGTCGACTGCTGCATGAATCAATCAAATAATTTTCACAACCGAATGTAGCCACACAGAGCAGCGAGCACACCGGGGTTCTTCTCAGCGCTTCATTTTCTTAGGAGCAAGAACAGAAGAAGGAATAATCCTAACAGGAGTGTCCGCGGCCACACCAGCAGCTGGGAGGCTGCATTGTAGCACTTTGTGCTTTAAACTACATGCAAACATCAGCGTGCTCGGATGCGGCGGCAATCTACTGAAAGCAAAGACACAACAAACATCATTACAATTAGTTTAATTTCTATGAAAGTGTTCTAAACATGAACTTTGTATACATACAGTATGTGGTGGCCTGATGCTGCACGGCAGTGCCAAACATTTGTTTGCGTACAAGAACACGAATTGTTCTTTACTTGAAACTTTGAAACAAATCTTTTGTCGTATTTAAAGGGAAGCCTGTCAGGACCAAACCACAATCGCTCTTTAAACCTGATCAATGGCGGATGAAATGATGAATGATGCACCTTTAATGTAAACGTAGTAACCTACCAAAGAAGGACTAAATATGTCTATTTTGAATGAACAATGAGAGCCACCACCTTAGTGCTAGAGTTCAACAGTCACCAATGGATTCATATGATCCGCTGCAGGTGTTATTTATATATAACCACTGGCTCATGATATCGAAACCTATAATTTCATTGGTGCTGTACTGACTGTGTGCAACCCAACTGACTATTGAGACTAGCTCTATCTATAACAATGTCTGTATCATAGCTGTTCTTCTGCTGCACTACGACTTCCCAGCATTTCTGGATCACACTGCCCCCTTTAATATAAAAATAAACCACAAAAACAGAGGACAGCTGTCAACAACTGGAACTGAAGGAGCCCAGCAGCTACAGCGCATCACGTCACGTTCACACTGGATGATCCCGACACTGTGAATGTGCAAAATGAACAAAACGGGCACAAACTGTGAGCTGTCACTGCTGAGTTTGTGAGTCCAGCAGTGCGTGTGTGTCTCTTCATGATCAATAGTAAAAAATAAAAGTGTCGATCTCTGCGGCCGGTAAATGAGAGCAAATGACAGCTGAGAGTCTCCTGAGAGAGCCGAGCAGCTGTGTGTGTGTGTGTGTGTGTGTGTGTGTGTGTGTGTGGGTGTGTGTGTGGGTGTGTGTGTGTGTGTGTGTGTGTGT
>JAVDPK010002013.1:247001-257012 GCA_034780415.1 Cichlasoma orientale
CGTGAGAGAGGCGCGCAGCTGTGTGTGTGTGTGTGTGTGTGTGTGTGTGTGTGTGTGTGTGTGTGTGTGTGTGTGTGTGGACCTGGAGAGCAGCTGTGAGTGGAACATCTCATGCAGAGGATGGAAGGATAGAGGAAGAGAGACGAGTTAGACAAATATGATATAATTTGTCGGGGTTGCACACAGGAGGATGAGAAGTAACAAAAGCCCCCGTCTGGTCTTGAACCTTCTCAATTTTTTCTTAATTTTTCTGCTCTTATTTTTGATTGGTTAGAGGCCTATAGACGCATCATAGCATCAAGGCCCAGTCACTGCATGAGAAAACCGATTTTCAGCCTGCAAACGTCACCGATCGCTGATGATTAACAGCTGCAGAAACAGAAACAAATTATCTGTTTTCCTGTTTTTGTGTTTTTCAAAGACTCTCAAAAATATTATAATTTTTTCCTCCACTGATTTGGTGCATTTCGAACTTCTGTGCTGTCAGGCTCCTAATCCACAAACACAACGGTCTGCAAAACACTTAACACAAGCACAGACACTGACTGCAGATTTTACCCGTTTACCTGAGAGATCTCTGCTCACAATATTTCTGTCCTGCTTCTAAACCTGTTCCTGTGCCAAAGCTACAGTAACACCTAGTTTAGCAGCACACACCCAAAGTGATGTCACACCTGCTGGCGCGCGGCATGCTGTGATGTTGTTTTTGAAAAGTTTGACCATTTGCTTCCTGTTTCAGCTTCCTCAGCTCCTATACTAGCCACTTTTTCAAGTGGTGACCCATATCATTGAGGAGAGTATTACAGTGAGTGTGGGCGCCACAAGTACCAGTATAAATGGTTACGGGGCTGTGCTGATCCAAGCGGTTAGCTTAGCATAAATACCTTTCTGTGAGTTTGTTACCAGGCGAGTACAAAAGATGCAGAGAGAGAAGGAAAGTAGCTACAGCAGGTCTGCAGAGACGATTAAAATGCAAGAATAAACTGTCACAGTTTCTGTAGGCCCGTCTGTAGTTAAGCTGCTGTAACTGAGCAGCAAATAGTTTAAAGCAAGTTATGAAAATGGAAATCGTAACAACATTTATAGATTCATCTTAACAGGAATGCATCAAAAGTGTAAAATTTGCATCATCTAATAGTTATTGTTTGCTTTGGTTTACTTTGCATAAACCTGTTCACACTAAACTGTTATAAAATAGAAACACTGTATTCTTTTTTTTTTTTTAAATGTACAAATGGTGCAATAAAGATGTGGCCTATCAGGAGAGGCTCCAGTCAAAGCAGCGTTATTAATATTTCCCTGCATGTAACAGTCTTTGACTCGCCCTTGTATTTTCTTGGTGGACCAGCTGTTGGGGGCTTGTACTTCCTGCTGCAACACTATTGGTCAGAAATGAGCCAATGGGGGTGAGAAGACAGACTGAATGAATGCGATGATGAACACACACACACACACACCCTAAGTAACCAAATTCCACTGTAAAGCCTAAGCACAGGAACCGTCGGCCTTCCACAGGGGACACACACACACACACACACACACACACACACACACACACACACACACACACACACACACACACTTGGCCTCCATACTGACACATTCCACAGATCCTCAGTATTGCATTTTTACAGGCAGAGGCAGGAAGACATGGGCAGCAAATGAGAGACCGAGCCGGTATGAAAATAAGATAAACATGAACTGACAGAGAAAATCAGACAAATTACACTTTTAAATTACCTGTAATTATTTTAATGTTTTGTAGTACCCTTAGAGGTACTCTGCAACTAATGCAGTGGGTCACAGGACAGAAGCACAACTAACAGACCAGTTCTTCAGTGGCACATAAATAAAGAGAATCTGCAGCCTCTCTTCTACTGCGAAATAAGGTTTGGAACAAAGCATATGTTATTACACGTTTATTAGCAGGTGTCTGTGTCCATGTGATGCACCTGTACAGTTTACCTTGCTAACAAAACTTGCTAGCATTAGCCAATAACTTAGCATTGACCTTATTGTCCAAATACAGCCAACGAGATGGGCGTGGCCAAAATGTTTAGTTCACAACTTCAGGAGTTCAGGAGGACTTTTACAGCTGTATTACTGATGCCTCGGGTCACTGACACTGGCTATTTTCATCCACTGACGTAAAGCTGCACACTGTGAAAGACTTCTTCCTGCCTGCTCTTTGGGAACATTTTTGTGACTGAAACTTGCCAGCAAATTGAGCATCACTGATTACTGTATACAGCGTGAGAGAAAGTAAGAGAAATAAAACCTTACAGACACACAAAGGAGGATGTGTAACGCTGGGAAGCACACATCATCTTTGCCTGACTCAGAACAACTGTGGATTTTAAATTAGAAGCTAGCCTGAGATTGTGCTTGCGTGTCAAATAAAAACTGAGTGCAGTGATGATCTGAAATGCACCCATAAAGACCTCAAGTTACCTCTCACATCGATGATCAAATGTTGCCACACAGCCACTCGACTTATTAAAACTCGAGTGGATATGCTGAAAAGCGGCGCATCAAAGGACTCTTTGTGTTTCTACACCTCAAAGATCTTTATATTTGAAAGAGATGGAAAACAAAAACAGAGTGAAAGATGTCAACGCGGCGAGGACAGAGACGGCGAGTTTCTCTCTCTGCAGTCTCTTGACCCCATCAGAAGCAAAGGTTCAGAGTGCTTGGAGAGCCCTGAAGTGTTCACCAGTTCAGCTCATTGAGGACATATGAGGAGTACGTAAGGAAGCTGAGGGAAATGACACACCTGCTGTTCTTCTGCAGGTGCTTGCAGCTCAGCAAAGCTCACAGCTGAGATATGATGTCCACAGATCTACCTATAAAAATCACATTGCTATTGCTATGCTGCAGATACAGTATTTTTGTGGGTTTAATAGAGTAAATCTAGGTTTATTTATGGAATAGTCTGAACATTTATATATAAGTGCATGTGTGTGCACCTTGTTTAATGGGAAAATGCAGCTTCTAAGTGCCTCCGAAAACTTTCAGAGCTTCAAAAACGAACGCTTCAGCACTTTTCGCTGACTGATGTGTGAGTGTGCGTGTGTGTGTGTGTGTGTGTGTATGAAGGGTTAAAGGCTTTTTTTCCCCATGTTGCATTCCAGCAGAACCTCACATCCACACTGCTGCTGCCTCAGCGCTCGCTGCCGGCCCAGGACTAACCTACTGATCTGTGAGGCGATAAGTGGATGACAGGCATGCTTTGGTGTGGCTGAGAGAGAGACTGTGCATGTGTGCATGTGTGTGTGTGTGTGCGTGGAAGCAGCAGACATAGTGGTTTTGGCTCGAACGAACGACAGAGTGAAGAAGGAGGGAAAAAATTCAGACGGGGAGGAAACCGAAGAAACCCCCCCGCCAACGAGATATGAAGATATAAAGGGTGTGATGGTGGAGGCTCATCTACTCCCATCCCTTCATCCAGATGAGGAGAGTTTTTCTGCTTATGTAGACAGAATTCCCCTTTAGATAGCCGCTATATGAAAGCCATGCAGTGTGTGTGTGTGTGCGCGCTGGCTATATATTATACTACCCATGAGGGTGTTTCCACTGTGGTTATGGGAGTCCAGGTGATACTCTCAGCAGCAGTGAAACCACAGAAATCCCCATAAAACCAGAGAAGAACAAACAGTGTGCTTTTCTTGGCTAAAGTAAAAAAAAAAAAGGTGAGTGTGTCCTCAGGGTGGCAGCAAAGGAACTGCCTGGAGAACATTCATGTTTTAAAGGGTTCATCTTCTGGGAAGAAGACAAAAGGTCAAATTGGGACAAAAGTTTGTCGTGCTGGTGTTGCTGGAATGACGGTCAAAAGAAATGCACAGTTATTGGGCTTCATCCTCTGGTGATTAATAACATTACAGGAGAAATTTTATACTAAACGTCTGCATGGGAACTAAAAAAGGCGAGCCCGAACCATCCCAGATACCTCCTGCTTTGAAAATGCTGAATCATGCTTACCATAATGAAACTAAATAGCTCCTTTAGCTACACGATGTTTGCTTCATAAACACCTAAATTAAGGATGTCCCGTTTAGAGATTTCATGTCTCAGTCATAAATTTCCAATAAATAATCTCAACTAGATCCGCACCAATCGGCTAGTCGGGGACTAGAGTCCACTGACCGGTGCAAACCCGCATGCTAACATGTTGTTAGCGTGGAAGCTCCTCACGCTGAGTGAAGACATGAAGTTCACCAAAGTAAACTGCAGCGGGACCACCATGAAAACATTAAGAACAAAATTAATCAGACGCTTAAATTACCCTCACCCAGCTGAACATGGTTTTAAAGAAGCTAACAAAGGCAAAGCGGCTAAAGCTAAAGCTATGCAGCACTCAGAGCCAGCAGCCTCGGTATGAGCAAAGATTCAAAGCAGTCACGATAGAAAAGGGTCGCGGTCCTGTTATCTGGAGAATTTATAAACATACTGGAAAATAGTTTTTTATAAATCTGCTGCTGCGGCTTTTGTTTAATACGGTGAAATATGTCGGGTAAAGTGGATGTAAAGAAACTCGTCTCAGTAGCAGAGCGCTTTATTTTCATTTGTTTAGATAACATCCTGTAACTCGGTGTCATTTTGAGGAAATTGTAAAGTGTAATAATTATGAAAACAATATTTTGCATTGAAGAAAATGTAGCCTCATATGAATTAACATGAAGTAGATTTCTATTCCTGATTTCACGTGTAATCCAACAACAGACTCATTCTCTGTCCATCCTGCTGTTTGGAGTGTGTTTATGCCACCTTCTGTCAGCAGATGATGGGTTTTGGAGGGTGTGTGGATGTTTGCGAGGGAGCACAGATCACTGCTGGGGTGTTGGGCTCTCGCGTTGGCAGGGGGCCATGTTTCCCATCCCCCAGCACCCATTTACAGCTTGGTGAGAGTCACAATGACCCTGTCAGGTTCCCCCGTTCAAAGTGGATACAAGCAATCACTGAGGAGAAAAAGCACTCTTGTGCAGAAAATAAACACTGGAAACGACTGCTGATGGTACCGGCCATCGCTCTGTGGAGCACGACCCGATGGGGTAGCCAAAACTGGATGACCCTAAAACACATAGACTATTTAGGATGGAAACTAATATTATCAGAATAATATTATATACACAATTGTCTTTTAATTTACCAGATGCATTTTCAGCTCCATATATATATATATATATATATATCTATATATCTACTATTTTTTTGGTGGGGGGCGGGGACTATAGTATCTTTGCATAATTCTCAGTTCAAATAATCCTCATCAATCAGTTCATCCTCTGTGTCAAACATGCCATTTTAGAACATCACCCTTTAAGCCACTTCTGATTGGCTGCCCTTCACAAACAGAAGGCTCTAACAGCAGGTGGGTGGATGAACAACTTAAGGATATCCACAATATTTGCCTTTGAATGAACATCATGAAATTGTGTCTTTATGGAAGTAATGCTCAGATTTTTTGCCATTAATCAGTTTCACATACACCATCGAGCACAAAGCCTTTTCAGTGAGTCTGAATTCTGTATCTGACAGCTGTGCTACATTCAGGTTAAGGTTTAAATCATCTGATATCAGACCTGTGACCCATTCTGTTCATAATGATTTTGGCCAAACTTGGCTGTATTTAACAGTTTGAGTCACTTTAGTGGTCCAGTGCATTACTTTAGAAGTAAAAAAAAAAAAAGGTTCATGCCTCGTGTGTCACAATTTTTATCGATCATTAACGATGATGCATTAAAGCATCCCACCTGCAGCGACTCTGAGCCCCTCTGACTTTACTATTAGACGCCTTATTTCCAGACCTCGTAGTCACTGACCAATTCTCAGTTTTTTTCAACTATTACATCACTGACAAGTGCAAAAATAACTCGCTTTCCCAAAGAGAAATAATTGGTTTACATGAACACAATGTCAAACTGAATAACAGATTTCAAATGAAATGGCAGTCCAGTATGATCGAGTGTTTTGGAACTTCGATGGAGGAAATTGGCAGCGGCAAAATTATTAAGTCTAAATTTAAAACTTCCACAATAACCGCAGCCAAAAAAACGTGGAACCAGAACCTAAATTAAGTCGAAACTCCAATGGAAGAAATCTATTTGGTTTGGTCCGAGCCTGGTGAAATCAACCGGGGTCATTGGAAATCTTCCTGCTGTTAGCGCGTGAGCTCATCCTCCCCTCTGCTTTTCCCCTCTCTCTCTTTCACTAACAGCCGAGGACGAAGCCAGAGGATTTTGGACTTCAGCCCAGCATGTAAATTTATCTGCCATTTCCAAACAATTTCCATCAGGAGCCATTCAGACTGTGTAGCAGGACAATTTGACAGCAGCCCAGTAGGAAAATGGCCAGTGAGGCAGTAATGTTTCATTTATTTCATATTTTTGTCCTCTACGGTTTGCTGTAGTCTTGTACGGATGGAAGGATGGATGAATCAAAGGCTGATCAAGTTAACAAATCAACTGTTAGATGAACAAATGAGCACAAATGGATAGAGTTGTAAAAAAAAGTGTTTAGAACAAATGAAAAGGGTAAAAAACAGACAGTGAATAGACGATTCATACACAAGCAAACCACCTGACACGGAGGCATTAATAAAGGGTTGGATGCACCACCGGTCACCATTACTGGGAAATGCTTCTGATGTCCATCAGAAAAAGCAGTAACAGGTGATGAACGTACTTCCCAATGATCGGACGACTGCACGAACAGCAAACGTTATCGGTTCTTATCGGATCCACGCACAGCTCCAGCGGGCGGGTTAGTCTGCCTGGCGGAACATTGTTATCACCTCATTTGATGAAGGACGCTCCTCGCTGTGGAAGCAGTAATCCTCGTGAAACCAGAGGGCCGGAGGAAGCCCGGTCCTTTAAGCAAGAGTTTAAGGCTCGTCTTTTGGACTCAACAGTTGTTTCGTTACAATGTTTCCTTTAATTTCACGAGTTGGTTACATTTAGGCACAAAAAGTACTTGTAAAGGTTTGAAAAAATATATCATTTGGGCTTACATGCACCCCGGGAGAACATAAAGTACATATAATAATCGATATCGAGTGAATCAGCTAATTAACTGATGAACGACTGAATAAAACAAAGGAAGAAATAAAGGCTCAGAGGGCAGACGGTGCCTTTATTCCACCTGTGGACATCTGCAGGGCAAATATTCCAATAACTACAAATGGCACATTTGGCATGTGGGGAAAACTGGCATGTTGTTGTGTGTCTCTGTGTGTGTGTGTACATCATTGTTTACGAGGTTGTCATGGCCAGATCGTGTCCTCATGGCAGAAAGGAAAGGATCAAAAGAGACGAAGGCCTTTCAAAAGTCTGAAAACTAGTGCGAGTCCTTCAGATGCCACGTCGGGCTTTTTGCCTGCCTTTCCCGTCCTTCACTCCACTTTCTGCGTTCTCTCCATTCACAAGGCTTGACATCAACGGCTGCCCAGTTGCCCCAGGCAACCAGATTTGGACCACTGTCAATCATTTTGTTTGGTCTGATCGGCCCTGCTGGCAACTGCTTTTCCTGTTATTAGACAGATCCTGTGCGTCCCTCGTCCCGAAACACGAGGTGCGGATGATGCGGACACGACGTTTGATCCTAAAATCTCTCAAATCAAATTGGAATGCTGTTATAATATAATGCCGTTTATTAATATGTACAATTCAAGGTGATCGCTAAGCCAACATCCCAGTTCCAGCTAAATTGCAGGGCATATAATATGTGTGTGTGCGCACGCTGATACTGCACCAATAGGGGGGATTTATTGGGTCTAAATTGAAAATTACGCTCCCTCTGAACTGCGTGCTGAATTGCTGGATCATGTCAGAAACCCAGATGAGGGCTGTGCACACTATTTCAGCAAATAAAGGTCACCGCTCAGCGTGTCCGGCCTCTCCAAACGGCTCAAATTCGGCCCTCTCTTTTTACTCCACCTGCCAGTGTGGCCCCTCAACACTACTGAGTGAGATATGATTTGGAGAACTAGTTGTGAGAGACCATTACCAGTGCCTCATGCGCTTGACTCAAGACAGAAATAGTTAGAAAGTGGAAGAAGTGATGCTGGTGGCACTGACCATCTTAGTTTTGCATGTGAGCACACCAGCACTTGCTAAGTAACATAAAAATTAAGGGACTGGTGGCCCAGACAGCGCTTTTCATAGCGTCCAAGAACAAAGAAGGCGTGGCTGCTCAGGAGCGCAGCTATAAGCACGCTGCTTCTTTTTTGTTCATTTTTTCTCTTGCACATTCCTTCACAGGAGTCAGACTCACTGCTGAATTCTATTGTAGCGTCCTACGTGAGAACATTTGGTGCAAGCAACCTGAGCGGTGGCGTGATGACAGTTGGGTGCCCCTTCATTACGGTATGCTCGACGCAGAGTACGCCGGCCGCACCAACACAACCATCACTTTGTCTTTTGCTCCAAAGTGTAACTATTTTGATACGGTGGGGCGCTGCAGATGGTGCTTCAAACAGGGCCTTCGGGGAATGTTCCGAGTATTGCAAGAGTGATAAAAGGGACGCGTTGCTGTACAAAAAGACTACTTACAAGGAGACGGTGGGCAAATTAAACTCAGGAGAGATTTTTTTATAGACGCAGACACTAAACCTTTTGGTTGCGTCTCGTAGATGTTGTTGCCACGCCTTATCAGAACCGGGCCATCATTGATTCCATCTCTTCTTGATGGTCCTTGAGAAAGTCTGGTGATCACCCAAGTCATTAGAGTCTACCATGCGGGAACCATGAATAGTTTTATAGTTATATGTAACATTGTAACACTGATGAACACACAGACTGGCAATCGCTAGAGGCGAGGCTAAAATGAATCAGGCTACGATCTCTGTTGTATCCCCAAAACCAAAAGTAACCTCAAAGTACTCGGATATTTGAAGAGTTAGGCAGCAACTTCATGCAGTGCATTAATCACAAGCGTGCGCACATCTGGATTACAGAGCAGTTAAATAACACAATCAAATTCTCCACAGTTATTCAGCAGCTTTTATCAGATCTGAAAGTCTTGAAATGTTTCACACGCAGTATTTTCACACGGTCATAATAACCTGTAAAACCTTTTAGTGCAACTTTGAATTTTTTTTTTAATCTAGGAAATGCACTTCTTTGATAAGCTTTAATTAAAGATGTTTGAGACGGAAAGAAAAATAAATCCTTAACATCAGACTCGGCACGTCCAACAGGCTGTGCAGGAATGGAGTCTGCTGGTCATCAAAATACAGCGAGCACATCAAGCCTCTCCGTTTAATCAAATGCCAACATCTGTATGTCTCTTAATTATCGACGCGCATCTCCTCGCTGATGCATATGGTCCACGAGAACCGAGCAGGAAGATTACAGTGCAGATTCGAAACGTAGCTGAAAGTCTTCACAACACCTGCTGCCATTGCTGATGCATTTTCTTCTTTGAACACGGTAATCCTTAAAGGTAAAATTAATAACTATTTGTTTAATAAAGTTGGGAATAGTTGATAAAGTTAAACATCTCTCTGGAAATCACAAAAAAATATATATATATGCAGCAGCTGTTGTTTATTGTAGTCACGAGGATGATTGACACATAGCAAGCTGAGAGTATTCTATAGTTTTTATTGTTTAAATGACGGCGCACGAATATATGCATGGATACTAAGACAGCAGAAAAGTTGCAAATGGAGGTTTCCAACTTTTCAGACTGATTTGTGGCTGCGGTACAATAATAACCATCACAGTGTAATAAATTATGCAGAAAACAGTGCCTACAATCAGCCAACAAGTCAAAGATGACTTTGCAAATCTGCATGAATCCACTTTATTAGAACAACAAAGGGATGCGAGTTTAAACAAACACACTGAAAATGATCCGGGCAAAAAAAAAATTAGGGTTAGCGAGCGTGCAGCAGGCCAAAGGCACGCTCAGCAGCAGCTCACAGGAGGACAAACCTCCATTGGTGTGTGTGTGTGTGTGTGTGTGTGTGTGTGTGTGTGTGTGTGTGTGTGTGTGTGTGTGTGTGTGTGTGTG
>JAVDPK010002013.1:275020-285074 GCA_034780415.1 Cichlasoma orientale
ACACACACACACACACACACACACACACACACACACACACACACACACACACACACACACACACACACACACGACAGCAAGCAGCAAGCTAGCGCTTAAAGCAAAACTGGGCTTCCATGGCCATCCATTATCACTGACAAGCTAAATGTACCATGCTACACCATATGGTACAGAGAAAGAGAGAGAGATAGAGAGAGACCGGAGTGAAGTGGAGACAGAGCGGCTGAGCGGGAGAGGAAAAGGGAGAGCTCGAAGAACGAGGAGAGAGAGAAACAAGAAAAGGAGGGAGGATATAGAGCATTACAATCAAGGTGTGTGTGTGTGTGTGTGTGTGTGTGTGTGTGTGTGTGTGTGTGTGTGTGTGTTTTTAAGCTGCACTTCGCTCCGTTTAAGTAACACAATGGATGGATGGATGTTCTTCCAACAAACACTGTAACTGTGTGTTCCTCTTCTTTTATTTGCAGTTACCTTAAAAAAATCCAAGTCAGCATCACCTCAAAGAAAGATCTGAGGAGGCTCTTTTTGACCCTGTGAGCGGGACACGCTGAGCTGCCCTGACCTCTAACCCCGTGCACTGGAGAAACACCTGAACGACTTATGAAAAAAAAAAATAATGTCATAAACCCGAACCTAGAGATTAGGGTTAGGGCCTTGCCTTGCCACAGAGCTACTTAAACAGCATTAAATGGGAAGATGCTTGAAATGCACCATGAACGTAAGCTGAAGCCTCTGCTGTAAAGTATTACTGCTCGTCTTCAGCGTTAACGCTTAAACCCGGCCTGCATTTGTCCTAATTTGGAAAGCTGAGTGAGTGCTGCCTGAAAAATGTGCTCCAAGCCAACCACATGCTAATGATGCAGTGGTGAGATTTTAGCAGATCATTTCTTTGTGTTACAGGAGGTGAAACATTCGGGCCAGTGACCTCATTTATTTAGTGTCAATTGAAAACATCAGGGTTAGCTCCCATCTTCTCCAAGGCACCTTGGAGGGAGGGGGGGGGGGGGGGTGCATCGTACATCTCGATCGCACAAACAGAAGCTGACTGTGAAACATTCAGCACGGACAGAAAATTAGGCACAATAACTAAAATCTGCACGGTAACGACAGCAGCAGAAAAAAAGTTGGAACTTCTTTTTTCCCTTAAAAACTGGCTGTCTGTGAACACACACACACACACACACACACACACACACACACACACACACACACACACACACACACACAGAGAGAGAGTTGGAGAGGCTGTTACCTAAAAGCTTGCCACAGGAAACATCTGTTCAGACAAAACAGACACATTCAGTTTAGACAAAACCACAAAGAGAGCACCTCTACACACACACACACACACACACACACACACACACACACATACACACAGTTACAGTAACAGATATAATGCAGTTAGCGTGAGGCGCCTAAAATCCCAGTAGCAATAAATTTATCAGCGTTTATGTAATTCCAATGCAGCGAATGTGATTTGACTATTTTGTCATTTGTCAGCAAATCAAAATGTGACAGCGTCAGAGTGGTGTCAGCGCTGGCTGCAGGTGCAGTCATCGCTCGTGTGTTAGAGCGATATACAAACAAGGACATTAGGGAATCCTGTACCGCTGTGCAGCATCGGGTTATTTATTTAGGAACTTTCATTTTCTCAGGAAGACAAAAAGAAAAGGTGGGAAAGAAACGTGAGGAGGAGGTAACAGGGGGAAGAGGAGGAAAAATAAAGGGAGAAAAGCAAACTTGAAGGAGCGATATAGAGAGGAATAGAAGGAAATGACAAGAGAATGAGGAAAAGACGAAAGGATAAAAAAAGAAATAACAGAAGGAGGAAGACTGATGAAGGGAAGGCAGGGAAAAAGGAGTAGAGGGACACAAGTAGGGTTTAAAACAGGAAGCAGGCAAACGAGGAGCACGAGGAGAGTAAACAAAGGAGAGAAAAGGACAGGTGGAGCCAAATGGAGGGAGGAAGAAAGAAAAGTGGAATGGAGGCGAGTGACTCTGAGATAAAGATAGGGAAAAGGGGGGGCAGGTTGCATAGGTGCTCATCTTTAGGAATGTTTGAGGGACTAAAAATGACCCAAATTATTACTCATTACATCTAAAAAAGAAAAAGAAAAGAAAAGGGAACTACATCCAAATCTTACCAAACACACACACACACACAGAGAAACCAGGACATGCTGTATTTTCACTTTTCAACATCCAAATGTTGAGTTCATCCGAACAAACGAACGGTTTGTTTCAACATTTTCGCTTTTTCTGAAATTCCTCCGTTGGTTCTTCTTGGATACCTCTTTCCAGGGTACACACACCAACACACACACACACACACACACAAAATAACACTAACACACACAGCCGTTTTCACAACAAAGACTGAGACTGTGCCATGCTGCTGCAGAGGGGGCAGTGCCACGTTGGCAAAGCCCAGGGGGCAACTGCTATCTCGTGCCAACACTTCACACGCGCGCGCGCACACACACACACACAGACACACACACACTTAACGTATCAGTATTCCGGCATCGTTGCAGTCGACTCCTCCGCCTGCTTTGTGTGGCTCGGTGTTGACGCTCTCCCCACGTTTCCTACAGACGCTGCATTAAAAACCTTTCATTCTGACACAAATCAAACACCTGAACACAAACTGCTCGCTTTTCTTTGTGGAACCCAGAAGTGAAGAACTTGGAGTCTTTGTATCAAATAATCAGTTACTCGGTTTTTTCCATCTGACATGTTTAACACGATGTGTGTGTGTGTGTGTGTGTGTGTGTGTGTGTGTTTTACTCAGAACATCATGAAATAATGAGGATTATTGTTCTTAGCATTGCACTGAACGTATTTTTTGTCTTTTCATTTAACTTTAAACAGACATTATGAGGAGGCTGAAGCTCACACACACACACAGCACTTTACCCAGATTATCCTGCTTTAACCTGACTGAGACCATCTAATCTCTGCTGGTTTATTCTTCCTATGGATTATCGTGCACTCTCCTGCTCTCATTTGTCTTTTATCTACCGCACTACAATTTATAAACTTCACTTTATACCACTTATGTTTTATTATCTTGCACATTTAATCTTTAAAGGACACAAAGTGCATCTATACACCCAGTTTAAGGTTGAATAAATCCTTTCACTGACCTCTGTACACTGACCTCTGTACACTGACCTCTGTACACTGACCTCTGTACACTGACCTCTGTACAGTGACGGGTCAGTTTATGGTACAATGTAGAGAACGTACCTACTAAGTGTTCCTGCACTTACTCTTTTTCATGTACTAAATTGTACTCAAGAAAAACACACACACTGAAAGTAATTATATAAAGAAATGCTCGAGTACTCTCACGCTTTTCTTCCATTACATGCCACCCTAACTAAGGAGACTGTCCTCAGATTAAAAAGTACTCGATAACATGTATATTCAAGCATCTTATTATGACACATGGGTATCTTTCATTATGGAAGTGAGGTCGTGTAGTTTCGGGACTGCAAAACATCAGAAACGCTCCAAAACCACTTTTTTTGGCAAGTTTCAACCAAAAAAATTCCTGCACACATCTTTATTACTGCAATCATGGCGAGATACTGTACAAACTATATCAATGACGGGGGAAATTATGACTGCTTTATAAGTAAACATAGGCCGCATTTGCTTATAAAGGGACAAGAGAATAATGTAACTAGTTTGGATGGTAAATGTATCCATATGAAAAAGCATGAATGTGTTTCAGTTAACCGGGAGAAAAATTATGTTCATATCACAAACAAAGCTTTAAAAATCTAACAAACAAAGCTGCTCCTATTCATTGTAGGCTAACTTATCAAAATATGTGACATTTTGTCTTTAATTGATAATTAAGTACAGGTGTGTTCACCTCTGCAAACCCAAACTGCATTAAAACGACTCCAGCCCTATCACAGAGCACGGATCCACTTGTAACTGATGTAACTGATCGAGTCTGAAACTAACGATATCACCAAGCAGCGCAGAAGAGACCAAAACCCGAACAAGCACGGAGGGCTTTCTTACACGGATGCAGACAGCGGCCACATAATTACCACAAAAACCTCCAGAACAGAACCTGCAGATTGAACTGACACCACGTTGCTGAATATTGTTATTACACAGGCTGAAGACAATAACGAGCTGCTGCCGCCGAGTGAAGAGCAAAATATCACCATTAGCCGTGTTCAGGTGCCAAACCACAGATACTGCTATCTGTCAGTATCATCTCACACACACACACACACACACACACACACACACACACACTCGCAGCGATAAGCTCCCGCTGAAGCTCCGACTTTACGTTCTCACAGGTGCGCAGCAGCGTTCCCCAGAGGGAGTGTCTGCCTCTCTTTGTCTGCGACACTCTTCATGGTGTTCAGGCCGCTTGGATGTAGTGACTTACAGCCCTCCAAAACAAGACTGACAAATTACAGGCTAAAGATGACGAGAGAGGTGGAAGAATTGTTTTTTTTATAGTGGTGAATTAACGATATTGTTAGAGTTGCTTCTTCTTGTTTTAACACCAGTGTAAGTGTTGGTATGAGCGTAATGCCGCCACCCACAGACCACCATTCAACCAGATCAAAGATCAAACGAGGAGAAGTTGCACAAAATTTCGACAAAGAACCCACGAACTGAATAAAATATGAATGTGGGATGAAAGGTTCCTCAGGCAGCTTTATTCTGAGGGGGTTAATGTTACCACCACAAACATGGGATAAAATATCCAAAGTCTCTGCTAAATTTTCTCTTTCGGGATATGAAGGAGGTCCGTGAGTCCGCTCAGAAGAAGAAAAAAGGGGGGCTTTAGAGATCATCTGAGAAGTCAGTTTTAAAAGAATTCAGTGAGCACCATCTGCACGTCAGTTGGTGCAGATTTTAGCGCTGTGCCCTCACAGCGAGACCTTCTCAAAGTCTTCTGAGTTGGCCGTGGGTGCAGAAGTGAAACAGAAGAAGCTTCGAGTGCTTCAGTAAAACTAGAAAAGTGCCGGCGCACTTCTGACCGGATCCACGAGCTGAGTGTGGGACAAAACGTACGCGCGAGTGGAAAAGGAAGCGATTTTTTATTTTATTTTAATGCAACAGTCTTCTTACGCTCACATGTTTGCATTTCAAACTGCTGTTAACTGCTACTCCAGATGCTCTTCTGTCCCGTGATCATGTGGGTGTCGGTGAGGATCGATCCGCGCACGCTTCTTTTTCAGACTAACAGGAATGAGGAAACTCTCGGAGAATCACCTTCCAGCAGTTTCACCCAAATCCGAGCAGCTCGTGACCTTATTCGGATTTTTTCAAAGCCATCCGACAAAAGCCAGAAAAGACTACGAAGACTTCTCTAAACTACAAGCAAAACCTGGGACACCCTCGGTGTATGAACATTAATGCACCCAATGAACCGTTGCTGTAATAATACATTTAGGCCAAAGGTTGGTCTGAAGTGTGTGAGTGAGTGCCTACAGACGCACCAGCCATTTAGTATCAAATCTTTTCCAATAAAAAAAAAGTTTGATGTTTTTTTGTACTGACCCGCCCGCCCCTCTTTTCCTACACCTTTGTCTCCTCCATTCATTTTTCACTCTCCTCCATCCTTTCCTTCACTGCCTGCTTCTTCATTCATGTCACTCTGCATGCTTCCTCTAACTTTCTGCTGGCCTCTCTCTATTTCACTCTCTGCCGTTCGAGCTCTCTCTGCATCTCTTGCTGCCCGTCTTCCTTTCATCTCTCGCCATCTGCCTTCCTCCATCTCCATTTTCCTCCCTCTCTAACTCTTTTCTTGTCTCACCTCTCTCTCTCTCTCTCTCTCTCCCCGTCTCCCGCCCCTCCCGCTCGTCTCACTAAAAACTTGGCAGTGATCCCCGGCGCGTTTTTTCCCCCTCTCGTTCTCTCTCTCCGCTACTCGTTTGGGGGATTGCGAATGAATGCGATCCAATCTAGACCTCGGCTAAGAGACATGAATTTTCATTAATTACAACCTTGTCAGCAAAAGCATTATGGGAGCTGAATATGAAAATGCTAATGAGGGGAGCTCATTTGCATATTTTTCTTTGTTGGAATGTCATTAATTATTACGTTTTATGATGATGAATGCAGCTGTCGATGGTTGGCCCTCCATGCCTAATTAGCTATCAGAAAATCCTCCGATCAAAAAAATGGATAGGAACCCCAAACTTTACTTTTCATTTTGCCCCCTTTCACTTCCTCTCTGTGTGTCACTCTATCCCTGTTATTTACTAAGTGCTTTTATTATCTCACACTTTCTTCCATTAAAGCCCATTATACTCTCATTCTTCCTATTCTTCCTGGCTCCATTTGCTCTCAGTTTTACCCTCTTTCTTCTTCCTCTGCCACTTCAACCTTTCTCTGAAACATCGTTCAGCTCCTCACATCTCCTGCCATTTCTCTCACCTTTAATTAGCACCACTTTTGAACATTAGTTCTTTCTTGTTCATATCCCAGCAGCCTTTGGGTCCTGGCTCTATTTTCATCTACGCCTTTAGTTTGTTGTGCCTTTATTGATGCACTGACCTTTACCTGCACCCTGCTGGTGACCTTAGCTTCTTCAGCGCTAGTCATTTAGCTGGTAGCTCCTTTAGCACCAAAACCCCTTTTACTGTAGCCCCTATACCTTTACTCCTAAAGACAAAAGAAGCTCTTTTTGCTTCATGTTTGTAATCTTTAGCTCTGTTTTTCTTTTCTTTTTCAGATCTAGCCCAGGTCGTTTAGCCTTTGACCTTTGTCTAGGCACCCACATAAGACCCTAAGCTTTGGTGTTTCAGTCCTTTTACCATTCTAGTGGTTCTGCAGGTCATGGTGGACTTGAGCACTTGAGAAGAAGGCAGCTGGTCTTCTTTTTGGTTCGTGAACATGTTTCATCTCTCGTCTTGCAAACCATAAAGGAGCAGTGGTGCAGTCCTCTAACTACGATAAGGTGACCTGATCTCCTGCAGCCCCACATACATTCTCTCAGGTTTGGCTTCTTTAACCTAACAATTATTGACCCACCATCTGAGGGCGACCGTAGCTCAGGAGACAGAGCAGGTCGCCCATTAATCAGAAGGTCGGTGGTTTGATCCCTGGCTCTCCTGGTTTGCATGCCTAAGTGTCCTTTTGCAAGATACTGAACCCTTGACGCACTCGTCAGTGTGTGTGATAAATAAAGTCTGTAAAAAGCATAGACAGAAGCTTTGCATCGATGTGAATGTGGCTAGTCCTGTGACAGCGCTTTCAGGGGTCAGGAAGATTAGAGAAGAGCTACATAAACACGACTCCGTTTATTTCAGGCGTAGCTTCTGCTCCACCTGCAAATTCACCCCTGATTTTGTGCTTCTAGCTCGCTCAGCCTGTCACCCCTTTGTTTGCTTCACCTCTACTTGCTACCTGCGATAGCACGCGCTCTCAAAGTCTGCGATGCACTAATCAGCTCGCGCACGTGTTACCTAAGTGCTAACTAGTAGGACTTTATCAACTTTTGATAAAAAAGCTTGCAGCTAGCTAATCAGATGTAACACCTGACATGATTTTCTCTTCATTATCTCGCTGACTTGAAGTGCGAGGGTCGACAAAATGTTTAAAACGAACACACGGACAATCAGCTGCTTAAAGCCGCCGCGGCCCACAGGCTGCTGACTTCCAATATGGCCGCCAGAAGCTGCGTCACCTCACCTGGACGTCCCGTACTGCCGTCCGCGTCCCTCCTCACCTCGCTCTTGTTGTTGTTCCTTCCATCGCTCACTCTTTTGTCTAAAAACAGTAACACTGAGGACTTAACAAATCCCCCCCTCCAAAAAGCCACTAACGAACACCCCCCCCCCCCCACATGGCTTAATGAATGCCAGGCTTAATTAGAGCACCATGATGTCAGAGACATTAATTATCAGTTGGCTTCGTTTCAGAAAACACACACTGTCTCTGTTTCTGTCTCTCTCTCTCTCTGCCTGTCTGTCTGAGTTTTTCTCAGCATCTGCTTTTCTCTTTATTTCCGTTTTCCATTTTTAAACTCAGATTTCTCGACGCTAATCTTTAACCAACACTCGTTCGGTTAATGGAAGAGAATCAGCACGAAGTCATTTCTGATTTACACCGTTTTATGGCGCAGTTCTAAATCTCACACACGCGCGTCCGATTGGACTTTTACTGAGCTCCATCTTTTGCGGCCCGGCGATGATGAGGCAGGACGGAGGACAGCTCAGGAAGGTCAGAGGCGTCCGACGCACGTAGACGTGCAAGTTGGGTTCAAGCTGCATTCATATTTCTGCGCACACGCACACACACACACACACGGGGAAAGCAGAAGAGGCTGAAAACACAATATAACTCTTTTCTCCACAGCTGAGCTCAAACCAGCAAAAACAGGCTCAAAGGCTCAGCAGACCAAAGAAGCAGGCTGTATTTTGGGGGTGGTATCATCACTATGACATCATCTTTTGGTATTACAAACAGAACAATAAAATTGATGTGAAAATACTGAAGTGCCGATTTAAGTGCTGTATGTCGTATCCTTTCATCCACGACAAAATCACATACCAGTAAAAGCACCTTACCAACCTGTTACCTGTATCCACTTATGCTGGCAGTTGTCATAGCGATAACCCCTGCCCTTTCCTCGTGTTTCAGGAACCTGATAGGTGGACACTTCCTGCTCTCTTGACCTCCTTAATTCAGTTAGTTTAAACCGATACGCTGCCAAAAAGTGCGTACTCTTTGTTCCCATGACGTCCCAGATCAGGTTCTGATACTTTAATGGCTTTTTGCTCAGCTGATCACAGCACGCGTGGCTTTATCAGCTCCTCTCTGTACTTTCACACATGTTCCCTCATTATTAAAGTTATGATTTTTAAAAAAAAAGTGCAATAATGAGTAAAATGTAATCGTATAAGCACACTATTACACTGCATAGACTATACACTCTGCTATCACACTACATATCACAGCGTTTCTCCACTTTAACAGAAGCACTTGATTGATTTTCCAGCCACCCGACCGGCTCACACTCAGGTTTTTGCAGTGAATACACTGAACCTCAGAAAAACCAAAGACAAAAACTAAACTACACTGTGTGCTTACACAACTATAACACAATAAAAGTGTTGGTCTTTGCTAGTTTGAGTCGCGTTTGCTCAGAAAGACCTATTCTTAGCAGGCAGAAATCTAGCCCCTATATTATAAGTAAAATGTCGTTATAAACACACAAACGCAGCTTTCACCGACCAAAGTGTGTATGCACATGTAAATTAAACACTTTATAAAAACTGCAGTAACAAAGTGTATAAATATGTCTATAGTGGTTCTGGTGTAGCCCACAGGTACTGGATTAGATTGAGCAAAGTCTTCATCACCACACTGAGAGAACCGTCACCTTATGGATGTGGATTTTTGTCGCGTTAAAGGAGGGGAAGGAATTACTGTGTACTATTAGCAGCTCAGATCTGTGAAAAACCAGCGTATCATTGACGGTACCGAAGTTTCGGGCTCTAAAAAATACGGACATTTTCCTTTAAGGCCTGCAGAGTGAACGCAGCCCCTGATGATAGAATACAGTTCATCTCTGGCCTCTGGGACTCACCGCTAGAACTGAAGAGCTCTCTCGCTCACTCTCGTTCACTCTCACAATAAACATACTGTTTAATGCTGCACATCTCTATCTCCCTCTCTCACCTCTCACACACAAACAAGCACTCTCTCAGCAGCACACACACACACACACACACACACACACACACACACACACAGTAGCGACGCTGGCCAGATGGGACTCTTCCACATGACCAAGCCGATCAATCAACACTGAAGGGCCCAGGTGCTACTACGCACCATTTCACAGTCTGTCACACATACACACACACTCTGTCTCACACACACACACACACACACACACACACATAGATGAGTTGCACATGCACACATAGCTGTAGAGACATGCAGAGATAAAGGACACACAAAACACACGCACATTGAGCAAGGCAGGAAAACACACACACACACACACACACACACACACACACACACACACACACACACACACACACACACACACACA
>JAVDPK010002013.1:302560-320244 GCA_034780415.1 Cichlasoma orientale
ACACACACACACACACACACACACACACACACACACACACACACACACACACACACACACACACACACACATGTTGATTAAGGTAATAAATGGCCTCTGATTGACAGAAATGAGGACAGTGGTCGTGCTGTGAGAAAATCAACCGTATGGGTGTGCACCTGTGTGAGCTCTGTAGGCTCACTGTTCTCATCTGGTCTCCAACCAAACTCTATAATTAACTATAGGCCTTCCCCAGCCCCCAGCACACTGCCGTCAAACAGTGTGCGGCGATCAGAAACAGAACTATTGACATATTTGTTCATTTAATCAATGTAATCAAACACGCCGGCTCGAAGCCCGAAATCATCCTGAAATGAGAAAAAGGATAATTGTTTTTTTCTTTGCTATGAATGAAAATCATCACCGGGAGTTGAGAGACCTCTGATCAGTGAAAGTAATGATGAAATAAAAACAAGCCAATGGAAAAGCATTTGTTCCTAGAGCTGATGATGGTTTTCTGATCGTCAGATTTGCTGGAGATACTCTTCAGACTCCCTTTTAGCCAAACTCAGCTGTGTAATCAAACACTTTTACACCTTCCCAGTTGGGAACATCTCAAACAGAACATCTCCCCAGGTAATGACGGCAGCCATAATGAGTTGTAAGAGCCTTAAAGACAAATTTTTTTTGGAATTGACTTGAAACGTGAGCGCTGTACCACCGAGTGAAAATCAAACCAAATCTCACGGTAGCTGATTTTTGTTCCTCGGAGCCCTGTGGAAGCACCCTGTTGGTTTAGAACAAATAGCCAAAGCACTGAATTGCTAAAGGCACCCACGCACTGTGATATTTCAGTAATATTCCAATGCAATATTCAGATGCACGCGCGGTAAGCTACTGGCTATTTCTTTCCATGCTGCGTTCTCCTCGGCTCGGCCATGAGGACACGTCGAGCCGAGCTTCTGCTGCCACGACTCATCCGTTTCCTGGAATCCCAAAGTTTTTGCTCCCGGGCAGTCCTCTCACTTTAAACCTCTCGCTGTGAGATGTGATTCCTGCAGCGTATTCATGCAGGTCACCGATCATCTGGGATAGGGGCAAATTAATGACCACTCCCAGAAAACACTACCTGTGCTGAAGTGCATTAAAAACTACTTCTATTTACCCGCCCCGCTGCATTTAAGCCATCCTTAGTATAAGGAGCAGTGAGCGACCACTGCGCAGCGCCTGGGGAGCAACTCCAGCTGTAAGCCAGAGCCTTGGTCAAGGACGCAGTGACAGCAGAGTTAACCTGCCATGTTTTCTGATAGCGGAGTAAACAGAGATCCCAGAGGAAACATGTCTGCCAGCACGGGGAGCACCACGAAGACCAGCCCTTCCCCGCTCCAACTGCTATTAAGCCACAGCGCTAACCGCTGTGATTACAGCGCTAACTGAAAATTGTAATTATTTCAGGAACGAAATGAACTATTTTCGACTGGTAGTTTCAGTTTTTTTAAATAATTTAGTTTCGTCTTTTCAGCTGCGTTTGGTGAGTCATTCCAGCTCCGACTAGCTGCCTTCAAAAATCACCGCTTCAGGGCTTCACATTCAACTAACATCTTCATCTGCGTTAGTAATTCAGACTGAATTCTACAGTTCTAGACTTGGTCAGGAATGTACAGAGTCAACCTGGATTTCCTTGAATATTTTTAAATTCTGCTGTAATCTGTTTTTATAAGTTTCAAGCAAACCCTCTTGAAAACCTGTGAGCGTGACATAACAATAATAACATCACGGTTGTAATAGTCTTACATCATCTGCATCGAGAGGAAGAGAGAAAAAGAAAGAAGAAAAGGAATCAGGAGGAGAGATGAAAACATGAAGGGCGACAGAGACGCTCTAATTCACTCATTTTATATAATGCAAAGAAAAGCTCCTCGTCCTTTCAGTGAGCTACATTCAGATTATTATCCTGGGCAATCGCGCGCGCGCACACACACACACACACACACACTAAAATGAGACAGTAAGAATTAAGAGTCAGATTACATCTCTATATCTTCTCCTTTAAAGCTGCTTAAACTGTCTAACACCCACAATCCCACTAAGTGTGTGTGTGTGTGTGTGTGTGTGTGTGTGACTGGACGAGCGGAGGAAGTGATGAAATGATCACATTCAGGAAGTCGACCGTGTCCTGTTTTGTTATTGGTGCTGTCTCCTCATCACCCTTTCATTCCTTCCTTTGTTTCCTTCCTTTCCTTTGCCCTCCTTCTCAAACCCCATTTCCTCCTCTTCCTCCTCTTTCTGTTCATCTTTCCTTCCATTTCTCTTTTATTCTATTCCATATTTGGCTTTTCTTGCTGTTATACTTTTCTCCTTCTCTTCCTTTAAATTTTACCGTCACTAACTTCCTTTTCTTGTCTCCTTCTTTCCTTCTCCCCTTCCTTTCTCCTATTCTTCTTCTCCTCTTTTTCTTATTTCTGTTTCATTCTTTTACTTTTCCCTAATGTCCTTCCTGGTTTCATCCCCTTTCTTCTACTTTTCCTGCTTTTTTCCATTCTTCCTTTCCTTTCTTCTTCCCACTCTCTCTCTAACTCTATTTTTTCCTCCTTCCTATTCTTCTACTCATCTTTCTTCACCCTTTCCGTCTTCATTCTGTTCCATATTTCTCTTTATTTCCTCTTTATATCCTCTGTCCTACTTTTATTGGTATCCCACATATCTTCCCTCCCTCCCTCCTTTTCTGATTGCTGCTTACTTTGTTTCCTTCTTCCTTTTAACCTCTTCTCCCATCCTTTACTTTTATTCATCACTTTCTTTTCCCAATTTTCCTTCCTAATTCTTTCCTCCCATTCTATCTCCCTTCTTTCCTCCTCTTTGTACTTGTTCTCCTTCCCTCATCCTTTCTTCTTACTCCTCCTTCAGTCATTTACTCGTTTTACCTTAATCGCTCCCTTCTTTCTGAACTCATTTTCACACACACACACACACACACACACACACACACACACACACACACCCCGCTTTGTCTCCTTTCGTGTCTCATTTCATTTCCATCTCTCCTTCCCTCCCCTATTCTTTTATCCCTTCTTCTCTCCCATACATTCCTTAATCATTATCCTCCCTCCTTTCATCTCGCTGTCTCTCCTAACTCTGAGAGATCAGGGTCAGAGAAGCGGGATTATGGAGACAGTCCTGGGGCTGACCCGCCTGCAGAACCTTTGAGCAAGGCACGACAGCAGATGGCATCTCCATCTGAACTTTCAGACACAAAGCTCAGGAGAAAAAAAAAGTCCTCTCCTCCGGTCTCCGTGGATACAGAGCTCTGATCGAGAGGACAGTTGGAGATGAGGATGAGGATGCCAAATCTATTGACATCTTGTTACCATAACAACGAGAAGAGAGAGGACAAGAATGACCATCATCGGGGCTAAAACTACTGAACAACATGCGTGTGGTACAAGGACAGATTTCTGCTGATGGAGGATAGAATTCATCCATGATCAGGGCTATTGATTAGTCCTGATCTGAGCCTGTTTTTTTTATTAATCTATTGAATGTTACAAGATTAACTAGATGCCATTAAAGCATCAGAGGACACATTCAGTTTCATATTCAGTAAAGAACGAAGGCAAACCGTTAACAGCTCTTACTGTGGATCGGTAACCTCCATCGGCACATCTGAATAAAGAAAAACAAAATAGAAACTATAAATAAAAGATGGATGTAGCAACCATGACATCACAGCTTTTTAAGCCCCCTTTTGAAGTCTTGATTTCAGCATTTTGGCTGCCCACCATATTGCCTTTTTGGAGCCAGAAGTGAACATATTTAGATGAGAGAGTGACGTGTTAAGTTAGCAGCTAATGCTAGCCAGCTTGGTTAGAAAGGTGCATCACACCTTCACAGATACCTGCTAATCAGCACTAAATATCTTCCAAATAAAACACTAGCGTTTCCCTCAGAGCACTAATTTCTTGGATGAGACACTTAAATGCACAGCGGGCCATGTGATTAGTCAAATAACTGGCATCAGCGCCGCTAACTCAGTCGACAGGTCCGGTTAGGTGACCTGAACTGGCCGAGGTGAGCTTGCTTTGGGAGCCAGAGGCCTGTTGAGGACCTGCGTGTGTTTCTAAGAGCTCTAAATGCATCAAGAACATCTCTTAAGAGTGTCTCCAGTGCATATAGCAGTTTGTTAGCCTTACTGACCACTCAAAGTGCTCCCTTATTTCCCAAGAGGGTTGCCACAGCAGATGGACTCGCAAGTCCCATTTTAAGCACACATTCATACAGTGTTTATGCTATAAACTTTAAGCACTTTACCTGTCTCACACCTACTGTATGGCCAATTTAGAATCACCAGTTGCATGTCTTTGGACATGTAACCAGAAGATACCCACACGCACACACGGGCCGGTCGTTTTGGTCTTTTCCAGTGGAAAAAAACAGTCCAGGGTTTAATTCACGTCCATGCCGGTGCTAACCTTGACCTGGTCGCCAGGTTCAATTAAGTCCAACAGTCTCACAAACTAATTAGCAATCAATCAGAAGTCATTAACAGATCCTCAAGTATTTCTGAGATCCACAGAACATAATTTATAAGTAGCCAAAAATACACGAGTGCCATCATGCTCATTGAATTGTCTTAACCCGTCTTAACGTAACACACCAACAGGTCCTTCTCACTGCTTTGCTATGAGTGCAACATACACAGTAACAGGTATTAGTATCAACATAGATGTGTATTTCCTTCCTAATGAATTTGCTGAATCTTCAAGATCACAGAAGGAAAAATCAGCACTGGTGTTAACGTCCTGCATTTTGCAGGCTGGGTGTTGATACTTAACAAAATGCACTTGTAGCAAAGCATTAAGGAAACAGCCAGGCCCTAAAAGTCAGCTTCATAATCCTATTTACTCATTCTCTGCCAGCATTTAAGTACGCTATTAAGAACAGAATTAGACCAGGGCTGGAGAACTTTATTAATCCAATACGTCCCCGCCCACCAGCCAAACCTAACATGCATTCATGTTCAGAAGAGACACTCACTAATGGGTATGTGATTAATAAGCAGCTACGATGTAAAGCAGCACATATGAAGGCAAACATGCCTCACACACAAACACACAGTGACCCTCAGACCTGAGACACGCGTCAGCCAAACAAGGCCCTACCCGACCAGATTACATGCAGCAGAATATGAAGAGCTCAAACTTGTGTGAGAACTTATGCAGAATATTTATTTTATTCTCCTGAGAATAAGAATGTCACCGCTGTCAAATGAGCACTTGTTGGGTGTAAGCGAGCCACAGCGAATGTCTAGGAAAGTCAAATCCATGTGCACAGCATATGTATGTGAGAGGCCGGCATACACACACGGGTTTGTCAAAGCTTAGAACTACTCGAGGGAAAATTTGAGGAAATCAGGGTTCAAGAAGTTAATGACCAGAATTTCATTCATGTTTCTTACACACATTTCAGCAAACATGCACACACACACATGCATGAACACACACACGCACGCGCGCACACAGAGGCCAACATTTCCTGTCATTAGGCAGCAGAACTGTTCTATAATTAGAACATCTGGACCTAAGTAAGTTTAGTGCCAGTGCCCTCTCACTCACACACACACACACACACACAGGCAAACCATACAACCGCACAGTCCCAGCGCACACATACACACTCTCACACACACAGAAAAATTGTACATGTTTTATATTTCAGTCACTTGTTTTTTTTTTTTCTGCTGTTTTGTTCAAAAAAGCACATTAAAGCAAGAAAACAAACAACAGCTTGGAGAGCTAATGGCACGCTAAATGAAGGGAGAGAATAGCTCAAGTTGACAGAAAGAGAGAAAGGGAGGGAGGGATGGAAAAGTAAGAGAGAGAGAGAGAGGGGAAAAAAACATTAGCAAGTTCAAACATGGCTTTTTTTCTTTTTTTTTTAATAAGCCGTGTTGCGTGTTTTTTAAAGACTGCCGAGCTTCAGAGTCTACAGATGCCTTTCCAAAAAGAGAGATTAATATTGATAATAAGAAGGCCGTTCCTTTCTGTTTTGTTTTGTTTTGTTGATTTTTTTTCCATCGCTGTGGTGGAGGAAGAATAAGCGGCGCAGGCGATTCCTTTGACAAACCCCCTCGTCTCTCTGCACAGGCCCATGTGAAGCTGAGCCAACTGTGGCTTAGATCTCTACACACCATCACAACCAGAGGAACAAAAGAAAACTCACAAAAAAAAAAAAGGGGGAAAAAAAATCTGCGTGTAAACTGGTCAGGAGCTAAAAAGCAGCAGAGTTAGCAAAACTTTTATACAGTCTGAGTGGCACTGAGCCAAAAGCTGCCTGGAAACTATTTGTAAGCAGAATTTTAAAGAGTAATCAGGGTTTATTGAAGTGGTTACTAATTTAATGGTGGCATCATTGTAGTATGCCAGGGTGCAGCCTATGTAATATATTTCTGATTGGCTTGCAGGTGTCTGTCCAATTATAACACTGCACGCTAATGTTTCCACAATAAGTTAATTATAATCCACACTGTGTGACACGCAGCTGATTAACCCGGGTTACCCATCAAGGCTGAAACACGTCCGCTGTACGACGACGTTAACGACGAACTGCAGGCTGCGATTACAGCGTCCATCCATCAGCGTATCGGTGTGTTCCCATTGGCTGCTCATTACAGGCCACGGTCCATTTTTGGTTGCAGGAGTTGCCAAAACAGTGCACTTCACCACCATAACTGCATCTTAAGCTGATGAGAGCATTTATAGTTAGTCAGGTATAGCACGTCTTTGAAGTGGCGGTTCTACAGTCCGTTGGGGCGAGCAGGGTTGGACGCACTAGGCTGCTCTGCTAAGTTCACTAAGGTCAAAGTCAACAAAAGAAATAATGAAGGAAGGAAACTCCTCTTCATTTTCATGCCGTTTGTTGCTGTTGTCAATAGGTTTGTTTAGCACACCATTTGCAATGGGAGTGAGTGGAGTCAGGTGGGGGCCCCTTAGGGAGGTCAGGTCTCCCCTAATGTCACTGTAAACTTTGCACCTTGCCACTGTTGTAAAGTTCGTCGGCCCTCAGGGGCCCCCTACTGGCCCCGAGCGGCTACCTGTCCTGCCTTGTGGCAGGCGGGGCCGCTGGAGCTTTGTACACCACATCACAAATCTAAACACAATCTGCCTCAGTTTATGCAAATCCAGTTCAATAATAATGCACCTGAAGCTATACAGTTAGCGACTGTGCTAACAACTATAAGCTATCACGCACAAGGATGCTTTGCAAAGTAAACGATGCTGTATAGGTGGCATACAGAGATCAAGGTTTCCTAAAAGGCTACATTACACCGTAACATCATTATGCACACTTGTTGCACTTATTTATAAATGCTAATTTATGTGGGGAACAATATGAGCCATTTATATCTTGACACCGTTGTGATTTTGTCTGAAATCTAAATTAAAGGAGAAAAAATTTAATGTTGTTTATCTGGACTAAAGACTTTTATGGGTGGACAAGTAAAAGGTAAAATGACTTCCTCAAAGAGTTCATGCTGAGCCCTGAACAAACTGCTGAGACAGTCACTGTTAAACTGAGACAGACAGGCAGTGTTTCAGATGAGTTTTTGTCAGACTGAGTCTCTGGGTAGATTTGTGTTTGACAATTCAATTAAGGCTGCTTTCTCTCTGTGGAGGTTTTTGTGTTTGCTGGCTTTATAAAAACTCTATCTCATAGACACCTGCCAGCTTAGAGCTAATGTAAGCAGAGGGATGAGTGAGCTTAATCATACAGAAAGAGAGCGGGATGGTGGGGAGCAGAGAGATTTTTGAAACTGGAGAAAGTCCAGTGGGTTGGATGAGGAGCAGCGAAATGGTCTCTCAACGAGTGCAGAGAGGCCCGGGAAGTAAACGGGGAAACCGTGGTGCTGCGTTAAACAAGCTCAGAGAATTGTACCTTGACATCTGCTTTTAATTAGCGGGAAAAATAAAACAGCACTCAATCTTGTTTTCTTCTCTTCGTCTATCATTTTGCTTTCAGCACAGGCAAAGCGGCCACTTCCTCCCTCACCCGCCCGCTCTATGAACACAAAAGCTGGTCGATTGTTCCCGATACCAGTTTCATCTTATTGATGCACAAAGGATCAGACGTCTTAAATTTGTACACCGCCGCTTCCGAATTTCCCCTCGCCCCTGTGGGAGCATCACTTCTGTCCTATTGGATAACACTGAAGCTTGTTCAGCCAAAACATTACTGTTCTTCACAATGCAATTTACCAAAACTGCACTAACGCACAGCAATGATTTATTCAGAATGACACAAAATGAGTGACTGAACCCGTAAACTGAGCCATAGGAAATCTTTTTGCATCCACATGCAGCGCTCCCTGGTGGCCATTAAAAAGAATGCAGGTTTAAGGTGCTTCCGGGTCCGCTTTCCTCTTCAGACCCGGAAGCTGCATCCATCTTTTACACTGAGTGCAACTCTTTGTGACTACATAGGAACCTCACAGGAACAAAGGCAGCTAGCAGCAATGATAACGTTAGCATTAATTAGGTGTGGCAGCGTGTATGAAAATTGTGCCGTTACCACAAAATATAGCAGACACCGAGTCCAGTATGCAACATTAGTTGGCTAACCCCATCTTAGCGTTGCCTGTATTGTGCACATCAATTAATAACCAATGCTGACACTCTATATCGATGCAGGCAGAAAGTACACAGATCAATACATTAAAAGAGCCTCAAAGCAAACCATTTAAAAACTGCAGCGCTCTGAGCTAACAGCTAATCCTGCACTCGAGATAATGAAAATATTCCATGCATTACGTTTGTGATCCCGGGAGCTTCGGCTACAGAAACGTTTCCTCGTATTGATCTCCCTGCAAACTCTAAACAGAGGTGCAGTCATGCGTGTGCACAGGCCTAAAGCGTACCTCTGGGCAGGAGGATTTACTGTATACAGACAGGTATCAGTGCGCATCTCGCACGGTAAGACTCCAGTTAATCATGCAACAGTCATTCATATTATCTAAGGAGTTTACTCAGCATACAGACTTTTGTTCTCTGACTTTAGCCTTTAAGACGGTCGCTCCTCCTCACAGGCAGCAGTGAGTACTCGGGTAAAACTGTACTGCAAGTGTGGGGACAAGAACAAACTGCCCAACAGTCTGGATAAAATGTTCTTTTATGGGAAAGATTTTATGGATGTTTACAGATATTTAAATCTGTTTCTTAGTATCAGGTAATATTGAGGAAACCCAGAACTTACAATGACTAACTGTGCAATAAAGTTTCAGCAAAATGCACTTGATATATTTACTGCAGGCTGGACTTTTTCCCCCAATTATTACTGATGATGAATTAATGTGCAGGCCTGTAAAATCTATATACAGAAGTCAGTAATGAAAGCTGCAGAATAAATAGTTAAAATAACTTTCAGAAAAATGCACCCGTTGATATGGAACATGTTCATCAGTGAGATTTAGAGGCGATATTAAAAGAGAAGCAGGATAGCTGTTTTCCTAACACACTCCGGGCTCAGTTAAAGCACGAGTCGCGAGAATATTTCCCAAAATATCAAGATTTAAACCCTCAGTCACGTATGTGCTGATGTCCCGGCACTGTTTCACTGTTTGCCTTTCGCGTTTCTTTGCAAGTCATTTAAACCTACCAGAGAGTAGACGGGCGCAGCACATTTGCAGAATGATTACTTTCACCTACCAGGATAAAATTCCAGGTTGTGCTGAGGAGCAGTTTAGCTGCAGCTCCTCACATCCCCAAATCTACCATCACCATCAGTGTGTTCTGAAATTCGGCTGAACACTGATTCAGTATTTGTGATGCATGTACTGTTAGTAATGGATGCAAAAAAAAAAAAGGCTTTAAAGAAACTTTAACATAAGAGTTAAAAGGTTAAATGTGTCATCTGAGTGTCACACCGACAGCATACATCCTGCATCACACCTTTATCTGATTTCATTAAAACTAAAAACAACCTTTCCTCCTTTTATTCCTCCTCGCTCCCTCCTCGCTCTGCTCCTCCCTCTCCTTCTCCCTTCATCTCTGCCTCCCTCCCTCTCTTTACTTTCTTTCTTCTTCCCTTTTATCTTCCGCCTCTCCTCGCTCTTTCATGGCGCCCTGTCGTCAAGTGTAAACATGACTGAGCACTGAGCCAGAGGGGTTCGACTCCTATCAGCTCTTCCTCTACTCTCGTCCTCCAGTCACGCTCCTCCCGCTGATACCTCCAAGGAAACGGAGACGAGGTTCACTCCAAAATAAGAACCCAGCCGCTGGAAAATGTGACAGCCGCTTTTGTGGAACAAACAGCAGAGAAATCTGAAGAGGATCAGGTGCTTTTGAGAAGAGGATAACAGAGAACTCGGGTCATTCGTATAACCTTTACAAGTTGAAGCCTCTGTTCCAGAGCGGATTTTTATGGAAATTGCTGAACAGCAGCCTCCCTGCTTCTTACATACTCATGGATGACAAATTAGTTATGTTTACGGGGACATTTTGCCGGCATGTTTGGGACCTTTTACGGGGAACGGTGAGTCCGGTGATTCTGAGTGATCACCTTCATCCCGTGACGACAATGCTGATGATTTATGGAAGATTTCCATCAGTGATCTTAATCCCTCACACTGAAAGCTGTTCGAGGGCCCAACAAACTACTGAGACACTTTAGATTGTTTGGCATCATATTACTGCCTTTTTAACTGATTCAGTGCAAGTTCATTTATACAGCACTAACTCACAGTTGCCTCAGGTTATACTGCACAGAAACACGAGCTCACACTTCTGGTTTTATGGTATATTTAGTATATGGCTCAGGCGCAGCTTTCAGCAGCTTCATTTCCAACATCAGGCAGGTGGGGAATGAGCTCCGTCACGCCTATTTCACATGCCCAGCACCAAAGGTGGGGTTTCATTTGTAAGGAACATTAAATATTTTTCCCTCCTCGCAGCAAAAACTGGAGCGCTACGTTACGATCGCAAACTCTCAAAGAATCCAGAGATTTTTGCTTCCTCACCTCTCGGGACCACTTTCTCCAAGAGAACCTTTTTCTTTCACAATGCTAAATTAGAGCATCTTCCTGGACATGCTAACTGCTAATATCACTCCAATTATGGCTAACAGAGTCATTAAATATGTCTCTGCATTTCTACAACATCCATCATGTCTTTAAATTGTCGACAACATGTAAAAATGTTCTATTTATTTCATCTCAGACTGAAGCAGCAGAGAGCCCGAGATCCACCGAACGCGTTGCCCCCGCTGCACTGGCTAGTACAGTGTGACATGATAAATTTGGGTGTCATGAATCTTTGCGGTTGGGATGGGATTAAAATAGCCGCGCACTCACACAGAGTCGCACACAGCAACCGCATGCACCTGTGCAGGAAGAGCCCTGTGCATTAGTTATGTAGCAGTTGGTTTGTGGTGGTGATGGGGAAGTGAGAGCGGGGCTCAGGTGAATTCTATCAGCTCCGGTCCACCCCGCCTAATAATAGATGACCAGTGAAACTAACACAGCATTAGAAGCCATTTACTGAGAAATCAGTCACGCACAGCGCGCTGAAGAAACACTGAAACTCGCTTTAGTATCTGAACATGCCACTCACTGTTCTCTAAACAGCTACATTCAGGGGGGAACAGAAATCAGCCAGCTGCAAGAAATGATCCCGGGACACACAGGACGTGGGTGCAGAACCCCTCAGTCGGAGAGCAAAGCGATACCATCTCACTGTACGTCACACTGAACTGACACATGACAGTCGGCAGCGTTTCGCGAGTGACGACTGCCTCAACATGCATCTCAGTTCAAACGGATTAAATGATGGTTGGAGTTCTTGGAAGTACAGCCGAGAGAAAAGGTCGATTAAGGGATTAGCTGATTGTCGGGAAATTAATCATTAATTGGCTTAATAGCGATTAATCATTTGAGGGGTTTTTTTCAAATAGAAAAAAAATGCTCCAACCTTGTCACATGTGCACTTTTCTAGGCCATAAATTACTGTGAATCTTTGGAATTTGACGACTCAATTGAGGCCAGTTGACATGTAGCTGTAGGTGGAAGTGTTCTAGTTCTTTCTTGGTCGCCACCCACCCGTCCACAACCGAAGCTTTGAGTATTCACACATAATTCCCTCTGAAGAGTCAAAGCCTCTTAAAATGGAAAAAAATGGGTTGTATATGTGCGCCAACCTCGAGGGTTAGAATAATTACTGCTGAGGGGATCTTGATGTCTGTACCCAAATTTTACATTAATGAAAACAAACATGTTGATGGGAAAAAATGACAGGACCGAGAGGGTCAGTACAAAATTTTAGTGTTAATCCATTTTATATATAAGCCAGCAAAGAAATGTGGCTTAAAGGGAGGGGGACAGAGCTCAACTGGCTCGTTCAGTCAGTGGCTAAACTGAGGGTCCAAAGCCCAATATGTGAGCTGGAAAGGAATATTACAGGGCTCCCTTAAGTAGATGGAGGTAAATGAATGCAAACGACCTAACTGCAGCACAAAATCAGAGGAATCAAGGACACTCTGATGGATGCTAATGGACACGGGGGGGTGAGTTGGAGATCAAACCTGGGAGCTCCCAGTTTACCTACGGGCAGGTTACAAGTCGCCAGCCTGCCGTCTGTGCCATACAGAGGATCCGGGCCGCAGCTGCAACAGTGTTTTACATCTACTGATAAAGATGACAACCGGCAACCATAGAAAGACAGAAACGGGAGACTCGCTGTTGTTAATGTACTCGTCTCGTACACACAGTGATTATAAGTGAGACTGAAACTAATGTGTTTGTCTGTTTCTCTCTTCCAGTAATTATTTAAGAGTCTGTCAACAGAGCCGTGAAGAGAGCGAGTCGGCACCCCCCCGCCTCTCATCTCCAACGTGACCAAAAGTACGCGGACGCAAAACAAATAAAAATTAAATTAAATACGCATTAAATCCTTGTGTGATTACTGAACGGGTCAGTCGCCATTAACGAGATCGTTAGCCTTTCATGAACGTTTGTGGACATGAAAAGCATACAGTTTCCTCTTCATTCAGGAACTCACTGGTCTTGAAATTCTGCTTAAATTTCCATGCTGCTGCCAGGAAATAAAATGTGGCTGCACAGAGCCGCTTCTACTTCCTGTTAATGCTTCTTCTTTTTTTTTTTTTTCTGCCACCTCACGGCTGAGTCAATTATTCAAATTAAGAAAACAGCAAGATCACGGTAGAGGGGCTATAAAGTCTAATCTGTGCATTCTTTTTATTAACAAACTTAATTGTGGGGAATTCTGACTTGTGATTAAATACTGACAAGTATATTAATAAGGTGGCACAGAGAACGAGAAAGCGCTGCAACGCCCCCGTGATGAAATGCAGATTCCCCGTCTTCTCCCCTGACGAGGTTGTAACCAACGGCGACCGTTAAAACGCCGACTGGGGAGAGGTGCATCGTGGGATTGCCACCTGGATGGCACCTCCTTTTCTGGAAGCGAGGAGTGAGAAGCCGCTAACAAGTTAGCATGTCGGCATGGGTGCAAGGCTGCAGGGACACACACACACACACACGCACAAACAGTGACACACGCTCAGACCGAAACAGCACCCACACAGAGCAAGAAGCACAACACACACACACACACACACACACACACACACACACACACACACACACACACGGGATAGCGCCTGCAGACATTCTCTCAGTGTCTCTGCACTTGTTGATGAGCTTTCTGCAGAAGAAGAGTGTTCAGTTCCCCCAGAGGGACAACAAATGCCACATTCAGCTCTCTGTCATATTTACATCTCGCTGTTGCAACTATGCATGCACACAATTGAGCTAAGAACAGCGGAGCTTCATACGAAGGCAAAGCCCAACAATATCGAGACAGAACGGTTCTGATCAGACGGGTTCTGTGACTGTTCAGTCGGTGACAGGGGGGAAGAAGAATCCCCCTTAAACCACTCTGAAAATGATTGGTGCTACTCGTGTCACTGATTAGTTTTGGATGGCAGGCAGCATGAACCAAAACCCCTGCTTACAGAAAATGAGCTCTCATTGATACGATGTAATTTTAGTGTTGAGTATGAGCACAACAATCGAGCAGGTTTCACTAACGGCTGCACGGGGTGGACCCTCGGCTCCTCCCCCGCGTGGAAAGACGCCGCAGCTGATTATTCAGGAAATATCCGACTGGAAAAAATAAAATACAGGCCGATGCCCCCCCCCCCCCCCCCCATGTTGGAAGGTGGGTCTGAATAGTTGGAGCTTACTGCACAAAATAGATTTTTTTGTCATATGTTGAACCTGAACATAAGTTGATCGGAGCAGTGTGAAAGATTACGAATTTATTTGGACTGCGCACAAAGACACACACGCATGTTTGAGCACGATCAAGTAACCTAGCAACGTACCGACACAGACAGCGGAGAAGAAGACGGCAAGGTCGGCAACACGGAGGTATAAACAAAAGTGGTGTCGCACACTGTGTTAGGTAAGGAACCGTCTGGTTCTGCTGCTTCCTTCTGATTGGTGGACTTTATTTTGCGGCCGCCCAGGTGGGAGCTTATTTATTAATTCCTGAAAGCAACATGTTGCAGCTTTTACATCAATTAGGCAGCGGCTGCGTTGCGGGCCGCACGATAGCAACGGCATCACTTATTGCTGCTGGTGAGCGCGCTTTTATTTTGAAGCAGCACATCTGGAAGTAACCTGTGAAAAATGACGCCTGCCCGGCGATAAAATCTTAAAACCCTAACCCACCGCGAGCCCCCTCGTTCCCTCTCAGGATCTCCCACCCCTCTGTCTCGCTCTGAATAGTTAATCCTGCTCTGGGTTTTTTTTTTTTGCCTTATTAAGACTTAATGCAGAGAACAGCAGCTCTGGTTTAAATCAGAGGCTGTGACTAAAATCAATAAATAAAAAACAACCTCTCTCTCTCTCTCTCTCACCCTACCCCACTCGCCCACCCCATGTTTGCCGAAAATTGTATCCCATGTCTTTCACTAACTACATTAGAGAGCAATTACAGCTTAATGGCTGTCGAGATCCATTATCGACATTCATCTAACCTTTAAATATTTCAAGATAACTTTAATTTGTGAAATTTAATGGAAGGCGAGTGAGAGCTCTCTCTCTCCGCTTCAACCTTTTCTCTTCCTCCTTTTCGTATTCCACAGTTTTCCTCTTAAATCTCGATCCCTCTGTCCTTCTTTCCTTTCTTTGATGATTCTTCCCTCCCCTCATCCATCCTACTGTCATCACTTCTGCCCTTTTTTACGCAGCAAAATCTGGATGGATTTTTTTTGAGCAACGTCTAAAATAAAACAAAAAAAACAAAAATCATCTGGTTTTGACACAATTTCATTGTTAATGCACAGAATCACATAATTACAGTCCTGTGAAAAACGATTCAGTAGCTCGTCCCTCTGACCTTTAGCAGCAGCGACTTGAAGTAACTGTTTTCTGCACCACTTTATCTCTCACATCATTGTGCAGCAACTCTTCTTTACAATGTTGCTTCAGTTCATCGAGGTTTGCATTCGTTTTCAGATCCTGTCAAAGCATCGCAATCAGTGCTCGGGATCATCGCTGCGTGACCCAGTTCGGTCCAAGCTTTAGCTGTCAGACGGACGGCCTCACGCTTGACTCCAGAATCCGACTCAATGACAGCGAGGTGCCCAGGTCCCGCGGCTGCAGAGCAAGCTCAAATCATCACCCCTCCACCACCGTGCCTGACAGCTGTTATGAGGTCTTTGGTTTTCTCAATGCAAAGGATGTTTTTCCAGAAGGCTTGCAGTTTGTTAAGATGCAACTGTGCAAAGCTAAGAAACGCTGTCCTGTTCTATCAGAGAGAAGAGCATTTCTCCTGGCCATCCTTCCAATCAAGTCTTTTCTAACTGTATTAGAAACCTTTAACCTCTAACCTTTAACATGCTAACTAAGGCCTGTAGCCAGTTTCTCTGAGCACTGCACCGTCTGAGTGAAGTTGCACATACACTATGCAATGATGGAAAAAAGGCAGCCTGACTGGGGATTGTACCCACAACCTTGGCATCACCAGCAGCACCTTCCAACTCACTGAACTACACATCCCTCCAATAGAAAGCACACACTGCAAAGGGAGCATCATGATGCACTGGCAGTCTAGAGGCCTGTGCAAAGAAGATTGATACAAATCAGTCAGAAGTGTAATTTACATTTAGATAAATAGATATACATATAAATGCACCACATCTGCCTCTGCTGCCTCCTCTGTGTTGACAGCAAGGTGACTGAAACCTGGGCTTAAAAATAAACTATCAACACATTTTTGTTACTTTTTCTTCCTCATTTTGTCTGTGAGCCCCCCTGAAACCCCCGCAGGACCCCTGGGACGTCCTGAAAACCCCCGCTGAACGTGTGTGAAAAACAACAACGTCACCGCAGCCCAACAGAGGTGATTTTTGTGAGCGCGTCCGCAGTCCCGTACATTTAATAACGCGGGCCAATAAAAAGTCACATCAGCCAGTTTGGGTAATGTTGCACTCACTGCACTGCAGGCTGCGTGTGTTAGCTGCTCTTAACAGGAGCTAACACGCTATAAATGGCGAGCGCCTCCTCACACAGCCACGATGAACAATAACTGCAGTTTTTAGCATTTTCAGTGAGACAGCTGGGGGGCCATAATCTGCTCCTGTTGAATAGCTCGTGCTCAGACTCAGCTAAAGCTAGAAGCTCATTTTCTCATCTGAAACTGTTTTTTTCTTCTTGTACATCAGATTTGACCACTAGCCCACAAACGTGTGAAAAACATGGCGCACCAAAATGCAAATATCCTCCTTTGCTAGTGGAGGAAATGTTCTTCCCCTGCAGGAAAGCATCAGGTGGTGATGACAGAAAAGGAAACAGGATGTATGATATTTGTGCGAAGGTGCCGTTTCATGTGACGGAGACTCAAACCTGGTTAAACTCATGATCACCGCTGCGTCATGTGATGAGAAGAACGCCCACCTGTTTATGAGTGAGCAGCTTTTTAAAATCCATGCCGGCTTTACACTGAAAACAGCAGGATTAATGTGAATTATCTCATCTGTATCCCACCTTCACGTAGCTCCTTTCAGCCAGGTGCACCACTTACAGTAACTTCTATATTTAATATAAAATACACACAAAATGCAGCATCACAGCATGCTGTCAGGTATAACTTCTGCCTTCTTTTTCTGCTTTCCTTACCGACATCTCCTCGAATCTCCGCACAAAGAGGCAACCGCCGGTCAATTTATTGAGACGATAAATATCTGAAAACTTGCATCTGCATCAAGCCGCCAGTGTTCTCACAGGTGCCCTGCCTGTCAGCGCTTTGGGATCAAATTAATTGGGCAGAGGTGAGGGCTTGCAGACCATCACCCCCAGCAAATCGCACCCACTACATATGTTATGATAGCACTATACTGAGAAAGCAAAACGATGGGACCACTGCTCACTTTAGCAACATATTTCAGAGCGAGGTTTGCTCCTCTGCTGCATGTGCTGCAGAGACACTGGGAGCAATCCAGCTGATTCCACGATGGAAACATTTTTACATTATGTTGCATTAAACCAGAGCTGGCAAAAGTACTGACATTCTGTACTTAAGTAGAAGTACAAGTACTTGTGTTAAAAACTACTCCGGTAAAAGTCGAAGTACTGGTTCAACTTCTTTACTCAAGTAAAAGTAAAGAAGTACAGGCTCTGAAATCTACTCAAA